>JARHVA010000025.1:3272500-3652500 GCA_037957365.1 Torreya grandis | reverse complement strand
GATATAGCCCCTTATGGTTTCTATTATTGGGATATCCTTTTTCCCATTGTTCCTAAAGAGTTGTTGGGTGATCAGCTCCTATGCTGAGTCACTTTCAAATATAAACCTTATTGTTCTTTCCTCATTAATGAGTAGGAGGCACACCAGATCAAATCCACAATATTAGTGTTGTGTTGTGCTATGTTAGTGCAAGCTAGTGTTAGTGCAAGAGTGTACATTCGCCATGGCATTCTACTGTTACATTCACACTTCATTGGGTGGATAGTTGACCAAGAGAGAACTTCAATTTGTAGTGCTTATCTTGTGTGACAACACTATGGAGTGAGTGGCTCTTCTAGGTGGGTGGCTATGGAGAAAGGTGTGTAACATGCTATGGTCTCAATGCCCTTATGAGGTAGTGATGAGTCGCACTCTCCTCTCCCTATCGGTCAAGAGCATAAATGTCCTCAATCTATTGAGTGCCCCTCTAATAGAGAGTTTTTTTGGTCAAGAGAGTAGGGCCCCCCTCTATATATAGACAAACTAACGGCCTCCACTATTGAGAAACTTTATTTATAGTGGATAGGCCAACCTAATTCTCCCATATAGAATAAATAGAGGGGGAGTGAGAGTCTGAGCCTTATCTATCCCATATCTAGTTTAGTTAGAGGGGGTGAGGGGTGAGCCCCTCTAACTATAGATGGGATCCATCTGGGGTGGATAGTCCTATCCTCATCCTCTAATATATAGGGATAGGGATAGGGATAGGGATAAGGCCCTCCCCCCAAGCCCTATCTATCTGGGCCCTATCTATAGGGTGGCCCTCTATATATAACTTAAACTCTATCTAACTAGAATCCCCATCCCCATCCCATCTATATAGAGAGGGAGAGGGAGAGGGAGAGGGAGAGGGAGAGGGAGAGGGAGAGGTAGAGGGAGAGGGAGAGGGAGAGGGAGAGGGAGAGGGAAAGGGGGAGGGGGGAGAGGGAGCCTATATATCTATCCAATCCCCACCCACTTAAATTTTAGATATAGATGGGAATAGATATATAGGCTTCTCTAGACTTTTTATGGGGTGAGCGTAAAAAATACCCCTCAAGCCCTATATATCCCATATATATAGAGAGGGGGCCTATCTAATCTATCTATGGTAGATCTAGATCTATCTAGGGGGGCCACCATATAGAGTTTAATGGGCTCCCCATATATATAGAGAGGGGGTGGCCTCTATAAATATAGAGTCTAGCCCATTAAATCAACTGCACTTCACTTTACAAGGTTGGGGGTTTCGCCCCCTCCCCCCCTCTATATAGATTTATTAACTATATATAGTTGGGGGTGGCCCAGCCCTCTCCCACCCATATATAGAGAGGGGGGCCTATATATGGACCCACCCAAATAGATAAGTCTTGATAGACCCTATAGCATATAGAGAGTGGGGGGTTACTCCATCTAGGGAGTCCCAGATAGATATAGGGGGCTATGCTCAAGTCTCGATAGACCCAACCCTATAAAGAGAGGGGGGCTACATCTTGATAGACCCTACCCTATATATAGATGGGGGGTTATGAGATCTATATATATATCTATATCTATATCTATATCTATATCTATATCTATATCTATAGTTGTCTATATTTTTGTTGGCATCCCATATATAAATTGAGATTTAATATCTCAACTCTAGACTGTGGGGCCCCCTATCTAGATATGGTGTGCTCAACTGATGACCGACTTCATTTGATTAATAGGTGATCATACGAAACCAACCTCTATTCCCAGTTATATAGATAGGGCAACCTCCATTTCTATCTTGTCTCCATCCTCCTCCACTTGTATAATATAAGCAACTCCTCCCCCCATATCTAGATATGGTGCCCCCGATCCCCCTATATATAGATTATAGATAGAGTAGTGAATAATATATCTATTTGGCCTATATAGTTACCCAACGGAGTTCCTTAGTCTAATGGAATTGGCTAACATCAGTGTATGCTTGCATCACTCATCTACTTGTCTAAAAGGAGTAGGCCACTCACCCCTCTTGGTTAGATATATAGATAAGGCCACCAGCTCAGAGATATAGATATAGGCACGGGCTTACAAGTTGAGGCCCATCCCATATATAGAGAGGGGAGAGGGCTAAAAAAAATCCATCCCATCCCATCCCATCCCATCCCATCCCATCCCATCTATATAGAGAGGAAGAGGGCCAAAAAAACTAGATATTTGGGGTGCCACCCCCAACTGTAGATAGTTAATCAATCAATCTAATATAGAGGGGGTGGAGGGCCAAAGAAATTCTATCTTAGGGGGGCAACCCCTATCTATATGGGAAGTTTCTAAGTACGTTGAGTCCTTGTAGATGATGAAGAATGCACCTACTGAGATGGAAGCCAAAGGTTTTTCTCGTAGGTGGATGTATCAAACTGAAATACTATCTAGGATTGACATCTTGATACATTAGTTTCCCATGATAATAATCACTAAACCAACTTGAATCTAAACTATGATTTAGATGAAGTCTCACAGAAATTGGATTGACTTTTCATGCCATATTATAGTGGTGCCCTTTCCCCCTTCTCCCCTTAATTCTCAAAGGTTTTTTTTTTGTGCAAAGGCAAACTCTCCAAACTTATGGCCAACCTTTCCTTCAGTGATCTTGTAATGAATAGGAGTTTTTCCATTATAGTTTTGTACAGAGTGATCAACCAATTCTTCTAGAATGGGAGATCTACGTGATCAAATCTTCTTACATCTCTCTTTATTGCTCCTCATCTTCAACAAGAAAGCATCAACAAAGCTGCCCTTCCATATAGATCATCGTGGCACAAACTCATTTCATCTCCCCACTACTATTCAAAACACCACTTTTGGTAACTCTCCCCAAGGTGAGTATCTCATCCCTAAAGGCCCCTTAGAGATCTATATGGCTCCTCCCCCTCCCAGATAGATAAGATAATATTCGCTACTCCATCTATATATATGGGATAAGATATATAGTGAGTTGGAGGGGGAGGGAGAAGGGGCCTCCTCCCTCCCTCCATATGTCTGATTGGCATCAAGAGATACCCTCCCCCCTTGGCCTCCCTGAGAGAACCCCCCATGCCCTATATATAGATATGGCCCCCCTCTCTATCTATACTCTATGGGGAGCCCCAATATATAGAGTAGAACAGATTTATATAGGGCTAAATAAACTCAAATAGATATATATGGGGGTGGGCTCTCTATATATTCTCTATGGGGTGAGTGTAGCGAATACCCATTACCCCAAGCCCTATATATCTATCTAGGCCTCCAACCCAACCCAACCTAACCTAATATATAGATAGTGATATAGATATAGATAGATAGTTGATATTGATATTGATATTGATATTGTATGGGATAGATATGGCTTGGGGGGGTCTATCTAAACTAAACTCATTGACCTCTTCTCTCTAATCTAACCAGTGAAGCTTATGTCTCTCACCAATTTTCAAGAGGGAGAAGATAAGATATATAGGGCCCACTGATGTTGATGTTCTGAACCATTTTCTTTGGCCCCCTCCCATATATATATCACTATCACTATCTATATCTATATCACTATCACTATCTATATCTATATCACTATCAATATTAGTGGTTGTCTCAGGTGGTCTGAAAAATTCCCTACAAGTATCCTTCTCTAGTGAAGTTATTTTTACCTAGAATACTAACTTCACCCTTTTACCTATAAAGACTAAACCTCTAGTTTAATTTAGAAACCTAAACCTCTACTCTCTAAACTAAACCTAAACCTCTAGTTTAGTTTAGTTTAGTTTAGTTTATATAAGAGAGTGCCTCTACTCTCTAAACTAAACCTAAACCTGAACCTCTACTTTCTAAACTAAACCTAAACCTCTAGTTTAGTTTCATATACTAAACTAACTATCATAAACAACTATACACTAAACTTTACCCTTTTCACCTATAATACTAAATGAGAACTATACTTTACCCTTTTACCTAGAATAGACTAAACCATTTAGCCCTATCCCATCTACCGCCAGGCCCTCTTAGGCAATCAATCAATTGAAGGGCTGTCATTCTACTATCTAGATGGAAGAGAGAGGGAAATACTCTATATACTATAGATTATAGGTCAAACTCTAACTTAACTCAATCCCCTCTAAGACATTATCTAGAGTGAGATGGCATCTATATATAGGACCTGAGATCGTGAGATGGCCTTATCTATCTGCCTATCTAGAGTGAGTGGTTGACACTCACTTCATTATATAAGCCCTATCTATCTTGCATACCCCATTGGTTTATCTCATGCTAGATAGATAGGTAGTGAGATGGTCTATCTCATGCACCCTCACTCATCTATCTCTATCTCTATCTCTGATCTGTTAATTAATCAATCACCCTATCTATGGTGCCCTCGGTTGGTTACTATGGCAAGGAATGATATGGCACCGTTACAATGGTGTGGTGGAACTTGGATTGAATCCAATAAGCTGGTCCATTCATTGAAATAATGTTAGTAACTACCCTAGATCAAGCCCTATTCAATCAATTCATAACCTCTAGTTGAGTACAATCAATGCCCACCTTGACTATAGAAACTAGGGATAGGGGCATGTGCCCCCCACCCCCTTCCCTATATAGATCTTCGATAAATCTATACTATATTGTACTGTACTGCACCCCCTCTATCTATATGGAAACTATAGACTGGCACACATCCTACTTCTCTTCTATAAGAGAGGGAGAACATATGCCCTACCTATATCTAATAGAGGCCCTCTATCTAGATAATCAAGGAAACCCACCCAGCCTCTATGCATCGATGCCCCACCTCTCTATTCTAGAAACTAGACAAGAGGCCCCAACCCACTATCTATATTATGGATATAGAGGAAATGCGCCAACCTTTTATTGAGCATAGGTGTTAACTAACCCTCTACTCTGTTATTGAGGGAAGAGAGTGCCAACCCTCCATCTAGTTTTTCTTGGAAGGAGGAAAGCCCCCATTGATCTGTGTGGTTTAGTTGGATGGTTGTTTATCTATATACCCCTAAAAAAGCCTTGATAATGCATGACCTGCTCGATTCAGACAAGATAAATTTAGATAGGGGATAGGGGTTCAAGAGGGCATAGCATAAAGCATTAATTCCATGAGGTGAGCCTATCTATATATGGTATGAGGTTGGGCCAAATAGATATATAGGCCCCAACAACCTCCCCTACTCTATAGAGAAGGGCCAATATAGAGTTTCTGAGAGGAACTAAATTGACGACCCTAGATAGATATATTTTAATCTATAGCTAGAGCCGTATAACTATATGGGTATGGGGGACAAGGAGGAACTCCACTATAGCCTAGTCACTCGACTATCTACCTATTAGAAATGCCTAGTGCATTAGAATGCATCAATGCCCAGGCATTAGCTCAGTTATGCACTCACTCGACTAAACCTCTACTCTCTAAACTAAACATAAACCTAAACCTCTAGTCTAGTTTAGAAACATAAACCTCTACGCTCTAAACTAAACCTAAACCTAAACCTTTACTCTCTAAACTAAACCTAAACCTAAACCTCTAGTTTAGTTTAGTTTAGTTTATAGAGGAGAGTGCCTCTATTCTCTAAATTAAAGCTAAACCTAAACCTCTACTCTCTAAACTAAACATAAACCTCTAGTTTAGTTTAATACACTAAAGTAACTATCATAGACAACTATACACTAAACATTACCCTTTTCACCTGGAATACTAAATGACAACTATACTTTACCTCTACTCCCTAAACTAAACCTAAACCTAAACCTCTAGTTTAGTTTATAGAGGAAAGTGCTTCTACTCTCTAAACTAAACCTAAACCTAAACCTAAACCTCTAGTTTAGTTTATAGAGGAGAGTTCCTCTACTCTCTAAACCTAAACCTAAACCTCTAGTTTAGTTTAGTTTCGTTTAGTTTAGTTTATAGAGTTTAATTATAGAGTAGTAAACTATACCTCTCATCTCCTCAATAAACTAAATAAAATAAAATATTTTATAAAATATAGATTTATTTTATTTTATTTAGTTTATCGAGGAGAGAAGAGGAGAGGAGAGGTATAGTTTACTACTCTATAAACTAAACTAAACTAAACTAGAGGTTTCAATTTAGGTTTAGGTTTAGTTTAGAAAGTAGAGGCATTCTCTTCTATAAACTAGAGGTTCAGGTTTAGGTTTAGAGAGTAGAGGCATTGTCCTCTATAAACTAAACTAGAGGTTTAGGTTTAGGTTTAGTTTAGAGAGTAGAGGTTTAGTCTATTCTAGGTAAAAGGGTAAAGTATAGTTGTCATTTAGTATTCTAGGTGAAAAGGGTAAGGTTTAGTGTATAGTTGTCTATGATAGTTACTTTAGTGTATTAAACTAAAATAGAGGTTTAGGTTTAGTTTAGAGAGTAGAGGCACTCTCCTCTATAAACTAAACTAAACTAAACTAAACTAAACTAAACTAGAGGTTTAGGTTTAGGTTTAGTTTAGATAGTAGAGGTTTAGGTTTCTAAACTAAAATAGAGGTTTAGGTTTAGGTTTAGGTTTATTTTAGAGAGTAGATGTTTTGCCAGTGCCTTCCCTTTTACCCTTTCCCCCTAGCCTTCCCTTTACCATTTTGCTATAGCCTTCCCCTTTACCCTTTCGCCCTAGCCTTCCCCTTTACCCTTTCACCCTTCCCTTCCCTTAACTTTACCCTTTCACCTCATTCATCTGGGAGGACATTGTCGGCATATTCTCCCCAGAGGGCATTGTTAGCATCCTTTCACGTGGTCTACTGCCTCTAGAAAAAAATAATGTATCCCATCCCAATAGCCAAGATAACTTAAACTTAGGATATAAATGCACTGGCCATTTTCTCTATCTAGCATGCATTTATCCTATCTATATGGTGACCCCCTATCTATATCTGGGGCATCTATAGTCGGTAGCAAGCACTCCCCCACCCCTATATACATAAGCTGACGGGAGAGAATTCTATATGTAGTGGACCGCCTGCATCCCAAGTCCATCTATCTTGACCCTGTCCCTATCCCCATACTAATTATAGACTAAATGCCCCCATACCCATGCTACTCTTTAGAGTAATTTCTCACCCTAGCCTTCCCTGAGCCTTTCCCGAGCCCTTATCCTATACCCTTTAGCATTTGTCCTTTCCCCTTTACCCTTTCGCTAGTGCCTTCCCCTTTACCCTAGCCTTCCCTTTACCTTTTCACCTCGTTAATCTACGAAGGGCATCCCCCCTACCCCCCTCTATATGTAATACTAAAGCTTAAGCTATATTAAATATGTTTAATATCTAAAGATTTAAACTTTATGTGTATTTCTCATTATGCATCGTAACTTTGAAATTTGAATGGTATGTAATATCAAAGCTTAAGTGGTTTTGAATATATTGAACATCTAAAGCTTTGAACTTTATGCAGGTTTCTCATTATGAATCACAACTTTAAAATTTGAATGATATGTAATACCAAAGCTTTAAAAATTTTGAGGGTGTTTAAGATCTAAATATTCAAACTTTATCCACATTTTGTATGATGCATCAAAACTTTAAAATATAAATGATATGTAATAACAAAACTTAAGTGGTTTCAAAGCTGTTTAAGATCTAAAATTTTAATATTTATGCACATCTCTCATAATTTATCACAAATTTAAAATTTGAATGATATGTAATACTGAAGCTTAAATGATTCTGAACATGTTTAAGATCTAAATATTCAAACTTTATGCTAATTTTTTATTACACATCACAACTTAAAAGTTTGAATGATATGTAATACCAAAGCTTAAATTTTTTTAAAAGTGTTTAATATTATAATATTTAAATTTTAAGCACATTTCTCATGATGCATCACAACTTTGAAGTTGGAATGATATGTAATACCAAAGATTAAGCTTCAGTATTACATATTATTCAGACTTCATAGTTATGAATAATCATGAGAAACATGGATAAAGTTTTAATCTTTATATCTTAATACTGAAGATTAAGTGGTTTTTAATATTTTTAAGATCCAAAGATTTAAACTTTATGCATATTTCTCATTGTGCATCATAAATTTGAAATTTTAATGATATGTAATAGCAAAGCTTAAATGATTTTGAAATTATTTTAGATCTAAATATTCAAATGTTATGTGTATTTCTCATGATGCATCATAAATTTAAAATTTGAATGACATATAATTCCAAAACTTAAGTGGTTTTGAATGTATTTAAGATCTAAATATTCAAAATTTATACACATTTTTTATGATGTATCACAACTTTCAAATTTGAATGATATATAATTACAAAGCTTAAATAGTTTTGAATGTGTTTAAGATTTAAAATTTTAAAATTTATGTTTATTTTTCATGATGCATCACAAATTTGAAATTTGAAGGATATGTAATACTAAGGATTAAGTATTTTTTTATGTGTTTAAGATCTAAAGATTCTAATTTTAAGAGGATTTCTCATGATACATCACAACTTTAAAATTTGAATGATATTTAATATCAAAGATTAAATAGTTTTGAAAGTTTTTAAGATCCCAAAATTCAAATTTTATGCACATCTATTATAATGCATCACAAATTTTAAATTTAAATGATATGTAATACTTAAGCTTAACTGGTTTTAAACATGTTTGAGATCTAAATTTTCAAACTTTATCCATGTTTATAATTATGCATCGTAACTTAGAATTTTGAATGATATGTTATACCAAAGCTTAAGTAGTTTTTAAAAAATTTAGTATCAAAATATTTGAACATTATGCATTTTTCTCTTGATGCATCATAACTTTGAAGTTTGAATGATATGTAATACTGAAGGCTTCACATTCAGACTTCATAATTATGATACATCATGAGAAACGTGAATAAAATTTGAATCTTTAGATTTTAATACTAAAGATTAAGCAATTTTAAAGGTGTTTAAGATCTAGAGATTTGAAATTTATGTATATTTCTCATTATGCATTATAAATTTGAAATTTTAATAATATGTAATATCAAAGTTTAAAGAGTTTTAAATGTGTTTAAGATTCAAAGATTCAAATTTTATATGTATTTCTCATGATTAATCATAAATTTGAAATTTTAATGACATGTAATACTAAATTTTTAGTAGTTTTTAATGTGTTTAAGATCTAAATATTCAAACTTTATGCATATTTTTCATGATGCATTACAAATTTAAAATTTGAATGATATGTAATACTGACACTTAAGTGGTATTAAACATGTTTAATATTTAATAATTTTAACTTTATTCATATTCTTCATGGTTCATCTTACTTTTAAAATTTGAATGATATGTAATACTGAACCTTGAGTGGATTTGAATATTTACAAGATCCAAATATTAAAAATTTATATGCATTTTTTATAATGATATCATTCAAATTTATGATGCATCATGAGAAACATGCATAAATTTTAAATATTTGTATCTTAACCACCTTCAAAATCACTTAAGATTTAGTATTATATATCATTCAAACTTTAAAGTTATGATATCATTCAAATTTTAAATTTGTGATGCATTGTGAGAAACACGCATAAAATATGAATCTTTGGATCTTAAACACATTCAAAATTACTTAAAATTTAGTATTATATATCATTTAAATTTTAAATTTGTGATTCATCATAAAAAATATGCATAAATTTTAAATATTTATATCTTAAACATGATTAAAACTATTTAAACTTCGATATTACATATTATTAAATTTTCTAAGTTATGATACATTATAAAAAATATGAATAAAGTTCGAATATTTGAATTTCAAACATGTTCAAAACCTCTTAAGTGTTGGTATTATATATTATTCCAATTTTAAAATTATGATGCATCATGACAAATGCACATAAATTTTGAATTTTTGAGCTCAAACACATTGAAAACCACTTAAGATTAGATATTACATATTGATTTAATAATTTTTGAGAATATTAGTATATTATTATTAATTTAATTAAAAGGTATAAGTAGTAAAATTAGTAAATAAATATGTAATAATTTTGATACTGATTTGTGTAAATTAGATTGTAATTTTGACCTTTTAAAAAATAATATTATGAGATTAAAAAAAAGACTTAGTTAGAAATTGATTGATACAGCTAAGAAAGGGTATGATATTCATTATACAGGACTAAGACACTATCACAAACTAAGATTTGACCTTCATTTTATGATTGGATAAGAGCATCAAAAGTGGATAGGAGTGGGACCAAAATTATTATCTAATTTGATCGCTATTGTCCTAAAGATTTGATCTTTTTGGGCTTTATTTGTTATGTCTATGTGACCATGTCTGTGAAGTTTTGGTAGTTAAAAGTCTATAGATCTCCTTGTAAAGTAGATTTTATCTTCAAACCCTATGATTCATTATGCTTTGACTAATTTTGAGAGAGAGGAGGGGTTACTGTGTGTAAGATTCATTGAACATGTATTCACACCCATTGTGTAGGCACACTACCTACATACCAATACTCCAAAGAGGGATCAAAATATATATAGTTCTCTTATTTAATGTGTTTTATGAAATTATGTGGATGAAAATACAAAATACTAAACTAGATGTGCTTAAAGTTTATAAATACTAGTGCAAATATTTAGATAAGATTGTACGTATATTGACTAGTATGCATAAAATAGGGAAGATTTCTTGAGTAATCTTGCTTGTATTCTTACTTGCTTAATGATATTTGCCAGCCTTTTTCCAATGATATTTGAATGGGATTTTATAGAGATCTCATGGGTTGAATGTGCTTGCATTAGGCCAACAAAGATAAGGATGGAAAATTAGAAGGAATTAACCATTAGGGACAAAATTATAGTTAAATAAGAGAGCTGAAAGTGCACAAGAGTGGTATCAGTGCTATAGTTCAAATGTGGCACTACTATCTTGAGAAAAGAAGACTTGAGGGGATTGATTTATCTTGAAAATATCAGTTTCATTGAGAAAAAATTAAGATTAGAATGCTACAAATGATTGGGAATTAGTGAAAATATGCTTATGAGGGTCATGAGAACAAGTAAGAGGGACCTATGGGTTGGGTATCACAAGTAACATTAAAATTATTAAATTTTTCATTTTATATGACCAAATATCTTTCAAATTTCAAATTTACATTACATCATGATAAACATGTAGACATTTTTAATTTTTAGATCTTAAACACATTAGAAACTGCTTAAGATTCAATATTATATATCATTCAAACTTTAATGGTATAATGCATCATTATAAACATGTATAAAGTTTGAATCTCTGGAACTCAAACATGTTTAAAAACTCTTAATATTTGATATTATATATTATTTAAATTTTAAGTTGTGATGCATCATGAAAAATACTCAGTAATTTAAAATCTTTAGTTTTCAAACACACTCAAAACTATTTAAGGTTTGGTATGATATCCTTCAAATTTTAAATTTTCTATGCATCATGAGAAATGCACATAAATTTAAAATCTTTGGATCTTAAAAAATCTCAAAACCACTTAAGCTTCCATATTATATGTCATTAAAATTTAAAAGTTGTGATGTATCATGAGAAACATGCATAAAGTTTGAATCTTTAGATCTTAAACACATTCAAAACCACTTAAGCTTTGATATTATATATCATTCAAACTTCAAAGTTGTGATGAATTATGAGAAACATGCATGAATTTTAAATATATAGATCTTAAACACCTTAAAAATTATTTAAACTTTGGTCTTACATATCATTTAGAATTTTAAGCTAAAATGAATCATCATAAATGTGCATAAAGTTTGAATATTTAGATTTTAAACACATTCAAAACTGTTTAAGTTTTTATATTACATATCTTTTAAAATTCAAATTTAATTTTCATCATTAGATATGTGCATAAAACTTAAAACTTTATATTTTAAATACCTTCAAAATCACTTAAGTTTTGATATTACATATCACTAAAATTTCAAAGTTGTGAGGCATCATACAAAATATGCATAAAGTTCAAATATTTGGATCTTAAATAGATTTAAATTGCTTAAATTTTAGTATTACATATCGTTTAAATTTAAAATTTAAAATTTATCATGAGAAAAACATATCAAATTCAAATATTTGGATCTTAAACACCTTAAAAATCATTAATCTTAAATATTACATATCATTCAAACTTCAAAGTTATGATGCATCATGAGAAATGCATATCAAATTTGAAACTTTAGATCTTAAACACTTTCAAAACCACTTAATATTTGCTATTACATATCATTTAAAATTAAAATTTATGATGCATCATACTAAATGTGCATAACATCAAAATCTTTAGATCTTAAATACATTCAAGATTGCTTAAGCTTCAGTGTTACATATTATTCAAATTTTTAAGTTGTAATGCATTATATGAAGTGCAAATAAAGTTCAAATATTTGGATTTGAAATGCATTCAAAATTGATTAATTTTTGGTATTACATATCATTCAAATTTCAAAATTGTGATGCATCATGAGAAACATGCATAAAAATTTAAATCTTTGGATTTTAAACATGATCAAAACCTGTTAAACATTGATATTACATATCATTTAAATTTCAAAGTTAGTGTGCATCATGAGATATGTGCATAAAATTTGAATATTTATATTTTAAACATCTTCAAAATATCTTAAACTTTAGTATTATATATCATTAAAATTTAAAAATTGTGATGCATCATCAAAAATATGCATAAAGTTTGAATGTTTAGATATTAGACATGTTCAAAACTATTTAAGCTTTGATATTACATATCATTCAATTTTAAAAGTTATGATTCATCATGAGAAATGTGGATAAAGTTTAAATCTTTGGATCTTAAACAGATTCAAAATTGTTTAAGCTTCAATATTAAATAACATTCAAACTTCAAAGTTACAATGCATAATAAGACGTGAATCAAGTTCAAATCTTTTGATCTTCAACACCTTTAAAAATACTTAAAATTTAGTATTGCATATCATTTAAACATCAAATTTATGATGCATAGTACATAATATGCATAAATTTAGAATCTTTAAATCTTAAACAAGTTAAAAATTGCTTAAGAATGTTCAGTGTTATATATTATTAAAATTTGAAAGTTACAATGCATTATATGAAGTGTTAAATCTTTATATCTTAAATGCATTTAAAACTACTTAAGTTATAGTATTACATATAATTTAAATTTTAAAGTTGTGATGCATCATGAAAAATATGCATAAATCTCAAATATTTGGATGTTAAACATGATCAAAACTACTTAAACTTCGGTATTACATATCATTCAAATTTTAAAGTTGTGATACATCATGAGAGATGCACATAAATTTTGAATCTTTGAATTTTAAACACTTTTAAAAAAATTTAAGCTTTGGTATTATATATCATTCAAATTTTAAAGTTGTCATGCATAATGAAAAATGTGCATAAATTTTAATTTTTTAGATCTTAAACACATTCAAAACTATTTAAGCTTCAATATTACATAACATTCAAATTTTAAAGTTATGTTCATTATGCAAAACACTCATAAATATTAAATCTTTAGATCTTGAACACATTCAAAACTATTTAAGCTTCATTATTACATATCATTCATTCTTCAAAGTTGTGATGCATCATAAAATATGTAATACCGAAGCCTATGTAGTTTTGAACATGTTTAAGGTCTAAATATTCAAAATTTATGTGTATTTTTTATGATGCATCAGAACTTTGAAAGTTGAATGATATATAATACTAAAACTTAATCAATTTTGAAAGTATTTAAGATTTGAAGATTTCAACTTTATGTGTATTTCTCATGATCTATTAAAACTTTGAAATTTAATTGATATGTAATAACGAAGCTTAAGCAATTTTGAACATGTTTGAGATCTAAATATTTGATCTTTATGCACATTTATCATAATTTATCACAAATTTTAACTTTAAATTATATGTAATGTCAAATTTTTTTAAAATTATAATGTGTTAAGATCCAAAGATTTTAACTTGATGTGCATTTTTCATGATGGATAACAACTTTGAATTTTTAATAATATGTAATGTTGAACCTTTAATAGTTTTAAACGTGTTTAAGAATTAAAGATCCAAACTTTATGTACATTTTCATGGTGCATTGTAAATTTTAAATATGAATAATATGTAATACCAAAGCTTTAATAGTTTTGAATATGTTTAAAATCTAAAGATTCAATTTTTTTTCATGTTTGTTATGATGCATCACAGTTTTTAAGTTTTAATGATATGTAATACTCAAGTTTCAATAGTTTTAAATGTATTGAAGATTTAAAAATTTAAATTTTATGCATGTTTGTCATGATGTATCATAACCTTGATATTTAAATGATATGTAATACTAAAGCTTAAAAAGTTTTGAATGTGTTTAAGATTCAAATATTCATACTTTATGCATATTTTTCATGATACATCACAACTTTAAATTTTGAATTATATGTAATATCAAATATTAAGAATTTTTTAATGTGTTTAAGATCTAATGATTCAAATATTATTTATGATTTTCATGATGCATCACAAATTTAAAATTTAAATGATATATAATACTGAAGCTTAAGCAATTTTGAATATATTTAAGATCCAAAGATTTAAATTTTATGTGCATTTCTCATGATGCATCACAACTTTAAAATTTGAATGATATATAATACTAAAGCTTAAGTGATTTTAAATGTGTTTAAGATCTAAAAATTCAAATTTTATGCATGTTTTTCATTATGTATCTCAACTTTGAAATCTAAATGATATGTAATACCTAAGCTTGAGTAGTTTTTTGATTGTTTTTAAAATCTAAATATTAAAACTTGAAGTGCATTTGTCATAATGCATTACAAATTTATAGTTTGAATGATATGTAATATTGAAGCTTAAGTAATTTTAAATGTGTTTAAGATATAAAATCTCAAACTTTATGCATATTTATCATGATGCATTGCATCTTTGATGTTTGAATAATATGTAATATTAAAGCTTAAGTGGTTTAGAATATGTTTAATATTTAAAGATTCAAATTTTATGCAAATTTCTTATGATGCATTGTAATATCAAAATTTTAATGATATGTAATACTAAAACTTTAGTGGTTTTGAATGTGTTTAACTTCACATGATTCAAACTTTATGCAAATTTATCATGATCCATCACAAATTTTAAATTGATTGATAATTAATACTAAACCTTGAGTAGATTTGAACATGTTTAAGATCTAAAGATTCAAATTTTATGTACAATTTTCATGATGCATTATAAATTTGAAATTTAAATGATATGTCAAATTCAAATATTTAAACTTTATGTGCATCTATCATGATGTATTGTAACTTTGAAATATTCATAATATGTAATACCAAAGCTTAATAAGTTTTTAATATATTTAAGATTTAAAGATTAAAACTTTTTGTATATTTATTATGACGTATCACAACTTTAAAATTTGAGTGATATGTAATACCAAGTAGTTTTTAATGTGTTTAAAATTTAAAGATTAGAATTTTTTATGTATTTCTCATGATGCATCACAACTTTAAAAATTGAATGATACGTAATACCAAAGCTTAAGTGGTTTTAAACATGTTGAAGATTTTAAACATTAAATTTTATCTATATTTTTGATGATGCATCACAACTGTAAAATTTAATTGATATGTAATACTGAAGCTTAAGTGGTTTTGAATATGTTTAAAATTTAAAGATTTGAATTTTATGTGCATTTCTCATGATGCATTGTAACTTTGAAATTTAAATGATATGTAATATAGAAGCATAAGTGGTTTTGAATGTGTTTGAGATCTAATGATTTGAATTTTATGCACATTTATCATGATGTATAACAACTTTGAAATTTGAATGATATGTAATATCAAAGTTTAAATAATTTTGAAAGTGTTTAAGATCTAAAGATTCAAATTTTATACATGTTTATACTGATATATTGTAAATTTAAAATTTTAATGATATGTAATATCGAAGCTTAACAATTTTCAACATGTTGAAGATAAAAAAATTATTTTTTATGCATATTTATCATGATGCATCATAAATTTTAAATTTGAATGATGTAATACTAAAGCTTAAGTGGTTTTGAACATTTTTAAGGTCAAAATATTTAAATTTTTTGTGTTTATCAAAAATTATCACAACTTTGAAATTTGAATTATAATAATATATAAGTTTATGTGGTTTTGAATGAGTTTGAGATCAAAAGATTCAATTTTTACATGTTTCTCATTATGCATCAAAAATTTGAAATATGAATAATATGTAATATCGATGCTTAAGCAATTTTGAATGTGTCTGAGATCCAAAGATTAAAAACTTATATAAATTTTTCATAATGCATCACAACTTTAAAATTTAAATGATATGTAGTATCAAAGCTTAATCAATTTTAAAGGTATTTAAGATTAAAAAATTCAAACTTTATTCATGTTTGTCATGATGCATCATAATTTTGTTGTTTGAATGATATTTAATACCAAAAATTAAGTGGTTTTGAATGTGTTTAAAATTCAAAGATTTCAACTTTATATGTATTTCTCGTGATGCATAATAATTTTGTAATTTGAATGATATGTAATACCCAAACTTGAGTGGATTGGAATGTGTTTGAAATTTGAATTATATGTAATACCAAATTTTAATCAATTTTTAACATGTTTTAGATTAAGGTAAAAATAAGTTTTGAAGGGACCCCGAAACCCTGATACAAGGATAGAAAATGAAACATTTATGACCACAGACAAAACTTAAAATCTACTACAAAGAAGTAGCAAAAATAGGTTTTATATGGACTTAAAACCACCTGAAAGACCACAAGTCAAAACTCAGGTTTTACATAGACATGGCTACACCATAGTCAAAAGATTACAAAAAACCAAGAAACATGACTAGATAACATAACCAATTAGAAGAACCAGACTATTCTTTCAGTTCCAAAATTATTTTCACTGCTTTCTTACCTTTCACAACAGTATCCTGAATGGAAGTAGCCACCGACATGGCTCCCTTTTGCATAGCTTTCTTTCTTGAGCTCTGCCTCATCTTTTTGCTAGGCCCCTCCAAGGATTTGATCTCCTCATTAGCTCTTTTTCAATATTAACAACTACTGCACATATGTTAGATGTAACTTCCTCCATTTTTATTCTTCTCTCCTTGATGAGTTCCCTTAGGTTGTTCTCATAGTCTTTAAGCTTGATGGGGACGTCTCTCATCTATTTTTTTATGTTATTGATTTTATTTCAAATTGCCTTCTAGTTGTCTTCCATAATTTCCATTTTCCTTTTGAGATCCATTATCTCCTTAAACATCCATAAATCGAGTTGGAAGATAGCCTCTGCTTTGCAATTAACCCATCTCGTAGGTGTGTGCCTTTCATCGTTCTACCTTTTATCACTCCACTCTTCTGTGTTCTTATTAGGACTGTTCCCACCTTCTTCAAAGTGATCCTCTCTTCCCCTTTGATTCTATTCCTTCGTTTCAGCTTAAACTTCCAGGTCTGTTTCTTTGTTGTTGGCCTGATTTATGTTTTTCCACTCATTTATCGAAACAAGGTCCTCAACAGGGTCATCCAAGACTTTATCATCCTCAAACACTTGCTGGTTTTCCTCAGAGTCATCTTCACTATTTTCAGACTCCTCCTCTATGTTGACTCCTTTCTCATGTTGAAGATCAAAACATTCAAGCTTTAAGCATATTTATCATGATGCATCATAGATTTTAAATTAGAATGATATGTAATATTGAATCATAAGAAATTTTAAACATGTTTAAGATTCAAATATTCAAATTTTATGCACATTTATCATGATGCATCATAACTTTAAAGTTTGAATAATATGTAATAAAAAAAAATTAAATAATTTTGAACATATTTAAGATTTAAAAATTTAAATTTTTTAAGTATTTCTCATGATGAATCACAACTTTCAAACTTAAATGATATTTAATATCAAAGTTTAAGTGGATTTGAATGTGTTTAGAATCTAAAAATTTAATCTTTTATTTATTTCTTATAGGGATCGCAACTTTTAAATTTAAATGATATGTAATACCAAAGTTTGAGTGTATTTAATACATTTAAGATCTAATAATTTAAATGTTATGTATATTTCTCATGATGTATCACAACATTAAAATTTTATGATATGTGATACTAAAGATTGAGTCATTTTGAATGTGTTTAAGATCTAAACATTCAAATTTGTATGCTCATTTCTCATGATGTATTATAACTTTAAAATTTGAATATGTACTACTAAAATTTGAGTGGTTTTAAAAATGTTTAAGATTCAAAGATTTAAACTTTATGCACATTTGTCATGATGTATTATAACTTTGAAATTTGAAATGATATGTAATACGGAAGCTTAAAAAGTTTAGAAAGTGTTTAATATCTAAATATTTGATTTTTATACATGTTTTTCATGATGCATCACAACTTTAAAATTTGAATGATATGTAATATTGAAGCTTAAGTTATTTTTAATGTGTTTAAGATCTAAATATTTTAATATTTTATGTATTTTTTATGATGCATTGCAACTTTAAAATTTGAATGATGTGTAATATTGAATCTTAAGCATTTTTTAACATATTTAAAATCTAAAGATTTAAATTTTATGCCTATTTTTCGTGATGCATCACAAATTTAAAATATTAATGATATTTAAAATTAAAAATTAAGTTATTTTAAATGTATTCAAAATTCAAATATTTAAATTTTATGCATATTTCTCATGATTCATCACAACTTTTAAATTTGAATGATATGTAATAAAATGGTACTGAATATATTTAATATCTAAAGATTCAAACTTTATTTATATTTCTCATAATGCATCATAAATTTAAAATTTTTATAATATGTAATACCAAAGCTTAAGTAGTTTTAAACGTGTTTAAGATCTAAACATATAAATTTTATGTGCATTTCTCATAGTGCATCACAACTTTGAAATTTAAATAATATGTAATAGTGAAGCTTAAGTGGTTTTAAACATGTTTAAAATACAATGATTTAAATTTTATGTAATACCTAAGATTAAATTATTTTGAACATGTTTAATATCTAAATATTTTAACTTTATGCACATTTCTCATAATGTATGACAGCTTTAAAATTTGATTGATATGTAATATCAAATCTTAAATAGTTTTGAATATTTTTAAGATCTAAAGGTTCAAACTTTATGTGCATTTCTCATGATGCATTGTAACTTTGAAATTTGAATGATAGGTAATATCGAAGCTTAAATGATTTTAAAGGTGTTTAAGATTAAATTTTTTTAACTTTATGCATCACAACTTTGAAAAATTAAATGATTTGTAATAGCAAATATTAAGTAGTTTTGATGATATTTAAGATCTAAAGATTAAAATTTTATGCATATTTCTTATGATACATCAAAACTTTGAAATTTAAATGATATGTAATACTAAATCTTAAGTAGTTTTAAACATGTTTAAAATCTATATATTTTATCTTTATGCACGTTTCTCACGATGCATCACAAATTTGAAATTTGAATGATATGTAATACTAAAGTTGAGTAGATTTGAATGTATATAAGATCTAAAAATTTAAATTTTATGCGTATTTTTCATGATGCATCACAAATCTAAAGTTTAAATAATATATAATACCAAAGCTTTAATAGTTTTGAATGTATTTAAGATTCAAAGATTTAAACTTTATATATATTTGTCATGATGCATCACAAATTTGATATTTGAATGGCATGTAATACTAAAGCTTGAGCAGTTTTAAATGCATTTAAGATTTAAAAATTAAAATTTTACATAAATTCCTAATAATACATTATAATTTTTAAATTTGAATGATATGTGATACTAAATCTTAAGTGGTTTTGAATGTGTTTAAAATCTAACAATTCAAAATTTATGCATATTTCTCATGATACGTAACTTTCAAGTTTGAATGATATTTAATACTTCTTGACCAAATTTAACTCCAAGTCAAACTTGTCACCCCCTCCAATTTCAAATTTTTATATGGTATTATCAAGAGTCATGCCTTGGTAATATTGATTTCATTATCTTGGTTTCAAGTGTCAAATTATTTCAATATCTTAGTGAGATTATTTTAATATGTGTCTAAATCAACCTATGCAACACTTTTTAAGAACAATTTTATAAGGCTAAATCATGTTTTCTTCTCTCCAAAACTTGTTTGATGGTAGTCAATTGCTAGAAAAATACAATGGTAATGGTGATCATAGAGAATTATTAGTTTGAATGATATGTAATAACAAAACTTAAGATCCAAATAATTAAACTTTATGATCATTTATTATAATGCATCACAACTTTGAAATTTTAATGATATGTAAGATCGAAGCTTAAATGGCTTTTAATGTATTTAATATCTAAATATTAGAACTTTATGTGTATTTCTCATAATGCATCACTACTTTAAAATTTGAATGGTATGTAATATCAAAGCATAAATAGTTTTGAATATGTTGAAGATCCAAATATTTGAACTTTATATATATTTTTCATGATATATCATATATTTGAAATTTGAATGATATGTAATTTTGAATTTCAAGTGGTTTTAAATATGTTTAAGATATAAAAAAATAAATTTTTATGCATATTTTTCATGATGCATTGTAACTTTGAAATTTAAACTATATGTAATACTAAAGCCTAAAAAAATTTGAAATTATTTAAGATCTAATGATTTAAACTTTATGTATATTTCTCAAGATGCATCCCAACATTGAATTTTGAATGATATGTAATACCAAAACTTAAGAAGTATTAAACATGTTTGAGATTCAAAGATTAAAATTTTGTGTGTATTCTTTTATGATGCATCATAACTTTAAAATTTGAATGATATGCAATACTGAATCTTAAGTGGTTTTAAACATGTTTAAGATCCAAAGATTCAAATTTTATTTATATTTTTCATGATGTATCATAAATTTAAAATTTAAATATTTAATACAAACACTTAAGTAGTTTATAAGGTGTTTAAAATCTAAATATTTAAACTTTATGTGCATTTCTCATGATGCATCATAACTTTGATATCTAAATAATATGTATTATTGAAGCTTAAGTGGTTTTGAGTTTGCTTATGATGTAAAGACTCAAACTTTAAGCATTTTTTTTATGATGCATCCCAAATTTAAAATTTTAATGATATATAATACCAAAGTTTAAGCAATTTTGAACATGTTTAAGAACCAAAGATTCAAATTTTAAGAGCATTTATCATGATGCATCATAAATTTGAATTTTGAATGATATGTAATATAGAAACTTAACTAGTTTCTAATATGTTTAAGCTCCAAACATTCAAAATTTATGTTTATTTTAAGATGCATAAAAACTTTGAAATCTAAACATTATGTAACTCTTAGGCTTAAGTAGTTTCTAAGGTGTTTAAGATCCAAAGATTCAAAATTTGTCTGTTTTTTATGATGCATCACAATTTTAAAATTTAAGTGATATATAATATTGAATCTTAAGTGGTTTTGAACATATTTAAGATCCAAAGATTATAAATTTATGAGTGTTTTTCATGATGCATCACAACTTTCAAATTTAAATGGTATATAGTAATATTAAAGTTTATGTGGTTTTAAAAGTATTTAATATCTAAATATTTAAACTTTATGTGAATTTCATATTATTCATTATAACTTTGAAATTTGAATGACTTGTAATAATGAAGATTAAGATTTAGTTTTGAACATGTCTTAGCTTCAAAGATTTAAACTTTGTGATTGTTTCTCATGATTCATTATAACTTTGAAATTTGAATTCTTAAGATTAAATAGTTTTGAATGTATTTAAGATCCAAAGATTAAATGTTTATGGACATTTTGTATGATGTATCATAACTCTAAAATTTTAATGATATATAATATAAAATTTTAAGTATTTTTGAATGTATTTAAGATCCAAATAATCAAACTTTACGCATGTTTCTCACGATGCATCACAACTTTAAAATTTTAATGATATGTAATACTAAAGATTGAGTAGTTTTTAATATGTTTAACATTTAAAGTTTAAAACTTTGTGTATTTATCATGATGCATTACAACTCTAAGATTTGAATGATATGTAAGACTGAACCTTAAGCAATTTTGAATATGCTTGATATCAAAAGATTTAAAATTTATGCAAATTTATGATGATGCATCACAAATTTAAAGTTTGTATGATATGTAATATTAAAGTTTAAGTAGATTAGAACATGTTTGAGGTATAAAGATTTGAAACTTATGCATGTTATTTACGATGCATCACAACATTGAAATTTGAATAATATGTAATATTAAAATTTTAGTAGTTTTAAATATGTTTAAGATCTAAATATTAAATATTATGCATGTTTTTAATTATGTAATATAACTTTGAAGTTTGAATGATATGTAATACTAAAACTTAAGTAGTTTTGAACATGTTTGAGATTCAAAGATTTAAATTTTATGCATGTTTTTTATGATGTATCATAACTTTAAAATTTTAATGATATGTAATACTGAAGCTTAAGTTATTTTGAAGGTGTTTGAGATCTAAAAATTTGATCTTTATAAATGTTTACCATGACACATACATTACAACTTTAAAATTTGAATCATATCTAATATCAAAAAATAAGTGGTTTTGAATGTGTTTAAAATCGAAAGATTCAAAATTAATGCATATTTTTCATGATGTATCATAGCTTTAAAATTTGAATGATATGTAATACCAAAGCTTAAATAATTTTAAACATATTTAAGATCTAAATATATGAAATTTATGAGCATTTCTCATGATGCATCACAACTTTAAAGTTTCAAAAAGATGTAATATATAAACTTAAGTGGTTTGAATGTGTTTAAAATTTAAAGATTTAAACTTTATGCACATGTGGTATGCTGCATCACAACTTTGAAGTTTGAATGATATGTAATACAAAATCTTAAATATTTTTGAAGGTGTTTGAAATCTAAAGATTAAAACTTTAATTGTATTTCTTATAATTCATCACAAATCTAAAATCTGAATGATATCTAATATTGAATCTTAAGCAGTTTTAGGCATATTTAGATCTAAACATTTAAATTTTATGCATATTTTATATGATGTATCACAACTTTAATGTTTAAATGATATGTAATATCAAAATTTAAGTAGTTTTAAATGTATTTAATATTTAAATAATCAAATTTTATGCACATTTTTCATTATGCTTTATAACTTAAAAGTATGAATGCTATGTAATACTAAAGATTAAGTGGTTTTAAAAGTGTTTAAAATAAAAAATTTAATTTTATAGATGTTAATCATGATGCATCACAAGTCTGAAGTTTGAATGATATGTAATACCAAAGCTTAAGTTCTATAATATATATCATTCAGACTTCATAGTTGTGATGCATCATGAGAGTATGCATAAAGTTTAAATATTTAGATCTTAATACCTAAGATTAAATAGTTTTAAAGGTGTTTAAGATTTAAAAATTTAAAAGTTAGACATATTTTTGATGATGTGTTATAACTTTGAAATTTGAATGATAGGTAATACCAAAATTTAAATGGTTTTGAATGTTTTGAAAATTCAAAGATTTAAATTTTATGCACTTTTTTCATGATGCATTGCAAATTTAAAATTTGAATGATATGCAATATCTAATCTTAAGTAGTTTTTATTATTTTAAGATCCAAATATTTAAACTTGATTCATATTTTTTATGATGCATCACAACTTTGAAATTTGAAGGATATTTAATACTGAAGATTAAAAAGTTTTGAACGTGTTTAAGATCCAAAAAATTTAAAGTTATGCTCATTTATCATGATGCATTACAAATTTAAAATTTGAAGAATATATAATATTAAAGCTTAAGTAATTTTGAACATGTTTAAGATCTAAAGATTCAAAATTTATGAGCATTTTTTATGTTGTATCATAACTTTAAAAGTTGATATGTAATACCGAGGTTTAAATAGTTTTGAAGGTTTTTAACTTTCAAAGCTTTGAACTTTATGTGCATTTCTCATGATGCATCAAAAAATTTAAGTTTGAATGATATGTAATACTAAAACTTAAGAGGTAACACTTTTATTATATAAATATTCAAATATTTTACTTAATTTTTCTGATACATCATAACTTTGAAATTTGAATGGTATATAATATTGAAGCTTAAGTAGTTTTGAAGGTGATAAGATCCAAAGATTTAAATTTTGAAAGATATTTAATACCAAAGCTTAATTATTTTGAAGGTGTTTAAGATCAATATAATTAAACTTTATGCATATTTTTAATGATGAATCACAACTTTGAAAATTGAATGATATGTAAAATTAAAGCTTAAGCAATTTTAAATTTGTTTAAGATCTAAAGATTCTAACTTTTAAAAAAATTCTCATGATGCATCATATTTTTGAGATTTAAACAATATACAATACCAAAATTTAAGCAATTTTGAATGTGTTTAAGATGTAAAGATTCAAATTTTATGCACATTTATAATGATGCATCAGAGCATTAAAATTTAAATGATATATGATATCGAAGCTTAAGTGGTTTTAAACTTATTTAAAATTTAAAAATTTTAATTTTATACTTATTTTTCATGATTCAAAATATATGAGCATTTTTTTTTATGCATCACAACTTTGAAAGTTGAAAGATATGTAATATTAAATCTTAAACAATTTTAAAGGTGTTTAAGATTTAAAGATTCAAAAATTATACATATTTATCATGATACATCATAACTTTGAAGTTTTAATAATGTGTAATAGCAAAGCTTAAGAGGTTTTGAATGTCTATAATTTATTAGGATTTAAATTTTTTGTAATTGTTTTATGGTGAATCAGAACTTTGATTTTTGAATGATATATAATATTGAAGCTTAAATTGTTTTGAAGGTGTTTAAGATGCAAAGATTTAAATTTTATGCATATTGCTCATAAAATATCACAATTTTAGAGTTTAAATGATATGTAATACAAAAGATTAAGTGGTTTTGAAAGTATTTAAGATTTAAAGATTTGAAGTTTATTCATATTTATCATGGTGCATCACAACTTTAAAATTTGAATGATATGTAATACCAAAGTTTATGTTGTTTTTAATGTGTTTAAGATTCAAAGATTTAGATTTTATGCATGTTTTTCATGATGCATCAGAATTTTTAAATTTAAGAAATATGTAATAACAATGTTTAAGTAGTTTTGACTATATTTAAGATCTAAAGATTAGAAATTTATGTGTATTTCTCATAATGTATCACAACTTTTAAATTTGAATGATATTTAATACCAAAGTTTAAGTGATATTTAGCATGTTTAAGATTCAAATAATTAAATTTAAATGATATATAATACCAAATTTTAAGTGGTTTTGATAATGTTTAAGATCTAAAAATTTGAGTCTTATGTGAATTTCATAATATGCATCATATCTCTTAGAGTTGAATGATATGTGATATTGAAGCTTAAGTAGTTTTGAAGGCATTTAAGATCCAAAAATTTGAATTTTATGCATATTTCTCATGATGCATCATAACTTTGAAATTTGAATGATATGTAATATCGAATTGTAAGAGATTTTGAACGTCTTTAATATACAAAGTCTCAAATATTTTGCACATTTCTCATGATGCATCAGATATTCAAAATTTGAATTATATGTAATACCAAAGCTTGAGCAATTTTTAAAGTTTTTAAGATCCAAAGATTTGAACTTTATCATGTTTCTTATGATGTATTATAACTTTGAAGTTTAAACAATATCTAATATTGACATTTATGTGGCTTTAAACATGTTTAAGATCTAAATATTCAAGTTTTATGTGTATTTCTTATAATGCATTAAAATTTTAAAATTTGAATGATATGAAATACCAAATTTTAAATAGTTTTAAATGTTTTTAATATTCAAACTTTATGCATATTTGTTATGATACATCAGAACTTTAAAATTTAAAATATATGTAAATTTTTAAGATCTAAAGACTTGAAATTTATGTGTATTTCTCATGATACATTATAACTTTGAAATTTTAATGATATGTATATCAAATTTTATCAATTTTTAGTGTGCTTAAAACTAAGTATTTAAACTTTATTCATGTTTATCATAATGAATTACAATTTTAAATTTTAAATGATATGCAATATCAAAGTTTAAATAGTTTTAAGCATGTTTAAAGTCTAAAGATTTAAATTTTATGTGCATTTAAAATGATGCATCATAACTCTTAAATTTAAATAATATGTAATACCAAGGCTTAAGTGATTTTGAACGTGTTAAAGATCTAAATATTTGAACTTTATGCATATTTTTAATAATGCATCACAAATTTAAAATTTTAATCATATAATATCAAATCTTAAGTGGTTTTAAACATGTTTAATATCTAAATATTTAAAAATTATGCATGAATTTTATGATGCATCACAACTTTAAAATTTGAATGATATGTAATATGGAAACATAAGTGGATTTGAACGTGTTTAAGATCTAAAGATTGTAAAATTATATATAATTTTCATAATACATAACAACTTTAAAATTTAAATGATTTTTAATATTAAAGTCTAAGTGGTTTTGAGCATGTTTAAAATCCAAAGATATGAACTTTACGCCTATTTCATATGATGCATCATAACTTTATCTACATTTGGAACATGTTTAAAATACAAAGTTTAAGTGGTTTGGAAAATGTTTAAGACCTAAACATTTAAAATTTATGTGCATTTCTTATGATGCATCATAAATTTGAAATTTAAATGATACATACTACTAAAATTTAATCAATTTTAAATGTATTTAAAATTTAAAAATTTAAAATTTTTACGTATTTCTCATGATGCATCATAATTTGAATGATATGTAAATACCAAAGTTTAAGTTATGTTTAATTTATTTAATAAATAATGATTTGAAATTTATGCATGTTTCTCATGATGCATTACAACTTTGTAATTTGAATGATATGTGATACTAAAAATTTAGTGGATCGAAACATGTTTAAGATCTAAAGATTTAAACATTAAATATGTTTCTCATTATGTATTTCAACCTTAAAATTTGAGATATATATAATCTAAATTTAAGAATTTTGATGCTCCATACAAAATATGCATAAAGTTTAAATATTTAGATCTTAAACATGATCAAAACTATTTAAGCTTTAGTATTACATATCATTCAAATTTTAAAGTTACAATGAAATCTATGAAATACAAATAAACTTCTAATATTTAGATCTTAAACATATTCAAATTTACTTAAGTTTTGGTATTACATAACATTAAAAATTTAAAGTTATGCTACATCATGAGAAATGCGTATAAAATTTAAATCTTTAGATATTAAACATATTCAAAACCACTTAAGCTTCAGTGTTACATATCATTTAATTTTCAAAGTTATGATGAGCATGATGAAAAATGTGCATAAAATTTAAATTTTTAGATCTTCAACATGTTAAAAACATCTTAATTTTTGGTATTACATATTATTCAAATTTCAAAGTTATAATGCATTATGTAAAAGTGTGCATAAAAATTAAATTTTTGGATCTTAAACACATTCAAAATTCATTAAGCTTCCATATTACATACATATCAATCAAAGTTATGATACATCATGAGGAAAATGCATAAAGTTAAAATATTTAGATCTTAAACATGTTATAAACCACTTAAGATTTAGTGTTACTTGTCATTCAAATTTCAAAGTTGAGATACATCATGGTAAATATACATAAAGTTTAAATTTTTAGATCTTACACATGTTTAAAATTAACTTAAGCTTCAATATTATATATCTTTAAAATTTAAAAGTTGAGATGTATTATAAAAAATAATAATAAAGTTTGATTTTTTGGATCCCAAATATGTTCAAAATCACTTAATCTTTGGTATTAAATTACTTCAATTTTAAATTTATGATTCATTATGATAAACGTGCATAAATTTTGAATTTTTGAATCTTAAACACATTAAAAACTACTTAAGCTTCGGCATTACATATCATTTAAATTTAAAATTTAAGATGCATAATGAGAAATATGAATAAAATTTAAATATTTAGATCTTAACCGCGTTCAAAACTACTTAAACTTTGATATTGCATATCATTCAAATTTTAATGTTATGATGCATAATAAAAAATATTTATAAAATTTAAATCTTTTGATATTTAACATGTTCAAAACTACTTAAGCTTTAGTATTACATATCATTCAAAACATAAAAATTATGATGCATCATGAAAAATGTTTATAAAGTTTAAATATTTAAATCTTAAGTATTTTCAAAATTGCTTAAGATTTGGTATTGAATATCATTCAAATTTTAAAGTTACAATGCATTATGAAAAATGTATATAAATTTCAAATTATTGGTTCTTATACATATTCAAACCCTCTTAAACTTTACTATTACATATAATTGAAATTTTAAATTTTTCATGCATTATGATAGACATGTATAAAATTCAAATATTAGATTTTAAACACATTTAAAATGCATTTAAGCTTCAATATTACATATCATTCAAATTTCAAATCTATGATATATCATGAGAAATGTACATAAAGTTTGAATTTTTATATCTTAAACATATTCAAAATAGCTTAATATTTAGTATTAAATATCATTTAAATTTTAAAGTTATGATGCACCATGAGAAATGCTCATAAATTTTGAATCTTTGGATTTTAAATAAGTTTAAAATCACTTGAGCTTTGGTATTACATATCATTAAAATTTAAAAGTCTGATGCATCATAAAAACTATGCATAAAGTTTGCATGTTTGAATCTTAAACATATTTAAAATTGTTTCAATTTTAGTATTACATATCATTCAAATTTTAAAGTTATGATGCTTCTTGATAAACATGCATAAATCTAAATTTTTTGGATCATAAACATATTGAAAACCTCTTAAGATTTGGTATTATATGTCATTCAAATTTCAAAGTTTAGATACATCATAAAAAACTTACATAAAGTTTAAATCTTTGGATCTTAAATACATTCAAAACCACTTAAGCTTCGGTATTACTTTATTCAAATTTTAAAGTTGTAATGCATTATGATAGACATGCATAAAATTCAATTTTTTTAATCTTAAACACGTTTAAAACCACTTAAACTATGGTATTACATATCATCCAAATTTTAAATTTGTTATGCATTATGATAAATGCACATAAAATTTAAATCTTTAGATCTTAAACACATTCAAAACCACTCAAACTTTAGTATTTCATCATTCCAATTTCAAAGTAGTAATGCATTATGATAAATATGCATAAAAATAAAATCTTTAGATCTTAAACATATTTAAAATTATTTATGCTTTGGTATTATATCATTTAAATTTCAATGTTAGAATGAATTATGAGAAGCATGCGTAAAATTTTGAATCTTTGAATCTTAAATACGTAAAAAAATCACTTAAGCTTCAATTTTATATATCATTCAAATTTTAAATTTTTGATCTATCATGAAAAATATGAAAAAAAATTAAATCTTTAGATCTTAAACATATTCAATACTATTTAAGCTTCAATATTACATATCACTCAAACTTTAAAGATGTGATACATAATGAAAAATATGCATAAAGTTCAAATCTTTGGATATTAAACATATTCAAAACTACTTAAGCTTTGGTATTATATATCATTCAAATTTTAAAGTTATGATGCATCATAAAAAACATGTATAAATTTATAATTTTTAGATCTTAAATTTGTTCAAAACCACTTAAACTTTGATATTACATATCATTAAAATTTTAGAGTTAGATTATATCATACGAAATATGCATAAGCTTGAATATTTAGATCTTAAACACACTCAAAAGTGCATAAGCTTTGATATTACATAACATTCAGATTTTAGATTTGTGATGTATCATGAGAATATAGTATAAAGTTCAAATCTTTAGATATTAAATACATTCAAAATCATTTAAAATTTTATACTGCATATCATTTAAATTTGAAAGTTGTGATACATTATGAAAAATATGTTTAAAATTTAAATTCTTGGATCTAAAATATATTTAAAATTGTCTAAGCTTTGGTATTATATATCATTAAAATTTAAAAGTTATGTTGTAATATGAAAAATGTCCATAAAATTTGAATGTTTAAATATTAAGCACATTTAAAACCATTTGAACCAAGTATTACACATTATTTAAACTTTAATGTTGTGATGCATTATGAGAAATATTCTTAAATTTAAATCTTTACATCTTAAACATGTTCAAAGTCTCTTAAAATTCAATATTACATATCTTTCAAATGTTAAGAGTTAAGTTGCGTCATATAAAACACACATAAAGTTTGAATACTTGGATCTTAAATCCATTGAAAATTGTTTAAGATTTAATATTACATATCATTTAAATTTTAGATTTGTTATGCATCATGAAAAATTCACAAAAAATTCAAATTTTTGAATCTTGAACACTTTAAAAACCACTTAAGCTTATATATTACATATCATTAATATTTCAAAGTTATGATATGAAAAATATATATAAAATTTGAATCTTTGGATCTTAAACATATTTAAAACCCTTAATATTTGGTATTACATATCAATCAAACTTTAAAATTGTGATACATTATAAAAAATATGCATAAAATTTTAATCTTTAAATTTAAAATACCTTCAAAACTATTTAAGCTTTGATTTAAATATCATTCAAATTTCAAAATTATGATGTATCATGATAAACACATAATTTTTTTGAATCTTTAGATAGTAAACATCTTTCAAACCTCTTAATCTTTGGTATTACATATCATTTACACTTTAAAGTTGCGATGCATCATGAGATCTATGAGATCTTCAATACCTTAAAAATTAGTTTGAGCAATTTTGAAGGTATTTAAGTTCAAACTATGAGATCTTAAATACCTTCAAAATTGCTCAAACTAATTTAGTATTATATATCATTTAAATTTTAAAATTTCAATGTATCAGCTAAAATGCTCATAAATTTTGAATCTTTATATCTTAAACATGTTAAAAAATACTTAAGTTTCATTATTACATATCATTCAAAGTTTAATATTTAAAACTACTTAAATTTCATTATTACACATCATTAAAATTTAAAAGTTTTGATGCATCATGAAAAATGCACAAAAACATCAAATCTTTGGATCTTAAATACATTCAAAACCACTTAAGTCTTGGTATTACATATCATTTAAATTTTAAAGTTATGATGCATCATGATAAATTCACATAAAGTTCAAATATTTAGATCTTAAACATATTCGAATCTATTTATACTTCAAAATTAAATATCATTCAAATTTCAAAGTTGTGATATATTTTAAAAAATATGTATAAAGTTTAAATCTTTAATTCTTAATAACATTCAAAACTACTTAAGTTTCAGTATTATTTTCATTTAAATTTTAAATTTTATTTGCATCATTAGAAACCCACAAGATGTTTGAATCTTTAGATCTTAATTACATTCAAAACCACATAAGCTTCGACATTACATCATTTAAATTTTAAAGTTATGAAGCATTATAATAAATATGAGTAAAGTTTAAATTTTTTGATCTTAAACAAGTTTAAAATCTTTTACGCTTTAATATTACATATCATTCAAATTTTAAAGTTGTGATACATTATGAGAAATATGCATAAAATTTCAATCTTTAGATTTTAAACACATTCAAATTTATTTAATTTTTTGTATTACATATCATTTAAATTTTAAAATTGTGATGTATTATGAAAAATATGCATAAAGTTTTAATGTTTGGATCTTAAACATATTTAAAACTACTTAAGCTTTAGTGTTACATATTGTTTAAATTTCAAAATTATGATACATCATGAGAAATATTCATAAAGTTTAAATCTTTGGATCTTAAATATGTTTAAAACCATTTAAACTTCAGTATTGCATATCATTCAAATTTAAAAGTTATGATGCATCATGAGAACTACACATAAAATTTAAATCTTTAGATTTTAAACACATTCAAAACCAATTAAGCTTCAGTATTATGTATCATTTAAATTTCAAAGTTATGATACATCATGAAAAATATGTATAAAGTCTGAATGTTTAGAATTTAAACATGTTCAAATTTGATTAAGCTTAAAAATTACATATCATTCAAATTTTAAAATTATGATGCATTTTGAGAAATGTACATAAAATTTGAATCTTTGATTCTTAAATACATTCAACACTACTTAAAGTTTGGTAATACATGTTATTCAAATTTTAAAGTTGAGATGCATCATTAGAAACTTGAATAAAGTTCTAATCTTTGGATCTTAAACATATTCAAAATTATTTAAGCTTCGATAAATTATCATTTAAATATCAAAATTGTGATACATTATAATAAATGCACAAAAAGTTTGAATCTTTGAATTTTAAATACGTTTAAAATTGCTTAAGCTTCGATATTACATATAATTAAAATTTTAAGGTTCTGATGCATCATGATAAATATGCATAAAGTTCAAATATTTAGATCTTAAACATGTTTAAAACTACATAAATTTTAGAATTACATATCCTTCAAACATTAAAATTGTGATGTATTATGAGAAATGTTTATAAAGTTTAAATCTTTGGATCTTAAACACATTAAAAACCACTTAAGTTTTAGTATTACATATCATTTCAATTTTAATGTTTTGATGCATTATAATAAATGTGCACAAAGTTTAAATCTTTGGATCTTAAACACATTTAAAAATGCTTAAGTTTCAATATTACATACCATTCAAATTTTATAATTGTGATACATTATGAAAAATATTCAAAAAGATTAAATCTTTGTATATTAAAGATGTTAAACATTTATTAAGCTTTGATATTACATATCATTCAAACTTCAAAGTTATGATGCATCATAAAAAATGTGCATAAATTTTAAATCTTTAAATCTTAAACACTTTTAAAACTACTTAATCTTTGATATTATATATCATTTAACTTTCAAAGTTATGATGCATAAACACTCATATATTTTGAATCATTAGATCTCAGATAAATTCAAAACCACTTAAGCTTTAGTATTACATATCATTCAAATTTTAAAGTATTACATATCATTTAAAGTTCAAAGTTGTGATGTATTATGAGAAACATGCATAAATTCAGTTATGTGAATCTTAAACACATTTAAAACCACCTAAATTTCAAGATTATAAATCATATAAATTTTTAAGATGTAATGCATTTTGAGAAATGTACATAATATTTAAATCTTTAGATCTTAAAAATGTTAAAAAGTGACTAGGCTTCAATATTACATATCATTAAAAGTTCAAAATTATGACACATTATAGGAAACAATCATAAAATTTGAATCTTTAGATCTTATATATGTTTAAAACTATTTAAACTTTAGTATTACTTAACATTCAAATTTTAAATCTATAATGCATTATGAAAAACATGCATAAATTATGAATATTTTGATCTTAAACATGTTCAGAACCACTTAAACTTCTGTATTACATCATTCAAATTTGAAATTACTGATTCATTATAAAAAATACGTCTAAATTTTAAATCTTTTGATCTTTAACACATTTAAAACCACTTAAATTTCAATATTACATCAATGAAATTTCAAAGTTATGATGCATTATGATATGTGCATAAAGTTCAAATATTTAGATCTTAAATATGTTCAAAACCTCTTAAACTTAGGTATTACACATCACTCAAATTTTAAAGTTGCAATACGTCATGAAAAATATGCATAAAATTTGAATTTTTAAATTTTTAATATGTTTAAAACTACTTAAGCTTCGATAATATTTATTATTAAAATTTCAAAGTTATGATGCATTGTGAGAAATGTGCATAATGTTCAAATATTTAGATCTTAAATACATTCAAAACCACTTAAACTTTGGTATTATATATCACTCAAATTTTAAAATTGTGAGGTATTATGAAAAAAATGCATAAATTTCAAATATTTAGATTTTAAATAGCTTAAATTTCAGTATTACATATCATGAAAATTTTAAAATTTTGATGCATCATACAAAACATGCATAAAATTTGAATTTTTAGATCTTAAACTCATTCAAAACAGTGTAATCATCGTTATTACATATCATTAAAATTTGAAACTTGCAATGCATCAAAATAAACATGTATAAATTTTAAATCTTTGGATCTTAAACACATTTAAAACTACTTAAGCTTAGATACTACATTTTATTAAAAGTTATAATGCATCATAAGAAGCATGCATAAAATTTAAATATTTTGATCTTAAACACCTTTAAAAGTTCTTAAGCTTTGGTATTATATATCATTCAAATTTAAAAGTTGTGATGCATTATGAGAAACATGTAGAATGTTCAATCTTCAGAATTTATGTAAATTTCAAAACTAATTAAGCTTCGATATTACATAATTTAAATTTCAAAGTTGTGTGTGATGCATCATGAGAAATGCAAATAAATTTTGAATTTTTGAATTTTAAACACCTTCAAAACCATTTAAACTTTGATATTACATATCATTCAAATTAAAAATTTATGATGCAATATAAAAAATGCACATAAAGTTCTAATTTTTGGATCTTAAACATATTCAAAACCACTTAAACTTTGGTATTGTATATCCTTCAAACTTCAAATCTATGATGCATTATGATAAATATGCATAAATTTCAAATCTTTAGATCTTAAATACATTCAAAATTACTTAAACTTCAGTATTACATATCATTCAAATTTTAAAGTTGTGATGCATAATAAGTAACATGCACAAAGTTGAAATCATTAGATCTTAAACACATTTAAAATTATTTTAGATTTGGTATTACATATCATTAAATTTTAAAATTGTAATGAATCATAAAAAATATGCATAAAAATTAAATATTTGGATCTTAGACATGTTTAAAACCACTTAAGCTTTGGTATTACATGTCATTCAAATTTTAAAGTTACGATGCATCATGAGAAATATGGATAAAGTTTAAATATTTGAATCTTCAACACATTTAAAACCACTTAAGCTATGATATTACATATCTTTAAAATATCAAAGTTGTGATGCATCATGATAAATATGCATAAAATTTAAATCTTTTAATATTAAAAATATTTGAAAATGTTTGAATTTTAGTATAACATATTATTTAAATTTCAAAGTTCCAATGCATTATAATAAATGCACATAAAATTTTTATATTTAAATCTTAATTAAATACATTCAAAACCACTTAAACTTTGGTATTAAATATCAATCAAATTTCAAATTTTTGATTTATTATGAGAAATGTGCATAATGTTCAAATATTTGAATCTTCTATACTTTTAAAAACACTTAAGCTTCAGTATTACATATCATTAAAATTTTAAACTTATGATGCATTAAGAAAAATTGACATAAAGTTAAAATTTTTGGATTTTAAACACATTAAAAATCAGTTAAACTTTTGCATTATATTTCATTCAAATTTGAAAGTTGTGATGCAATATGAGAAATGCACATAAATTTTGAATCTTTGTATCTTAAACATGTTCAAAATTACTTAAGCTTTGGTATTCCATTCAAAATTTCAAAGTTGTGATACATTAAAATAAACATACATAAAGTTCAAATCTTTAAATATTAAATATGTTTAAAATTGTTTAAGCTTCAGTATTACATATCATTCAAATTCACTCAAACCCTAGCATGCACATACTAAGTTCTATTTGCATAAAAACACTTTCAAAACACTAGGAAAAATATATTGTTAATTTTAGAAATGTTTTTAGATTTTTTCTAAATTTTTTAAAGCTAAATTCTACAAATTCATAGTAAATTTTTCAATTTATTATACTAATTTTGAAAAAAAATCTTTTCAAAACCCTAGTTACCAAAATTTAGAGTTTTTCCTTCATATTTGACACAAAAATTTAATTTCAAATATTCTAAATTTTGTTTAATTTTTTATACATTTATCTTATTTCAAAATTATTTTTAGAATTTAAAATTATTTCATAATTTTCAAAAAAATTAAAACCTTAACTAAAAATCTTATACTTCCAAACCAGGTCATAAAACCTCAAATTTCCCTCCCTTATAATTTTTAGAAAATTAATTTGAATTTATCATAAATTGTTTGGGTTATCAAAAGTAATTTTCAAAATTTAATGTTAGTAGTCTTTTGTGTATTTATTTTCTTCATAGTAATTTTCAAAATTCTCGTTGGTGATAAAATGGCCACAATGGAAATTCCTTCTTCTTATCCCTTAGATAAATTTCTCAATTTTTTTTACAATTATGGTAATGATTGGAAAAAAAATTAAAAATTTCACATTAACTAAAATTACACAAAAAGATTTCATTTATAATGAAGATAATGACTATTGTTTTAATGAAGGATACATACATAATGATGAGGGTGAATCACAAATATATGAATCTTTTTCTCTTAAACCCATCTCTTTTATTGTTTCTTCTAATGAAAATAATTTTGATAAAAGGGAAAGATACTTCTCACCTCATTCTCCTAGACACAATGCACCAAATATACAAATTAATCATGCAATTCCAAGTGAATCTCTTATTGGTGATGATTTTCTTCCCTATGAACCTAATCTCTCTTTACTTTTTGCTATTGCTATGTTCAAAATACAACAATATAAATACAATTGAATCAAATTACCAAAGCACAGTTCAAATGATGTATTATGTGTTCCTAACTCTACTCTTTCAAAATAATGTTTAAATGATAACTCTTCTACTCTCACTTCTATGTTTAAAATGAACAAAATGCATATACTCCATCCATGGATAACATAAATACACATGATATTCCAAATTCCAATGATAACTTATTGCATATTAGAATGAAATTAAATCTTTATCTTACACCTATCCCTAGTAATGATGGAAGTGATGATGAATATGATAGTGAACATGCAAATGAATATGATAATAAAAGTGAATATGAAAATGATAATGATAATTTTTCTATTTCAAATGAATAAAATGCAGATTATGATAATACATGGAATAATGATGACTACTATGCATATAATGAAAAATAAAATGCATCTCATGATTATAAACCTTCTCTCACTCCTCTCAAATGTAATGTAATTCCAAATAATGTTTCTACTTCTATTAATGAATCCATGTCAAATGATATGCATGTTAATGCTAATAGCACATATACTAAATTAGAATGTGATTCACTAAAACATAAAGATACCAATGAATCCCCCAAGCCATCCTCACTATGATAGAATTTAGTTCTCACCCTTCACCTAAAGAGAATGGTAGCCCACATCCCTCTAGTAAGGTCCACGCTACCATTACTCCCAAGGTTCAAGTGAGCACACCCCCTCTTTATGATCCAACTACAAAATGTAGCTTTCCCATGGCTAAAATTAACAATCAAATTCAATGATTAAATGAACCACTTCAAGATACTAATGCACCATCCTAGGAGATCATCTTTGATGCATGCATTTGGTGAATTAAAACACCAAGTACATCTCATTACTTTGTAAGACAAATCTTATAAATCTTGGATGGATGCCAATGATCTACATGGTAACCCTATTCCAAAGACATTCATAAAAGTTGGATTTCCTAAGCATTTATAAACACCATCATTACCTCACTTTGAATTAGCTGGAGATCCATTTTCACAACTTCAAGCCTTTCAAAAGGATTTGCAACCTCATGTAATCCCTTTGATTCTACTCAAGTTGTTTCAGTAGATGTTATTAGGGGAAAAACATAATTATTTCTTTCATCTACTCCTTGTTGGTCTATTGCACACATATGATGACTTAGAGGAGGTATTTCTTCGGAATTACATAATAAACATGGGCCCTCTATTACATATGAAAAGTTTACCACACTACAACATAATTATTTAGAGCCAGTTAGAGAGTATATCATAAGATTCAAGGCTCATTTGTTAAGATTAATTTACAAACCAAAGGATCTAGAGATTCAACATATCTTCATCAAGGGCCTTCACTAACCTCTTCCTAAACATTTACTATATCAAAAAAAGCCTTGCTTTAGACATTTGTGTTACATAGTTGTAGCTTTGGAAAAAAATTGTGATTAATTATGGGAGCTTTAGTTGATCAGATCACTCTAGACTTCACAACATCTTTAGATATAGCTCTTAATACTCAACATCCATCATGTCATAGACAAGATAGGAGACCACAACTAGAAAAGTAACTTGTCAATAATAGAGAGCAAGTTTTTAGAACATAACCTATAGTATGCACTATAGAGAACTATTGAAAAACACCACTATAGTTTGATTCAGAGTGGGATAACCCATCTATAATTTTATCAACACTACTAGATGGGAGGTTAATCACATTACCTTTTATTCATCGATGAGATTTGCATCTCTTATATAGACAACCACATCAACCCTTTTATAATTATCATTGTATCCATGGATACAACGATGATAACTATTTTGGACTTTGAGATTGCAATTCTAGATGTGTTGATGATGGTATTGTAGCATTCACACAGGTGGCATAGAGATCTCTATTATGAAACGATAGACCTCATTACTCCACAACTAAGTCATCCAAGGAAATTTATCTATAGGAATCATCACATTAATCATGAGCACAATGTAGGTTTTAGGATAAAATATCATAGGAGATCTTGTATTATAACTATTCAAAAAGGTTGGAACCTAGTACAACACAAGCAACCCATATATAGCAATGTAGTTCATGGTATACACATTGTAGTTCCATATACATATCCAATAGAGTCATACACACCACAATAGAGTATTATTCTATATAGATATACATTACAATTAAGTTCTCAGGGTCTTATCTCATGTAGCAATTTGCTACGATTAAGACTAGTTGAACCCACACTACAGAGTAATACTTTAGAGAGATGTTCATTATTAAGATTAAATGATCCCTTAGCATAGGTTTCAGATCCATCTCAACATATTACACATTCATATAGATAACAATAGAGGCCATAGGGTATTTAGTTATAGATAGATGAGTCTTCTTCACATCAGATAGTATAAGCTACAAAGCATATTCCTACATAACATGAATAGTATGGGCACTTATTCACTTAGTTGACAAGGTTTAAATATTGATATAGCACAATGTGATACAAAATACATTCATTTTAGCATTAGTTCATAGCTTCACTTAGAAAAATAATGATGGAGCTAAAGTTCTAGCTAACCTTTGTATTCTTGAGCGACTTTCAGGGAAGTAATATGCACATTATGCTATATTACATCCCCACCTACTAACAACTAACATTCTTGATTCTAGATAACCATCCCTAACCAAAAACCAAACTATCCAATATAGATATTACTAGATCAAACTTATCCAAACCCTTCTACCAATCTCAAAATCAACTTTTTCATACAATTTTACCAATTACAAAAACCAATAATTTTTTTGCTTACATTTAATCACAAATAAAACCTAAACAACACATCCAAACATGTCATGAACAATCAAATCACATCCTAAATGCTATCTTTCCAAACATACCAAAATAGTCACATCACATATCCCATGAACCATTTGCCAAGCATATGTGAATTCAAAAAAAACATCAAACCAACTATTTCAAAATCAAAATATTATAATACCAATATATTCCAAAATCCATAAACATAAATACACATAAGTTCAAAATCAAACCAACATCCATATAGTATGTAGAATATCAAAATATAGTCAATCATTAATAGGGGTCATGCCCTTACTCTTAATCTCATTCTCTCCTCCAGTACTAGTTCCATAATCTTGTCTAGCATTTGATGACTTTGTGCCTCCCCAAGCTCTCAAATGCCTCTTGTATAGACTACCCCACTCGAGTAACTGACCATGCTCCTCATTCAAATCAACATATCATCATTGAAGATCCATATAGTCATTTACAATCTTCATACTCACCATGCAATAATCAGGTGGAGGCATCTATTCCTATCCAACTTAGTTCTAAGCTCATCCCTCTCTCTTGGTACTCTAACATATGTAGTTGTAGCTATAGCAGCGTAGTGAAACAAATGAGCATACATGCCAACTATGACTATCACTCTCTATATCAAACCCTCCTCCATAACATCATCAAGTACATGTCATTTAATATCATACAATGTATACTCAATAATAGTCTCCAAAAACACATCATCTCTACCACCTACCTCAACAGGTGCCTCATCTTAAACACCTCCAACTACACCTGCATGCAAAGATATAAAAACTATGTTAAACTTACATTTTTAGAACAAATCCAACCAAACTAAGACAAACTTGTACATAATTCAAGCATAATCATAAATTACCTCCCATCATGTGATTTAGAGTAAGATCCTCATACTTGGGGGCATCCCTTCCATCAATAATATACAATAGAGCCAAATGATATGCCACTCCCATCCACTATAACAAACAAAGCCAACAACACTACCAATCACTGCCATAAACATAAAAAATTTAACTAAACAATAACTGATAACAATATATCATTATCACTACCTCTCCTATGTATGCTTGAGGGCACACTAGCAAAAATGTAAGGACACACAATCAATGACATTTACACTAATATCATCCTATAAAATCACATACCATCCACTAACTGGTAAATGAAAAATATGGTATACATCCTTTAGAGTAATAGTGATCTCTATAGTAGGAATCTAGAACATACATGTATCTACATTCCACCTCTCACACAAGGTGGTAATCAAATGCCTATCCCACTACATAGTACCTAGATCACACACGTGACCCAATCCAAATATATCCATCACAACCCTCTCATCAGCAGATAAAGGTAGTACTTTTAGAGTCTCCATTACCTAGCCTCTATAAAATTGTCTCATCCATAACTTGCCTTATAAAACACTAGACAACAACATATATATAATCCAACCAATCTAGCTAAATAGCCAAGCTAAACAATAACATATCACAAGTCAAAAATCTCAGAAAATAACAAATACATCATTTCACCTTGCTAAATCAATTACCAAGAAAAAACATAGCAACTAAACTAATTAGTAGCCCAAAAATATAACCTCCAAGACAATAGCATTGAGTATAAGATAAGAGCACTGCAACTTGGACAACAATGCTAGAACTAGTCAAAAAAATTTAAAATACCATTTTGCCCGTAACTTGAACAATATATCTCCATTTTATAATATGTTTTAACCTCAAAATCATGACAACAATACCTTCAACATAACACAACCCTTACTCTCTTACTACATCATTTTCCTACCATGCCACACACAGCTCTAAACCTATCTTATACGTAGATACACAAATTGGTCCTCACCAATCAAACACTTTTTTCAACTTCATACAACTTGGTCCTCACTAATCAAACATTCATTCAAAACATTCAAACAACCCATCCTATTCAATCAACCTTTCACTCCATGTAATCTATTACTACCTTATTTTCCTACCATGGCATGAAAGTTCATATATCTTAAAATACCCAAATATAAGATTCGATCATAATCAATCAAAGATACCTTTCACTCTTAGTAATTCAATTTCACCAATTCAATAATAGACTCTCAATCAATTCAAACTATACCAACCTAGTTCCTATACATTCTACCACTAATCATCACTTTTGGCTCAACCTCCTCTATCATAGATTTTGTCCCTCTCCCCAAAAGGGGGGCATCATTTCTACTATTCCCATTTATACACTTATTCAACACACCTATCCACTCTCATAAATTGATGCACCATGGTTCTCACTCCTCTAGTAGTCAAATTATTAGATTCAACTTAGATCAATCAAAATATACAATGATTTAGCCTACATGGGTCACTTAACATGGTTTTCACACCTCCAATATTTAGATTATTAGCATCACTTAGCTCTGATTAGTCAATATTATATAGTGGTTCAGATTACTTTGGTCACTTAGCATTACTCAGCTTAGATTGATCGAGATTATATAGTGGTTCGGATTACATTAGGTTACTCAGCATTACTCATTACATTCAAAGCAATACACCTTCACTTTATAGATATATAGACTATTTAGATACCATATTTTGGGGTATATACATTACTACATGCCTCTTCACACATATAGCTTCATATAGCATGACATAGTTATAGACTAGATATCCAATTATGGGCACAGTGTAGAGCACATTATTTTGATCTCTAGTTTTGCATATGAGACATGACATGATATATCATATCACATGTGGTTATATGGATTTATATATTTTTTAGATGCATCACTCAAATATCATATTTGAGGGCATGACATAGATATTCATATCCTCTATCTTCTAGGATTATATAAATTAGGATGGTAGGACATACCATCTTATTCTTACACATTTTACCAACTTTTTTGGTTTACACCTAGGAATTACTTAAATTATCTCTAGGTTGGATTATATAGTCATCTGTAGTGATTGGTCTATTATATTACTCAAACCTAGACCAAAGAGTTTATATAAGACAAAGGATAGACATTAGTTTTAGACCTTCGAGCACTTCTCAAATCTAGTTCAAATTATTTAGATTTAGTACATGGGCATCTATTATATGGATTCCTTCTTTTTCTAGGCACTTTTAAGATTCAGTACAAGGGGATTCTATTACATCGATTCCTTCTTTCTTTAGGCACTATTCAGATTCAATACAGGGGGCATCTATTATAGGGATTCCTTATTTCTCTAAACATTATTCTAATTCAATATAATGGGCATCTATTATAAGGATTCCTTATTTTTATAAGCATTATTTTATTTTTTTATCCACTTCCTTAACCAAAAATTTGGATTCTTTTTAGCACACTTATCTTCTACGCATCTTGTTTTTTTACTCTAGTACTTTATTTTATTATATCACTAGATTAAAAAGGGAAAAATGTATACACCTTAAATTGGTCAAGACAACACACATAATATGTATTTTCATAGTCTTTTCATAGGAGACTTTGACTAGAGAATATGAGTTTTTATTCACATTTATCCAAGTCTTTATATCTTACTTGTCTTGGTCTTACTACATTTCATAGACATCTCTTTCGTTATCCCAATCATCCATAGTTTTTTGGAATTAACCATTTCAAGACCAGGGACCTCTTTTAGAACCAAACCCATTCCTTAGGTCCCACACCCCTTGGAAAATATCACCCAAATGGGACTATAGCACTGAAACCCAAGGTATCTAATTTTTGGCACTATTGTTTAAGCACAATTTTGGTTGCAATTGTTAGTTTATTCTATAGGATGAGTCTTACCCCTTTTCTTTGATTTGTTTTTAATTTTTTCAATGTTATTCAAATGTAAATAAAGCTCCCAAATTTTAAATAGTAAGTCTCTTATATAAAGGACTACAAAAGGCATTTTATATATATCACTTATTCTTTTAGCATATTAGACATAATAAAATCAATCAATATTATAGCTCAGCTTCTTTGCATCACACATAGATTTGCATGTTTGATCAAAAAAATACCTAAGAAAAATTCATTATTATAGCAATCATGTGCATTTATTATGTACATTCCCTAAGAGATAACTACATCAGATTTGAGACGCTAGCTTGAGGGTTAATGTAGGTAGCAATCAGAATAGCAAGGGTTCTTGATTGTGTGATCATTCTTCTCCTAACCAAAATTTTACTCTTTGTGCTTTTATTTTCTTTATTGTTTCAATTTATGCATACTAATATAGGTATTGAAGATTAAAATAGACCTACAATGAGCTTTAGTAACTTCTAAGACCTAAAATTTGGTATGTAAGATCATACTTAGTAAACAAACATAACCTAGAAAGATTTTATCCTCAACACAATAGCACTAGGAAAAGACTATAACACTGGACACTAGGGTACCTTATTTTTTATGCTCCTATCCAATCAAAAAATAGAGACTAGATCTAGAATTCAGCCACTATCCTAATCTTACTACTCCAATTCTAAATTTAGAATCATCAGTTTCAGCATAAAATTAGCTAAGTTAATATTTCTTTGTCTTCCCTTTCCTATGTAAGTTAAGTTGATCAAATTAGCATAAACCTATACTTTACTACATAAAACTAGAATTCTCCCCATATACCAGACCTTTATTACCTAAAAATTAAACATACAATTTCCTAAAATAATAAAACATTATACATTATGATCAATGTTCATAAAATTTGAATCTTTGGATCTTGAACATGTTCCAAACCACTTAAGCTTCATTATTACATATCATTTAAAGTTCATAGTTGTAATACATTTTAAAAAACATGCATAAAGTTTAATATTTAGATCTGAAACATGTTTTAAACCACTTAAGCTACAATATTACATATGATTCATATTTCAAATTTGTGATACATCATGAGAAATATGAATAAAGTTTGAATCTTTGAATTTGTAACATATTCAAAACCACTTAAGCTTTCTTATTACATGTCATTCAAATTTCAAAGTTGTGATGCATTATGAAAAAATCTCATAAAGTTCAAATATTCTAGTTTTAAACATGTTCAAACACACTTAAGTTTTGGTATTACATATCATTCAAATTTCAAAGTTTTGATGCACATGAGAAACCTGCATAAAATTTGAATATTTGAATCTTAAACACGTTTAAAACCATTTAATATTTGGTATTACATATTATTCAAATTTTAAAGTTAAGATACATTATGAAAAAAACATATAAAGTTCAAATATTTGGATCTTAAACATGTTTAAAACTATTTAAGTTTCAGTATTACATATCATTCAAATTTTAAATTTTTCATGCATAGTGATAAACTCGCATAAAGCTCAAATCTTAGGATCTTAAACATGTTTAAAACCACTAAAACTTTAGTATTACATATCATTCAAATTTTAAAGTTTTGATACATCACGAGAAACACACATAAAATTGGAATCTTTGGATCTTAAGCAAATTCAAAACTACTTAAGCTTTAAAATTACATATCATTCAAATGTCAAAAAATTTGATGCATCATAAATGAAATGAATAAAGTTTGAATATTTATATTTAAAACATGCTCAAAACTATTAAAATTTTGATATTATATATCAGTAAAATTTCAAAGTTGTTATGCATTATTAGAGACCCACATAAAGTTCAAATATTTGGATATTAAACATGTTTGAAACTACTTAAGCTTTGGTATTACGTATCATTAAAATTTTAAAGTTAAAATGCATCATGAAAAATGTGCATAAATTTTTTATTTTTGTATATCAAACATGTTCATACTACTAAAGATTTGGTATTACATTATCCAAATTTCATAGTTACATTTCATAATAAGAAATGAACATAAAGTTTGAATCTTTAGATCTCAAACACATTTAATACCACTTAATTTTTGGTATTTCATGTCATTAAAATTTAAAATCTATGATTCATCATGTGAAATATGCATAAAGTTCAAATCTTTGAATCTTAAACACATTCAAACCACTTCAACTTTGGCATTTCATATAATTGAAATTTTAAATTTGTGATGCATCATGAGAAATGCACATAAAATTAAAATATTAAATATGTATTATGATAAATAATTGAATCTTGAACATACATTATGAGAAATGCACATTAAATTTGAATCTTTAAAATTTATGCAAAGTTTAAATCCATTTAAGCTTCAATATTACATATTATTAAAATTTCAATGTTGTGATGCATTATGAAAAATGTGCATAAAATTTGAATATTTAGATCTCAAAGACAATCAAAATTATTTAAGCTTCTATATTTCATATCATTCAAATTTCAAATTTATGATGCATCTTACCAAAAACCTATAAAATCAAATATTTCAATCTTAAACATGTTTAAAACCACTTAAGCTTCATTATTAGAACATTTAAATTTAAAAGTTGTAATGTCTCATGAGAAACATGCATAAATATTAAATCTTTAAATCTTAAACATGTTCAAAATTTATTAAGCTCTAGTATTACATATCATTCAAATTTTAAAGTTATGTTACATCATGAAAAACATGCATAAAGTTAGAATATTTTGATCTTATAAACCTTCAAAACCATTTAAGCTTTGGTATTACATGTCATTCAAACTTCAAATTTGATCATGTGAAACATGCATAGAGTTTAAATCTTTAGATTTTAAACACATTCAAAACCACTTAAACTTTTTTATTACATATCATCCAAATTTCAAAGTTACAATATCATTCAAATTTTGAATTTGTGAAGCAGTATGATAAACATGCATAAAATTAAAATCTGTAGATCTTAAACAAGGCCAAAATTACATAATAATACGTAATATTGAAACTAAGTGATTTTGAATATATTTAATATCCAAATATTTAAACTTTATGCACATTTCACATGATGCATTACAACTTTAAAGTTTGAATAATATGTAGTGCCAAATCTTAAGTGGTTTTAAAGGTGTTTAAGACCCAAAGATTTAAACTTTATGCATATTTTTCATGATGTATTACAATTATGAAATTTGAATGATATGTAATATTGAAATTTAAGAAATTTTAAATGTGTTTAAGATCCAAAGATTCTAGATTTATATGTATTTCACAAGATACATGACACCTTTGAAATATAAATGTTTAAATAATGATACTTAAATGATTTTGAATGTGTTTAAGATCCAAGATTTAATTTTATGCATATTTTTTATGATGCATCATAACTTTAAAATTTAAATGATATGTAATATTAAAGCTTAAGTGATTTTGAATGTGTTTGATATCTAAAGATTCAAATTTTATGTGAATTTTTCATAATGCATCACAAATTCAAAATTTGAATGATATTAAATAATGAAGCTTAAAAGAGTTTTGAACTTTACATAATTTTTAATGATTTGGACTTAATAAATATTTCTCATAATGCGTGTTTAAGATTCAAATCTTTCTCTTATGCATGTTTAAGATTTGAATTTTATGTGCATCGCTAATGATGCATCTCAACTTTGTAATTTGAATGATATGAAATATCAAAGCTTAAATTTCTTTAAACGTGTTTAAGGTCAAAATATTTGAACTTTCTATAAATTTCTCATGATGCATCATAACTTTGAAATTTTAATGGTATATACGACCTAAGCCTAAAATGTTTTGAACATATTTTAAATCCAAATATTCAAATGATATGTAATTTATAAATTACATATCATTAGCAACATTGAACATGTTTAACATTTAAATATTCAAATTTATACATATTTTGTATGATCCATAAAATTTTTGAAGTATGAATGATAGTTATATGGTTTTGAATACGTTTAATATCAAAAGATTTAAAATTTATGGACATTTCTCATGACGCATTATAACTCTAAAATTTGAATGATATGTAATAATTAAGTTTATGCAATTTTGAAAATATTTAAAATTCAAATATTCAAATTTTATGCACATTTCTCATTATGCATCACAACTTTGAAATTCTAATGATATGTAATACTAAAGTGTAAATTTTTTGAATGTGTTTAAGATCTAAATATTAAAATTTTATGTACATATTTCATGACGCATTACAACTTTTAAATTTGAATGATATATAATATCAAAACTTAAATAGTTTTGAATGTGTTTAAGATTCAAATATTTAAACTTTATATGCATTTATAATGATGTATTGAAAATCTAAAATCTAAATGATATGTAATACTGAAGCTTAAGTGGTTTTAAATATGTTTAAGATCTAAATATTTGAATAATATGCAAGGTTCTCATGATACATCATAGTTTTGAAATTTGAATGATATGTAATAGTAAAATTTAAGAATTTTTCAAGGTGATAAAGATCCAAATATTTGAGCTTTATACATGTTTCTCATGATTCATCATATCTTTGAAATTTAATTGATATGTAATACTGATGCTTAAATAGTTTTGAATGTATTTGAGATCTTAAGATTTGAACTTTATGCACATTTCTCATAATGCATGGTAAACTTAAAATCTTAATGATATGTAATACTAAAAATTAAGTGGTTTTAAATATGTTTTTGATCCAAAAATTTTAACTTTATTTGTATTTCTTAAAATGCATCTAAACTTTGAAATTTGTATAATATGTAATACTAAATCTTAAGTTATTTTGAAGATGTTTAAAATTTGAAGACTCAAACTTTATGTAGATTTCTCATGATGCATCATAACTTTGAAATTTGAATGATATGTAATACTAAAGCTTAAGTGGTTTGGACTATGTTTAAGATCCAAAGATTTAAACATTATGTGCATTTATCATGATGCATTTCAACTTTGAAATTTGAATAATATGTAATACCAAAGCATAAATAATTTTGAAATATTTAAGATGTAAAGATTTCAACTTTATGCATATTTATAATGATACATTATAAATTTAAAATTTAAATGATATGCTATATCAAAATTTAAGTGGTGTTGAATGTGTTTCAGATCCAAACATTCAAACTTTATTTGTTTTTTTCATGTGCATCAAAAATTTGAAATTTAAATGATATATAATACCCAAATTTAATTAGTTTCAAATATGATTCAAATCTAAAGATCCAAACTTTGTATGTGTTTTTCATGATGCATCACAACTTTTAAGTTTAAATTATACGTAATATCAAAGCTCAATAGTTTTGAATGTGTTTAAAATCTAAAGATTCCAATATTGATCACATTTTTCATGATACATCATAACTTTGAAATTTGAATGATATGTAATAATGAAGCTTAAACAATTTTGAATGTGTTTAAGATCCAAAGATTAAAACTTTATTCATATTTTTCATAATGCAATACAAATTAAAAATTTGAATGATTTGTAATACTAAAGCTTAAAAGTTTCACATGTATTTAAGATCTAAAGATTCTGTGTTTCTCATCATGCATCATAATTTTAAAATTTGAATGATATATAATATAAAAGCTTAAGCAATTGTTTATGTATTTAATATTTAAAGATTAAAAATTTATGCACGTTTCTCATAATTCATCATAACTTTGAAATTGAAATGATATATAATATGGAAGCTTAAATAGTTTTAAATATGTTTAAGATCTAAAATATTGAAATCTATGCATGTTTATCATAATGCATCACAACTTTCAAATTTGAATAAAATATAATACCGAAGCTTAAGCTATTTTGAACATATTTAAGTTTCAAATATTCGAAGTTTATTCACATTTTTCATAATGCATCATAAATTTTAAATTTAAATGATATATAATATTGAAACTTAAGTGATTTTGAACGTGTTTAAGATCTAAAAATTTGAAATTTATATATGTTTTTCACAATCCATCAAAAATTTGTAATATGAATGACATCATAACTTTAAATTTTGAATGATATGTAATATTGAAGCTTAAGAAGTTTTAAACATGTTTAAGATCTAAAGACTAAAAATTTATGTGCATTCACATGATGCATCGTAACTTTGAAGTTTGAATGATATGTAATATCGAAGCTTAAATAGTTTTGAAGGTGTTTAAGATCTAAAGATTGAACTTTATGTATGTTTTTTAAGATGCATCACAACTTCGAATTTAAATGATATGTATTTCTAGATTCTAAATTTACATATATTTTTTAAGATGCATCACAAAGTTTAAATATAAATATTCTAATAACAAAGATTAAATGATTTTAAATGCATTTGAGATCCAAAATTTTGATTTTATGCACATTTTAAATGATGCATTGTAACTTTGAAATTTGAATGATATGTAATACTGAAGCCTAAACAATTTTGAACATGTTTGAGATCTAAAAATTTAAAATTTGTGTATGTTTTTCATATACATTATAACTTTGAAATTTGAATGATATGTAATATCAAAGTTTAAGCAGTTTTGAACTTTGCATAAATTTTAACGATTTGAACTTAATGCATATTTTTTATAATGTGTGTTTAACATTCAATTTTTTTTCATAATGTGTATTTAAGTTTTGAATTTTATGAATATTTCTCATGATGTATCATAACTTTTAAATTTGAATGATATGAAATACTAAATATTAAGTGTTTTTGAACATGTTTAAGATCTAAAGATTTGAACTTTATTCATGTTTGTCATGATGTATCACAACTTTGAAATTTCAATGATATATAATACATAAACTTAAAAAGTTTTGAATGTATTGAAGATCTAAAATTAAAAATTTATGTGGGTTTCTTGTGATACATCACAACTTTGAAAATTGAATGATATGCATTACCAAAACTTAAGTGGTTTTGAATATATTTAATATACAAAGATTTAAATTTTATGTGTCTTTCTCATGATGCATCACAACATTAAATTTTGAATGGTATGTTATATCAAAGCTTAAGTGGTTTTGAATATATTTAAGATCTAAATATTTAAATTTTATGTGAATTTCTCACAATGCATTGCAATTGTGAAATTTGAATGATGTATACCAAAGCTTAAGTAGTTTTAAATATGTTTGAGATCCAAAGATTTGAACGTTATGTGCATTTATTATGATGCACCATAATTTTGAAATTTGAATGATATGTATCAAAGCTTAAGTGGTTTCAAATTTATTTAAGATCTTAAGATTCAAAATTTATTTGGGTCTCTCATGATGCATCATAACTTTAAAATTTGAATGATATATAATACCAAAGCTTTAGCGGTTTAAACATGTTTAAGATCTAAAGATTTATACTTTATATGCATTTCATATGATGCATTAAAATTTTGAAGTATAAATGACATATAAGGCTGAATATAAGTGGTTTTTAATGTGTTTAAGATAAAAAGATTCAAATTTTATGTGTTTTTAATAATGAATCTTAAGTAGTTTTCAATATATTAAAGATATAAAGATTCAAACTTTATACATGTTTCTCATCACGCATCATAACATTGAAACTTAAATGATATGTAATATCAAAGTTTAATTTGTTTTAAATATGTTTAGAATCCAAATATTTAAACTTTATGCATCTCTCATGATGCATCATAACTTTCAAATTTTAATGATATGTAATATCAAAGTTTAAGTAGTTTTGAATGTGTTTAAAATATAGAGATTTGAACTTTATATACATTTCTAATGATGCGTTTCAACTCTAAAATTTAAATAATATGTAATAGGCTTAAATTTTTTTGATCATGTTTAAGATCTAAATATTAGAACATTATGCGTGTTCCTCATGGTGCATCACAACCTTAAAATTTAAATGATATGTAATATAAAAACTTAAGTAGTTTTGTAGGTGTTTGTGATCCAAATATTTAAACTTTATACATGTTTCTCATGATGAATCATAACTTTAAAATTTAAATGATATGTAATACTGAAACTTAAGCAATTATAAATATGTTTGAGATCCAAATATTCAAACTTCATATATATTTATCATAATATATGGCAACTTTGAAACTTGAATGATATGTAATACCAAAACTTAAGTAATTTTGAGCATGTTTATGAGCTAACTATTCAAACATTATGCATCTTTTTCATGGTATATTAAAACTTTGAAATTAGAATGATATGCAATATCAAAGCATAAGTAGTGTTTAAGATGTAAAGATTTAAATTTTATGCATATTTTTAATGATGCATCACAACTTTAAAATATGAATGATATGTAATACTGAAGCTTAAATGGTTTTAAATATGATTTAAATCTAAATATTGAAACATTATACATGTTTCTCATGATGCATCATTAATTTGAAGTTTAAATGATATATAATACCAAAATTCAATGATTTTTTTTATGTATTTAAGATCTAAATATTATAATTTTATATTCATTTTTTATGATATATCACAACTATGAAAATTGAAAAATATGTAATAATGAAGCTTAAGTGGTTTTAAACATGTTTAAGATCTAAATATTCAAATTTTATATGCATTGTTTATAGTGAATCACAACTATAAAATTTTAATGGATGTAATACTGAAGCTTAATTAGTTTTGAATGTATTTAAAATCTAAAAATTTAAAATTTATGCATATTTTTCATAATACATCACAAATTTAAAATTTAAATGATATGCAATACTGAAGCTAAAGTAGTTTTGATTATATTTAATATTCAAATATTGAATTTTTATACATATTTACCATAATAGATCATAACTTTGAAATTAGAATGATATATAATATTGAAATTTAAATATTTTTAAACGTGTTTAAGATCTAAATATCTGAAATTTGTGCATATTTTTATAATACATCATAACTTTTAAATTTGAATGAAATGTAATACTAAAGATTAAGCACTTTTGACCATGTTTAAGATTTAAAGATTCAAACTTTGTGTATTTTTCATAATAATTTACAACATTGAAATTTCAATGATATTTCATACCAAATTTTAAGTAGGTTTAAATATTTTTAAGATCTGACGATTTAAACTTTATGCACATTTCTTATGATGCATCACAATTTTAAAATTTGAATGATATGTAATACTAAAACTTAGTTAGTTTTGAATGTCTTTAAGATAAAATTATTTGAATTTTATGAATATTTATCATAATGCATCACAACTTTGATATTTGAAGGATATGTAATATAAAAGCTTCAGTAGTTTTGATTATGTTTAAGATCCAAAGATTCAAATTTTATGCATATTTTTTATGATGCATCATAACTTTAAAATTTAAATGATATGTGATACAAAAATTAAAGTAAATTTTGAACTTAATTAAGATAAAAAGATTCATACTTTATGCATGTTTCTCATGATGCATCACAACTTTAAAATTTGAATGATATGTAACACTGAAGCTTAAGCAGTTTTGAACATGTTTAAAATAAAAAGATTTAAAATTTATTTGTATTTCTTATAATGCATCATAATTTTTAATTTTAAATAAAATATAACATCGAAGCTTAAGTAGTTTTGAATGTATTTAAGATCTAAATATTTGAACTTTATACACAATTCTCAAAATGTATTATAATTTTAAAATTTGAAAGAAATTTACTACCAAAGATTAAGCAATTTTGAACGTGTTTAAGATCTAAAGATTCAAAATTTAAAATTATTATAAAAAATGTATATAAATTATGAATCTTCGGATCTTAAACACATTCAAAATTTCTTAATATTTGATATTACATATCATTTAAATTTCAATGTCACGATGCATTATGAAAAATGGGCATAAATCTCATATCTTTAGATCTTAAAATGTTTAAAAGTGCTTAAGCTTTGGTATTATATTTCATTCAAATTTAAAAGTTACGATGCATTACGAGAAATGCACATAAATTTCAAATATTTAGATTTAAAATATGTTCAAAAAGACTTAAGTCTCATTATTATATATCATTCCAACTTTAAAATTATGATGCATTATGATAAAAAAATATAAAGATTAATTCTTTGGATCTTAAATACATTCAGAACTACTTAATATTTGGTATTACATATCATTCAAATTTTAATGTTGCAATGTATTATGAGAAATATGTATAAAATTTAAATCTTTGGATCTCAAATATGTTAAAAATTACTTAATTTTTGATATTACATATCATTCAAACTTTAAATTTATGATGCATCATAAGCAACATACATAAAGTTTCGATTGTTAAATTTTAAACACATTGAAACCTATTTAAGCTACATTATTACATTTCAATCAAATTTCAAAGTTGTGAAGTATCATCAGAAATTCACACAAAGTTTGAGTCTTTAAGTTTTAAACACATTCAAAACCATTGAGCTTTAATATTACATATCATTTAAACTTCAAAGTTGAGATGCATTACATGAAATATGCACAAAATTTAAGTTTTTAGATCTTAATTACTTTTAAAATTGCTTAATCTTTAGTATTACATATCATTTAGATTTTAAAGTTGTGATGTATTATGAGAAACATGTATAAAAATTGAATTTTTGGATCTAAAACATGATTAAAATCACTTAAATTTTAATTTTACATTTCATTCAAATTTCAAAGTTGTGATGCATCATAATAAATATGTAAAAAATTGAAATCTTTATATCTTAAACACATTTAAAACTACGTATGATTTAGTATTACATATCATTCAAATTTAAAAGTAATGATACATCATGAAAAATGTGAATTGAATATTTGAATTGTAAACACATTCAAAACCACTTAATCTTTCATATTACATATCATTGAAATTTTAAAGTTGTGATGCATTATAAGAAACATGCATAAAATCAGAATCTTTGGATCTTAAACACCTTCAAAACTACTTTAATTTCAGCATTACATATCATTCAAATTTTAAAATTTGCTATACTTTATGAGAAGTGCATATAAAATTTGAATCTTTGGATCTTAAAAATATTCAAAACTACTTAAGATTTGGTATTACATGTCATTCAAATTTCAAAGTCACCATGCATTATGAGAAATATGTATAACATTTTAATCTTTAAATCTTAAACATATTTCAAATCACTTAAGCTTCATTATTATATATCATTCATATATTAAAGTTATAATTCATCATGAAAAACATACATAAAGTTTGAATCTTTTGAATTTAGACACCTTCAAAACCAACTTAAACTTTTGTATTACATATCATTCAAGTTTAAAATTTACAATGCATTATGAAAAATATATATATAATATTAAAATATTTGAATCTTAAATAAATATAAAACTATTTAAAATTTAGAGTTGCATATCATTCAAATTTTAGAGTTGTAATGCATCAATAGAAATGCATATAAAATTCAAATCTTTAGATCTTAAACATATTAAAAATTACATAAAATTTTGTATTACATATCATTTAAATTTTAAAATTATGATATATCATGATAGATGCACATAAATTTCAAATATTTAGATCTTAAATATATTTAAAACAACTTAAACTTCATAATTATATATCATTCAAATTTCAAAATTGCGATGCACAATAAGAAACATGCATAAAGTTTGAATCTTTAGATCTTAAAAATATTCAAAATAGTTTAAGCTTCATTATGACATATCATTAAAATTTAAGGGTTGTGATTTATCATGAAAAATGCATGTAAGTTTCAATCTTTGACCTTAAATACATTAAAAACTACTTAAACTTTAGTATTGCATATCATTCATACTTTAAAAGTTGTGATGCATCATGAAAAATATACATAAAATTTGAATTGTTGGATCTTAAACATGTTTAAAACCACTTAAATATTACTATTACATTTCATTCAAATTTCAAAGTTATGATATATCATGATAAATGCATATAAAATTTAAATCATTAGATCTTAAATACATTCAAAATTACTTAAGCTTTGGTATTACATATCACACAAATTTTAAAGTTATGATGCATCATGAAAAATTTATATAAATTTCAAATATTTTTTATTTTAAATACATTTAAAACTACTTAAGCTTCGACATTACATATCATTTGAATTAGAATTTTTTGATGCATCTATCAGGAGATCTCAAGCTCTACCAATTAGAGCACAATTGATTACTTTCTTATATGCAATTAAACATGAAATTATACCAGAATGATAAAGTAGCTAGAAACTTGAGACAACAAAGAATTTGAGAGACAATACACACTCTTGTATTATAAATTACTAGAAGAAAATACAATAAGGAAGATGCCACTTCTTTCTCCACCTCAAAGGCTTGCCACACCTCAAGACCTTCCTCCCTCTCTCTCTTGCTCAACACAACAACTCTAAAGCCTGAGTTGTTATCCCTCCTTGAATGCTTCAGCTGATCTCCTTGACCTTACACCTGTAGATCTCCTTGACCTTTCTTGCTTCAATGCTTTTACTTGCCTTAGAATTATTACAATACATGCCTTATGGGTCTTTAAATAGAATCCCATGCTTACAAAAATAGAACTCTAACTACTAAAATTAGACACACAGCCCACGACTTAAATTAGCCTCTTAGCATGCAAACACTCAGTTTAACTAACTAACTGTTCGTGCAACGAACAGCTTTGGACCGCATAGGCGACCGACGCTGGTCCTTGCTTGTCTGGTGCTATCGACGTCAGCTGACTCCCTACTATCGCCGGTCTCCTTCTCCACTACATCTGACCGACGTCGGTCATACTGCCGACGCTAGTGGCTCTGGTTCTTCAGCATCCTTCTTTGTGTCTGCAAATAGTTGAAGCTTTTAGCTCCAAACCTTAACAATCTCTCACTTAGAGATAAACAGCTACAACTTGTACCTGTACCTATACACCATCTATTTTGTTTTTTAGGCTCTGTATCCCTCTTCAATGTTACTCTTGAAGACCAACCACCACATAAACCTTTGATGCAATACATGTATCTTATGCCACAAGAATTGTGTTGCTCCCAAATTCTCTATGACATACTTTTGAACCAACTCTACCCTTAGCTCAGAAAACTCCTTGTATATGAAACCCTGCAACAAGTAACACAATATAGTAACAAGATAATGTAGCTAATATTATCCAACCTGGTAAAGATAAAATACAATGGTCAAACCTCCATTGTTCTGCAGCATAATCAAGACCATATACCATAGCCTTCTATCTCATGTGTCCATCCACTCTCTTCTCTAAAACAAGAATCCATCCCTCTATCCAGTGCTTCTTTCCAGCTGACAACACTACCAACAAATATCTGTTTGGTTCTCCAAGGACTCACACTCCTCATCCATGCCAAGCTCCCACTGTTTTTGGATTCTACTTACATTGCTTCTTCCATCTTCCTAGTTCATGACTATCAGTAAGCAATATAAAGAAGGTGAACAATGAATATGAGGTTCACATACTTTTTCTAACCTCCACATGGGTGTTTGAGACTTATTAATTCACCCAACATCCGTTCCAGTGATCGATCTAGGCCATCTTCCAGTCTGCTTTTGACCGATGTCGATTCCCTGCACTGACCTTGACTGCCGACGTCGTTTCCCTGGTTGATGCCGGTGTCCCTCCTGTCGACGTCAATCCTTATGACCAATGTCAGACTTCTCTAGTCTAACCTACCGACCCTGCTGGTTTGCACATGACCGATGTCGGTACCTGGATGACTGACGTCGGTGCCAAGCTATCGACATCGGTGTCTGTGTGTTCCTGTAAGTGATGAAATTTTCATCTACGAGCTCTTCTTGGATCATACCTCTGTCCATGCTGTCCTACTCATATTTATTTATCCCCTGTGACTGATCTCTGTCTTTCATCTCCTCCATAAACACCAAGGCTTGTTTGTTCCTGTCAAAAGCATCAAATTTCCTCTTTCTACAATGAACTGTATCTGTGCTTTCTAAATTTGAACACATACCTTTTGAATCAAGAACTTTCATTCCCTTCCTATTCTTGTGACCAAGCCTATTAGGCCACATCTTCGAATCTACACCAGAAGTAGAATCAGTAATATAAGTAGATAGATAAAGAGTATCTACTTTCTTACCTCTTGCTAGAACAAGTGCTCCCTTGGTAACCTTCCAAGAATCTGTTGTGAGGGTTATTGTACATCCCTCATCTCCTAACCTTCCTACAGAAATTAGACTCTACTTCAGAATTGAAACATGCATGACCTCTTTCAATACCTACGTGTTATCAATCTACAATCTCAGCTGCACTTTCCCTTTGCCAACTATCTGACAAGGCGTACCATCCCCTAAATAAATAACTCCAAAGTCTCCCTATTCATACTCATAGAACAAATCTCTGTTTGGGGATGCATGAAAAGATGAATCAAAATCTAAAATCCATGATCCTACCTGACTATCTGAAGAAAGTATGAGAGCATCCTGCATCACAATATTTGCATCCTTTGCTTCTTCAATACCTGCATGTTGATTCTCTTTATCTCTCAACCAACACTCCCTCTTCGTATGTCCTTTCTTTCCACAAAACCAACAGGTAATACCTTTGGACTCAGATCTCCTTCTCGACCTTGATTTCCCTTGCTCAACCTTCTCCCTTTGCCTTTCCTTGCTTTTTGCATTTAGAGTATTCCCTGATGATTCACCTGTGCTTCTCCTGCATATTTATTCATTCAAGATCACACTCACAACATCATCAACTTTTAAGATTTTAGAAGCAGATGCAAAATTACTTACTACCATAACCATACCGTCCCAACTTTTAGGCAAAGAACATAAAATCAAGAGAGCCTTTACCTTATCATCAAAAACAATATTGACTGAAGCTAGTTGGTTTACCAAACCATGGAAATCATTGAGATGAGTATGTACCGATCCACCTTCCTGCATTTACAAAATAAATAGCTGCTTCATAAGATATACCTTATTAGAAGTCAAAATCTTTTCGTATAAATTTGCCAAAGACTTTATCAACTCTTCTATTGTCTTGCACTATGATAAGCTAGAAATCACAGATGATGCAAGGCTCAACTTTATGGAACTGAGAGCCTTTCGGTCAAGAACGTTCCATTCTTCATCCTTCATATCTGTGGGCTTGCATACAACTCCATCCAATGGTAAGTACAAATCCTTCTGGTACAGATAGTCCTCAATCTGCATCCTCTAATGTTGATAATTCTTACTGTTAAATCTCTCCATTCGTAGTCTTCTTTCTTCTGCCATTGCTGAACTCCCACTCAATTAGAAAACCCTGTAATGGCCTGTAATCAAAAACAATACCCTGCTTCTTGCAAATCGTAGCTCTGATACCACTTGTCAGGGGATCTCAAGCTCTACCAATTAGAGCACAATTGATTACTTTCTTATATGCAATTAAACACGGAATTATACCAAAATGATAAAGTAGCTAAAAACTTGAGACAGCAAAGAATTTGAGAGACAATACACACTCTTGTATTAAATATTACTAGAAAAAAATACAATAAGGAAGATGCCACTTCTTCCTCCACCGCAAAGGCTTGCCACATCTCAAGACCTTCCTCCCTCTCTCTCTTACTGAACACAACAACTCTAAAGCCTGAGTTGCTATCCCTCCTTAAATGCTTCAGCTGATCTCCTTGACCTTACACCTGTAGATCTCCTTGACCTTGCTTGCTTCAATGCTTTTACTTGCCTTAGAATTATTATAATACATGCCTTATGGGTCTTTAAATAGGATCCCATGCTTACAAAAATAGAACTCTAACTATTAAAATTAGACACATAGCTCGCGACTTAATTTAGCCCCTTAGCATGCAAACACTCAGTTCAACTAACTAACTGTTCATGCAACGAATAGTTTTAGACCACACAGGCGACCGATGTCGTTCCCTGCTTGTCTGGTGTTGCCGACGTTGGCTGACTCCCTGCCGTCACCGGTCTCCTTCTCCACTGCATTTGACCGACGTCAGTCATACTGTCGACGCTGGTGGCTCTGGTTTTTCAGCATCCTTCCTTGTGTCTGCAAATAGTTGAAGCTTTTAGCTCCACACCTTAACAACATCATGAGAAATGCACATAAAATTTGAATCTTTAAATCTTAAACATGTTCAAAACTAATTGATTTTTAGTATTACATGTCATTTAAATTTTAAATTTATGATGTATCATGAAAAATGTGCATAAAATTTGATTCGTTAGATTTTAAACAAATTCAAACCACTTAAGCTTCTATATTACATATCATTCAAATTTCAAAGTTACAATATATTATAAGAAATATATATAAATTTCTTATCAGTGAATCTTAAACACATTTAAAACCATTTAAGCTTCACTAATACATATTAATTAAAATTTTAAGTCATGGTGCATCATAAGAAATGTGCATAAAGTTTGAATCTTTAGATTTTAAACATATTCAAAATTGCATAAGCTTCATTATTACATGCCATTCAAATTTTAAAATTGTGATGGATCATGACAAACATGTATTTTTAGATCTTAAACACGTTCAAAATCGCTAAAGCTTTGGTATTACATGTCATTCAAACTTTAAAGTTATGATGCATTATGAGAAATATGCATAAATTTCAAATATTTAGATCTTAAACACATTCAAATTTATTTAAGCTTCAACATTACATATCATTAAAATATCAAAGATGTGATACATCATGAGAAAAATCCATAAAATTTGAATATTTAGATTTTAAACATGTTAAAAACTATTTAAGTTTTGATATTCAATCATTTAAATTTCAAAGTTGTGATGCATCATCATAAATGCACATAAAGTTTAAATCTTTGAATCTTAAACACATTTAAAACCACTTAATTTTTAGTATTATATATCATTAAAATCTTAAAATTATAATGAATTATGTAAAATACACATAAAGTTAAAATCTTTGGATCTTAAACATGTTCAAAACTGTTTAAGCTTCTGTATTACATATTATTTAAATTTGAAAGTTGTAATATTTCATGAGAAATGTGCATAAAATTCAAATTTATAGATGTCAAACACATTCAAAATAATTTTAATTTTGATATTACATATCATACAAATTTAAAAGTTATAATGCATTATGATAAATGAGAATAAAGATTAAATCTTTAGATCTTAAATGTTTAAAATTACTTAAGCTTTGGTGTTACATATCAATCAAATTTCAAAGTTATGATGCATTATAAAAAATGTACATAAAATTTAAATATTTAGATCTTAAACACATTCAAAGCCAATCAAATTTTGGTATTATATATCATTTAAATTTAAAATTTAAGATGGATCATGAGAAATGTGTACAAAATATTGAATATTTAAATATTAAATACATTAAAAATCACTCAAGTTTCAGTATTACATATCATTTAAATTTCAAATTTATGATGTATTATGAAAAACATGCTTAAATTTTGAATCTTTGCATCTTAAACATATTTAGAACTATTTAAGATTTAGTATTACATATTATAGAAATTTCAAAGTTGTAAAGTATAATTTGAAACATGCATAAAATTTGAATCTATAAAATTTTGAATGATATGTAATAACATTAAATATGCATCACAACTTTGAGAGTTGAATGATATGTAATATCAAAGCGTAAGTGGTTTTAAATGTATTTAAAATTTAAAAATTCAAATTTTATGCATTTTTTTAAAAATTTATCCCAAATTTGAAATTGAAATGATATGTAATATTGAAGATTAAGTGGTTTTGAACATGTTTAATATTCAAAGATTGAAACTTTATTCATGTTTTTCATAATGCATCATAAATTTAAAATCTGAATGATATGTAATAGAAAATTTAAAAAAAATTGAGTGTTTAAGATCTAAAAAAAATAACTTTATGCACATTTCACATAATGTATTGTGACTTTGAAATTTGAATGATATGTCATACCAAAGTTTAAGTGGTTTTGAACATGTTTAATATAAAAAGATTTGAAATTTATACACATTTTTCATGATGCATCGTAACATTAAAATTTGAATGATATGTAATATTAGAATTTAAGTAGTTTTGAATGTGTTTAAGATCCAAAAATTTAAATTTTATGATCATTTTTTAAGATGCATCACAACTTTGATATTTGAATGATATATAATATTAAAGCCTAAATAGTTTTGATCGTGTTTAAGATCTAAAGATTCTACCTTTATGCACATTTTTCATATGCATCGCATCTTTAATATTTAAATGATATGTAATAGCATAACTTAAGTGGTTTTGAACATGTTTAAGATCCAAAGATTCAAATATTATGCACATTTCTCATGATGCATTATAACTTTGAAATTTGAATGATATATAATAATAATACTTAAGTGATTTTAAAGATGGTTAATATCAATCAATTTGAATTTTATGCACATTTATCATGATGTTTCATAAAATTAAAATTTAAATGATATGTAATACCTAATATTAAATGAATTTAAAAGTGCTTTAGGTGTAAAGATTCAAATTTTATGAACATTTTTCATAATGCACTACAACAACGAAATTTGAATTATATGTAATAATGAAGCGTAAGTGGTTTGAATGTTTTTATTTTTTAAATATTCAAATTTTATGTATATTTTTCATTATATATCACAAAATTAAAATTTGAATATGTAATACTAACGCTTAGGTAGTTTTGAACATTTTTAAAATTAAAAGATTCAAATTTTATGCATATTTCTTATCATGCATCAGAACTTTAAAATTTGAGTGATATGTAATAATAAAGTTTAAGTTGTTTTTAATATTTTTAAGATCTAAAATTCAACCTTTATGCATATTTATCATGATATGTAAAATCAAAGCTTAAATAAATTTTAATGTGTTTTAGATTTTATGATTCAAAATTTCTTCATGTTTTTCATGATATAATGCAAATTTTAATTTGAATGATATGTAATACTAAAGTTTGAATGGTTTAAATGTGTTTAAGATATAAAGAGTCAAACTTTATATGCATTTGTCATGATGCATTAGAAATTTAAAGTTTGAATGATTGTAATACCACTGATTAAGAGATTTTAAACGTGATTAAGATTTAAAGATTTAAATTTTATGCATGTTTCTCAAGATGCATCATAAATTTGAAATTTGAATGATATGTAATTCTAAAATTTAAGTGTTTTTTAATATACATAAGATCTTAAGACTCAAACTTTGGATAATTTTTTTATGATGTATCACAACTTTAAAATTTGAATGATATGTAATACTAAGTCTTAAGTGGTTTTGAATGTGTTTAAGATCTAAATTTTTAAACTGTATGTGAATTTTTTATGATACATTACAACTTTAAAGTTAGAATGATATGTAATACCAAAGCTTAAATAGTTTTGAATGTTTTTAAGATCTAAAGATTCAAAAAATTTGCATGTTTCTCATGATGCATAACAACTTTAAAATTTTAATGATGAAATACTAAAGTTTGAGTGATTTTTAATATGTAGTACTGAAGCTTAAGTGGTATTGAACATGTTTAAGATCTCAAAATTTCTACTTTATGTGAATTTTTCATGATATATCACAAAATTGAAATTGAAATTATATATAATACTGAAGCTTAAGTAGTTTTGAATGTGTTTAAGATCCAAAGATTTAGACTTTATATGCATATTTCATGATGCATCACAACTTTTAAATTTAAATGATATGTAATACCAAAGCTTAAGTAGTTTGGAATGTGTTGAAAATCTAAATATTTTAAATTTATGCTTATTTCACATGATATATCACAACTTTAAAATTTGAAAGATGTGTAATAATGAATCTTAAATAATTTTGAACGTGTTTAAAATCTAAATAGTTGAAAGATATAAGCATTTTTCATGATGTATCACAACTTTAAAAGTTAAATGATATATAATATCAAACTTTAAGCAATTTTGAAGGTGTGTAAGATCAAAAAATTCAAAATTTTTGAAGGTTTTTATGATGCATCACAATTTTAAAGTTTGATTGATATGTAATATCAAATTTTTATAGATTTTTGACACATTTAATATCTAACGATTTAATTTTTTTGCACATTTCTCATAATGCATCACAAATTTTAAATTTAAATGATATGTAATACCGAATCCTAAGTAGTTTTGAAGGCATTTAAGATTCAAAAATTTAAATTTTATGCAATTTTTTCATGATGCGACATAACTTTGAAGTTTGAATGATATATAATTCTGAAGCTTAAACGGTTTTGAACATGTTTAAGATCGAATGATTCAAATTTTATGTGCATTTCTCATAATACATTTCAAATTTGAAATTTAAATGATATGTAACACTAAAGCTTAAATAGTTTTGAATGTATTTAATATCAAAATATTCAAACTTTATGTGTGTTTCTCATGATGCATTACAACTTTGAAATTAGAAGGATATGTTATACTAAAGATTAAATTTTTTTGAACATGTTTAATATCTAAATATTTAAATATATAAATATTTATCATGATACATCATAACATTGACATTTAAATGATATGTAATACTGATGCTTAATTAATTTTGAATGTGTTTAAGATCTAAAAACTCAAATTTTATACGTATTTCTCAAAATTTATTGTAACTTTGAAATTTGAATGATATGTAATACTAAAATTTAAGTGGTTTTAAATATGTTTAAGATCCAAAGATTTTATATTTATTCATATTTTGAATATGTTTTTAGGTCATTACTAATCAATGAAAGTTGAATACAGTAATCAAAGTCACCCTCAATATCTCTAAGAAATGTGACAAGCTTTCAAAAAGTGTCTAAAATTTTCTATAAGTCTACGTGAGAGATGTGATAAATTTGAAGTGGGAGAGGGTAAATGGAAAGAGGAGGCAACTCAAAGCATTTAAATAATAAGCCTTCTAGAAGAATGAAGACTTTCTCCATATAGAATATGATGACATCACTCAAGTTATCTTCTATTTTTCTTTTAATACATCACTAAATTCATCATCTATTTTGCCTTTATAATATTTATTTGATTATCATGGTTTCAAGTGTCAAATTATTTTAAGGTATTAGTGAGTTTTTCTCAAGAAGGTAAGATATGACGTGTCTTGTCCAAATCAGCGTACCCAACACTTTTTAAGAATAATTTTAAAGAGATAAATCATGTTCTTTTCCTCCAAAACATGTTTAATGGTAGTAAAATTTTAGAATAATGCAATGGTGAAGGTGGTTATAGATAATTATTCATCATGTGAAAATATCATAGTCATAAAAATTACCTTGTGTATAGATTTTTATGTATTTCCATGTGCTAAATTAGTCTATGCAACACTTTTTAAACACTATTTTGAAGAACTAAAAAAATTCCAATCACCTTTAATTTTCATTTATTGTTTAAAAATACGAGAGGAATGTACAAGTGTAAAAAGTCAAAAAAAATTATCTCCCATGTAATACCAAAGTTTGAGTGCATTTGAACATGTTTAAGATCTAAATATTTTAATCTTATGCATATTTCTTATCACGCATCACAACTTCATAATTTAAATGATATGTAATACTAAATATTGAGAGGTTTTTAATATATTTAAGATCAAAAGATTCAAAAATTTATACACATTTCTCATGATTCATCATAATTTTGAAATCTAAATAATATATAATACTAAAATTTGAGTGGTTTTAAATTTGTTAAAAATCTAAAAATTTGAACTTTATGTGCATTTGTCATGATGTATCACAACTTTCAAGTTTGAAATGATATGTAATACTGAAGCTTAAGTAGTTTTTAACTTTTTTAAATTCTAAAGATTTAAACTTTATGTTTATTTGTCATGATATATGATATCGAAGTAATTTTTAACATGTTTAAGATTCAAATATTTGAATTTTTTATGCATTTTCTATGATGAATCACAAATTTTAAATTTGAATGATATATAATAATAAAGATTAAATTATTTTAAACTTATTCAAAATCTAAATATTTAAATTTTATGCACATTTTATATTACATATCATTTAGATTTTAAAGTTACGATGCATCATGAGAAACGTGCATAAAGTTTGAATCTTTAGATCTTAAACATGTTCAAAACCACTTAAACTTGGTACTACATATCATTAATACTTTAAATTTTTTATGCATTATACGAAACATGTATAAATTTTTAATATTTTGATTTTAAACACATTTAAAATTGTTAAAGCTTAGATATTACATATCATTCAAATTTTAATGTTGTGATACATAATGAGAGACCTTTCTAAAATTTAAATCTTTGCATCTTAAATATGTTTAAAACCACTTACTCTTTAGTATTACATGTCATTTAGATTTCAAAGTTGCTATGCATTGTGAAATATACATGTAAAATTTGAATCATTAGATCTCAAAAACATTTAAAATATCTTAACCTTTGGTATTACATTTTTTAAATTTCATAGTTACAATGCATCATGAGAAAAGCACATAAATTTTGAAACTTCTGATGTCAAATATGTTCAAAACCACTTATATTTTGGTATTACATATTATTCTAATTTTAATGTTAAAATGAGTCATGATAAATCCACATAAAATTTGAATTTTTAGATCTTAAACATATTCAAAATTACTTAAATTTCAATATTACATATCATTTAAATTTTAAAGTTGTGATGCATCATAAGAAACATGCATAAATTTTGAATGTTTGGATCTGAAACATATTTAAAACCACATCAAGTTTGATACTTCATACCATTTTAATTTCAAATTTGTGTTGCATTCTAAAAAATTCACATAAAATTCAAATCTTAAATATGCATTATAACAAAGATTTGAAACTTAAACACACAATATGAGAAATGTGCATTATGTTCAAATCTTTAAAATTTGTGTAACATTCAAAACCACTTAATATTTGATAATACATATCATTTAAATTTCAGAGTTATGATGCATTATGAGAAATGTATATAAAATTTAAATCTTTAATTTTCAAATATTTTCAAACTTGCTTAAGCTTTGGTATTACATATCATTAAAATTTTAAAATTATAATGCATCATATTAAATATGTATAAAATTAAATATTTCAATATCAAACACATTAAAAACCTCTTAAGTTTCATTAATACAACATTTAGATTTCAATGTTGCGATACATAATGAGAAACATGCATAAATCTTTAATCTTTGCATCTTAAATATGTTTAAAATTGTTAAGCTTCAATATTATATATCATTTAAATTTAAAATTTATAATACATTGTGAGAAACATGCATATAATTAGAATATTTAGATCTTAAATACATTCAAAACCACTTAATTTTTGGTATTATATATTAATCAAATTTTAAAATTGCAATGCATCATGAAAAACATGCATAAAGTTTGAATATATAGATCTTAGACATATTTAAAAATCAATTCAACTTTAGTATTCCATATCATTAAAATTTCAAAGTTGTGATGCATTATGAAAAATTCACGTAAAATTCAAATCCTAAATATGCATTATGACAAAGATTTAAATCTTAAACACATATTATGAGAAATGTGCATTATGTTCAAATATTTAAAATTTATCCAAAGTTTAAAACCACTTAATATTTAATATTACATATCATTTAAATTTAAAATTTATGATGCATTATGAGAAACATGTATAAAGTTTTAATCTTTAGATTACAAACATGTTTAAAATTGCTTAAACATTGGTATTACATAACATTCAAATTTTAAAGTTGTGATGCATCATACAAAATATGCATAAAATTAAATATTTCAATCTCAAAAATATTCAAAACCTCTTAAACTTTATTATTATAATATTTAGATTTCAAATTTGTGATACATCATAACAAACGTGTATGAATCTTAAATCTTTGGATCTTAAATGTGTTTAAAATTGCTTAAACTTCAGTATTACATATTATTTAAATTTCAAAGTTGTAATATCATTACGATTTCAAATGTGTGATGCATTGTAAGAAACATGCATATAGTTTGAATCTTTAAATCGTAAACATATTCAAAACTGCTTAAGCTTCAATATTACATATCATTTAAATTTGAAATTTGTGATGCATCATTAAAAATATGCATAAAATTTGAATCTTTAGATCTAAAATGCATTTGAAATTACTTAATTTTTGATATTAAATATCATTAAAATTATAAACTTGTGATGCATCATGAGAAACATGCATAAATTTTGAATCTTTAGATCTCAACATGTTTGAAACTACTTAAGCTTCAATATTACATATCATTCAAATTTTAAAATTATAATGTATCATGACAAACAATCATAAATTTTAAATCTTTAGATCTTAAACACATTCAAAACCACTTAATCTTTGGTATTACATATCATTCAAATTACAAATTTACATTTCATCATGAAAATCATGCATGAAATTTAAATTTTTATATATTAAACATGTTCAAACAACTTAAATTTTAGTATTACATATCATTCAAACATAAAAGTTATGATATATCAAGAGAAATATATACAACATTCAAATCTTTGGATCTCAAACATGTTCCAAATCACTTAAGCTTTGGTATTACATATTATTTAAATTTCAAAGTTATGATGCATCATAACAAACATGCATAAAGTTCTAATAATTAGATCTCAAATACATTTAAAAAAAATTAAGTTTCATATTACATATCATTAAAATTTCAAAGTTGAACTATATCATGAGAAACATGCATAAAGTTTAAATTTTTAGATATTAAACACATTTGAAACCACGTAAATTTAAGTATTACATATCATTTAAACATAAAAGTTGTAATGAATCATGACAAATATGCATAAATTTTGAATATTTAGATCTTAAACATGTTCAAAACTACTTAAACTTGGATATTACATATCATCAAATTTTAAATTTATGATGCATCATGAAAACACTCATAAATTTCAAATCTTTAGATGTCAAATATACTCAAAACTTCTTAAGCTTCGATATGACATCATTTAGACTTAAAATTTGATATGCATCAATATAAATGCATATAAATTTGAATTTTTAGATCTTAAATACATTAAAAAACACTTAATATTTATTATTACATATCATTCAAACTTTAAATTTGTGATCCATCATGAGAAATGGGCATAAAATTTGAATCTTTGGATTTTAAACACTTTCAAAATGACATAAGCTTTGGTATTGTATATAATTTAAATTTCAAATTTATTATGTATCATGAAAATTATGTATAAAATTTTAATCTTTAGATTTTAAACATGTTAAAAATCATATAATCTTTGGTATTATATATAGGTTAAATTTTAAAGTTGTGATGCATTATAAGAAACATGTATAAAATTTAAATATTTAGATCTAATCTCTTATGTTTTGGTATTACTTATCATTTAAACTTCAAATATGTAATGCATCATAAGAAACACATAAAATTTTAATCTTTATATATTAAACACCTTCAAAATTGCTTAAACTTTGATACTACATATATTCAAATTTTAAAGTTGTGATGCATTAGAAAAAATATATATAAAGTTTAAATCTTTGGATTTTAAATACCTTGAATAATGTTTAAGTTTTGGTATTACATATTATTCAAATTTCAAAGTTGTGATGCATCATATGAAATATACATAAATTTCAAATATTTAGAACTTAAATATGTTAAAAACTATTTAACCTTCAGTATTACATATAATTTAAATTTCAAAGTTATCATGCATCATGAGAAATGCACATAATATTTATTTTTTTGGATCTTAGACACATTTAAAATTTATTAAACGTTGATATTAAATATCATTTAAATTTTAAAGTTGTGATGTATCATAAAAAATGTGCATAAAATTCAAAATATTGAATCTTAAACACTTTCAAAATTGCTTAAGCTTTGTTATTACATATTTAAATTTCAAAGTTGTGATGCATGATGAGAAACATGCACAAAATTTAAATTTTTGGATTTTAAACAAATTCAAAACCACTTATTCCTCATTTTTTCATATCATTCAAATTTTTAAGTTGTGATACAGTATAAGATATGCATATAAAGTTTAAATATTTGTATCTTAGACATGTTTAAAAAAATTTAAGCTTTGGTATTATATATCATTCAAATTTTAAATTTGTGATGCATTATGAAAAACATGCATAAAGATCAAATCTTTGGATCTTAAACACTTTCAAAACTACTTAACCTTTAGTATTACATACCATTCTAATTAGAGATGAGCAATGCATCATATGAAATGAGCATAAATTTTCAATTTTAGGAACTTAAACACGATCAAAACCTTTTAACCTTTGGTATTGCATATCATTAATATTTTAAAATTAAAATGTATTATTAGAAATTTACATAAATTTTGAATCTTTAGATCTTAAACACATTTAAATCTGCTTATGTTTGAATATTACATATCATTCAAATTTTAAATTTGTGATGTATCATGATAAATTCACATAAAATTTAAATCTTTGGATCTTAAACATACTTAAATCTACTTATGCTTGGGTATTACATATTATTCAAAATTTCAAGTTGTAGGCATTATGAGAAATGTACATAAAATTTGAATATTAGATCTTAAACATGTTTAATACTAATTAAATTTTGGTATTATATATCATTCAAATTTTAATATTACAATAGATAATGAGAAATATGCATATAGTTCAAATCTTTAGATCTTAAATATGTTCATAATTACTTAAGCTTCAAAATTACATATCATTTAAATTTTAGAGCTGTGATGTATCATGATAAACATATTATTCCAATTTTAAAATTGTGATGCATTATGAGAAATGCATATAAAAATTAAATCTTTGGATCATAAACACTTGCAACACCATTTAAGCTTTGGTATTACATATCATTCAAATTTTTAAAAAAATATTTATTGTAAGAAACATGCATAAATTTCACATCTTTGGATCTTAAATACTTTTAAAACCCCTTAAGATTTGGTATTACATATCATTCAATTTTAAAAGTTTCAATGAATTATAAAAAATGTGCATAAATTTTGAATCTTTAGATCTTAAACATGTTTAAAACTACTTAATATTTAATAGTACATATCATTTAAATTTCAAAGTTATGATACATCTTAAGAAACATGCATAATGTTTAAATTGTTGGATTTGAAACATGTTCAAAACCATTAAATCTTTTATATTATGTCATTCAAATTTTAATGTTAAGATGCATTATAAGAAACTTGCATAAAGTCCAAATCTTTATATCTTAAACATACTCAAAACTACTTAAGCTATGGTATTACATCATTCAAAGTTTAAAAGTGTGATGTATTATGATAAACTCACATCAAGTTCAAATCTTTAGACCTTAAATACATTCAAAACTATTTAATCTTTTTTATTATATATTATTCAAATTTTAAAGTTACAATATATTATGATAAATTCACACAAAATTCAAATCTTTGGATCTTAAATATATATAAAATTGCTTAAGCTTTTGTATTAGATATTATTCAAATTTAAAAGTTGTGATGCATTATGATAAATGTATAAAAAGCTCAAATCTTTAGATCATAAACACATTCAATACCACTTAGACTTTAATATTACATATCATTTAAATTTAAGAATAAAAATGTATCATATGAAATGTGCATAAAGTTTAAATCTTTAGATCTGAAATATGTTCATAACCTCTTAAGTTTTAGTATTACATGTCATTCAAATTTTAAAGTTGTGATGCATTATGGGAAATATGCATAAATTTCATTTCTTTTAATATCAAACATATTTAAAATCACTTAAGCTTTTATATTATGTATCAATAAATTTTTAAAGCAAAGATGCATCATGAAAAACATGCATAAAGTTTGAATCTTTAGATTTTAAACACATTCAAAACTTTTTAAGCTTTGGTATTATATATCACTCAAATTTTAAAGTTGTAATGCGTCATAAAAAATATGCATAAAGTTTAAATATTTGGGTCTTAAATATATTTAAATTTGTTTAAGTTTCAATATTACATATTATTCACACTTCAAAGTTACGATGTTATGACAAACGTGCATAAATTTTAAATCTTTGGATCTTAAACATATTCAAAACTGCTCAAACTTCAATATTACATATCATTCAAATTTCAATATTGTGATGCATTATAAGAAACATACATAAACATTAACTGTTTAAATCTTAAACATGTTCAAAACCACTCAAGCTACAGTATTACATATCATTCAAATTTTAATGTTGTGATGCATCATGAAAAATGTACATAAACATCAAATTTTCGAATCTTAAACACATTTGAAACTACTCAAGCTTGGATATTACATATAATTCAAATTTTAAATTTGTGATGAATTAACATAAATTTTCTTAAAGATCAAATCTTTGGATCTAAAACACATTCAAAACCACTTAAAATTTAGTATTACATATCATTTAAATTTAAGATTAATAATTCATCATATGAAATACACATAAATTTTAAATATTTGAAACTGAAACATGCTCAATACTACTTAAGCTTTGCTATTACATATCATTCAAATTTTAAAATTATGATTAATTATGAGAAACATGCATAAATTTCAAATGTTTAGATGTTAAATACATTCAAATCCACTTATATTTTAGTATTACATATTATTTAAATTTAAAATTTGTGATGCATCATGAGAAATGCACATAAAGTTTTAATATTTGGATTTTAAACATGATTAAAACTATTTAAGCTTTGATACATATCAATCAAATTTTAAAGTTGTGAGCATTATCAAAAACATGCATAAAGTTTAAATTTTTAGATCTTAAACGTGTTCACAACTTCTTAAACTTTGATATTACATATCATTAAAATTTAAAAATTATGATGTATTATGGAAAATGTGCATATAGTTCAAATCTTTGGATCTTAAACACATTTAAAATTGTTTAAGCTTTAGTATTCGATATTATTCAAAATTCAAAGTGTGATGCAACATGAGAAATATGCATAAAATTTAAATACTTAGATCTTAAACATATTCAAAACCACTTAAGCTTTGGTATTATATATCATTTAAATTTCAAAGTATAACATATCATTCAAATTTTAAAGTTTTTATGTATTATAAAAAATGCACATAAAAATTGAATCTTTAAATCTTAAACATATTTAACACCATATAAGCTTGAATATTACATATCATTCAAAGTTAAAAGTTACTATACATCTTGATTAATGTGCATAAACTTTGAATATTTAGATCTTAAATACTTGTAAAATCACTTATATTTTGATATTACATATAATTCAAATTTTAAAGTTGTTATACATCATGAGAAATGCATATAAAGTTTGAATCTTTAGATATTAAACACGTTTAAAACTACGTAAGATTCAGTAGTACATGATGCATCTTAGAAAATATGCATAAAGTTCAAATCTTTGAATCTGAAATACATTCAAAACCATTTAAGATTCTATATTACATGTCACTCAAATTTCAAAGTTGAGATGCATCATAGGAAACTAACATAAAGTTCAAATCTTTATATCTTAAACATGTTAAAAACTATTTTAAACTTTGATATCACATCATTCAAATTTTAAAATTATGATGTATTATGATAAATGCACATAAAGTTTAAATATTTAGATCTTAAAATTTTTTTAAATTATTTTATGTTTGTTATTATATATTATTACAATTTTAAAATTGCAATTTATAATGATAAACGAACATAAAATTCAAATCTTTGAATCTTAAATATGTTTAAAACAGCTTAAGCTTTTATATTACATATTATTCAAATTTCAAATTTATGATGCATTATGATAAACACATATAAAATTTAAATTTTTAGATCGTAAACATGTTTAAAACTGCTCAAATGTTGATAGTTCATCATTGAAATTTCAAAGTTGTGATGTATTATAAGAACAAGCATAAAGTTTGAATCTTTGTATCTTAAACACATTCAAAATCACTTAAACTTTGGTATTACAAATCATTTAAATTTAAGATTAGAAATGCATCATATAAAGTGTGTATAAAGTTTGAATCTTTAGATCTTAAGTATATTCATAACCTCTTAAGCTTTGGTATTATATATCATTCAAACTTCAAAGTTACGATGCATTATTGAAAATATACATAAAGTTTATTTTTTAGATCTTAAACACGTTTAAAATTACTTAAGCTTTAGTATTACATATCATTTAAACTTTAAAGTTATAATCCATCATGAAAAATATGCATAAATTTTTAATTTTTAGATCTTAAATAAATTCAAAACTACTTAAAATTTCATATTACATATCATTCAAATTTTAAAGTTGCAATGTATCATAAAAAAATATGTATAAAGTTCAAATCTTTAGATCTTAAGCAAATTTAAAATGACTAAAGTTTCAATATTGCATATCATTCAAACTTCAAAGTCATGATGCATAATGATAAATATGCATAAATTTTAAATATTTGAATCTTAAACACATTCAAAACTACTCAAGCTTCTATATTACATATTATTTAGATTCTAAAGTTATGATGCATAATGAAAAATAGACATAAATATCAAATATTTGGATCTTAAACATGTTTAAAACTACTCAATCTTTGGTTTTACATATGATTAAAATTTCAAATTTATGATGCATCATGAAAAATATACAAAAATATCCAATATTAGATCTTAAACATGTTCAAATCCACTCAAGTTTTGGTATTACATATTATTTAAATCTCAAAATTATGATGCATCATGAAAAATATGCATAAAATTTAAATCATTGGATTTTAACATGTTTAAATCCATTTAAAATTTGGTATTACATATCATTTAAATTATAAAGTTGTGATTCATCATGAAAAAATTTATATAAAATTTTAATCTTTAAATTTTAAAAACATTCAAAACCATTTAAGCTTCAGTATTACATATCATTTAAACATAAAATTTATGATCCATCTTGATGGATGTGTATAAAGTTTGAATATTTAAATCTTAAATACATTTAAAATATCTTAAGCTTTGGTATTACATATCATTCAAATTTTAAAGTTACAATGCATCATGAGAAATATAAATAAAGTTTGAATTTTTAAATCTTAAACATATTTAAAATTACTTAAGCTTTAGTATTGAATCTTAAACATATTCAAAACTGCTCAAGTTTTGATATTACATATCATTTAGATTTCAAAGTTATGATGCATCATAAAAAACATACATAAATATCAAATCTTTAGATCTTAAACATGTTCAAAACTTTGCAATCTTTGGTATTATATATCATTCAAATTTCAAAGTTTTGATGCATCATGAGAAATAAGCACAAAGATTGAATATTAGATCTTAAACATGTTCAAATCCACTTAAGCTTTGGTATTACATATCATTTAAATCTCAAAATTATGATGCATCATGAAAAATATGCATAAAGTTCAAATCATTAGATCTTAAATATATTCAAATCCATTTAAACGCTGGTGTTGCATATCATTTAAATTATAAAGTTATGATTTATTATGAAAAATTCATATAAATTTCAAATCCTTAAATCTTAAACACATTAAAAACTATTTAAGCTTCGGTGTAATATATCATTCAAACTTAAAAGTTATGATGCGTCTTAATGAACATGTATAAAGTTTAAATATTTAAATCTTAAATACATTTAAAATCTCTTAAGCTTTGGTATTACATATCATTCAAATTTTAAAGTTGTAATGCATCATGAGAAAAGTGCATAAAGTCTAAATCTTTATATCTTAAATATGTTTAACAATGATTAAGCTTCAATATTGAATCTTAAACACATTCAAAACCACTCAAGCTTTGATATTACATATCATTCTGATTTCAAAGTTATGATGCATCATAAAAAACATACATAAACATCAAATATTTGGATCTTAAACACTTTAAAAATTGCTTAAGGTTGCATATTACATATCATTCAAATTTTAAAAAATTTATGCATCATGAAAAACATGAACAAAGATCTAATATTGGATCATAAATACATTCAAATATACTCAATTTTTGATATTACATATCATTTAAATCTTAATATTATGATGCATCATGAGAAACATGCATAAAGTTTGAATCATTAGATCTTAAACATGTTTAAATCAATTTGAACTTTGGTTTTAGATATCATTTAAATTATAAAGTTGTGGTGCATCATAAAAGATTCACATAAAATTCAAATCCTTAAATATTAAATACATTCAAAACCATTTAAGCTTCAATATTACATGTCAGTCAAACATAAAAGTTATCATACATCCTGATGAACATGTATAAATTTCAAATATTTAAATCCTAAACACATTTAAAATCTCTTAAGCTTTGGTATTACATATCATTTAAATTTTAAAGTTGTAATGCATCATGAGAAATGTGCATAAAATTTGAAAATTTAAATCTTAAACATGTTTAAATTACTTAAGCTTTAGTATTACATATAATTTAAACTTCAAAGTTGAAATGTATCATAAAAAAATGCATATAAGTTCAAATATTTAGATCTTAAACACATTAAAAATTGCTCAAATTTTGGTATTACATATTACTTAGATTTCAAAGTTGTGGTGCATCATTAGAAATGTGCATAAAAGTTTGAATCTTTGGATCTTGAAAACATTCAAAACATCTCAATCTTATATATTACATATAATTCAAATTTAAAAGCTATGATGCATCATGAGAAGTATGCATAAAGTTTTAATCTTTAGATTCTAAATGCATTCAAATTCACTCAAGATTTAGTACTACATATCATTCAAATTTCAAAGTTGATATGCATCATGAAAAATATGCATAAATTTAAAATTATTGGATCATAAATATGTTCAAAATCACTTAAGTTTTGGTATTACATATCATTCTAATTTAAAATTTTTGATGCATCATGAAAAATCCATATAAAATTTGAATCATCAAATTTTAAACATGTTCAAAACTATTTAAACTTTTGTATTACATATCATTCAAACATCAATGTTATGTTGTATCATGATAACAATGTAAAAAGTTTGAATTTTTAGATCTTAAACAAATTCAAAATCTCTTATGTTTTGGTATTACATATCATTCAAACTTCAAATTTGTGATAAATCATGGAAACATGCAAAAAGTTTGAATCATTAGATCTTAAACACATTTTGAATCACTCAAATATTAATACTACATATCATTTAGATTTCAAAGTTACGATGCATCATGAAAAATGTGTATAAAATTCAAATTTTTGGATATTAAACATATTCAAAACCACTCAAGCTTTGATATTACATAGCATTCAAATTTCAATGTTACAATGCATCATAAAAAATGCATATAAAGTTAAAATCTTTAGATCTTAAACATGTTTAAATTCACTCAAGCTTCGGTATTACATTTAATTCAAATGTCAATGTTGCAATGCATCATAAAAAATGTGCATAAAGTTCAAATCTTTAGATTTGAAAGATGTACAAAACTATTTAAGCTTTGGTATTACATATCATTCAAATTTTAAAGTTGCAATGCATCATAAGAAATGTGCATAAAGTTTAAATCTTTGAATCTTAAACACACCCAAAATTACTTAAAAAGTTGGTATTACATACCTATATACACCCTAAATTGGTCAAGAAAACACAAATATTATTTATTTTCATAGTCATTTCATAAGAGACTTCGACTGGTGAATATGAGTTTTTATTCACATTTAGCCATATCCTCTCATTTGACTTGTCTTGATCTTTTTAGATTCTATAGACATCTTTATGCTTATTCTCAAACATATACAACATTCTGAACTTAACCCTTTTAGGCCCAAGAACATCTTTTAGGTCTACACGCATCCCACTAAGTCTCGCATCCCCTTGACAATAGTTCCCAAATAAGACTATAGTGCTGAAAACCTAGGGTGTCTAGTTTTTGATGCTATTGTCCAAGTCTAATTTTGGCCCCAACAATTAGCTTCTTCCATATGATTAGTCTTACCCCTTTTCTTTCCTTCATGTCTAAATTTCCCAATGTCAACCAAATACAATAAAATCTCCCAAATTATAAATAAGGAGTCTCTTATATAAATGATTATGCAAGGCATTTTATATCTAGCACTTACTATTTTAGCATATTAGACTTAATAAAATCAATCAATAGTATATCTCAACTTCTCTACATCACAAATAGATTTGCATGCTTGATCAGGGAAGAGCCTAAGTGAAATTCATTCTTGCATTAGTTATGCATGTTGATTATGTGCATTCCCTAAGAGAGATCTACATCAGATCTAAGACCCTTGGTATGATGGTTAATGTAGGCAACAGTCACAATAGCAGGGGTTCTTGATTATGTGATCATTCTTCTCATAACCCAAATTTCCCCCCCTTGTGCTTTGATTTCCTTTGTTGTTTCCATGTATGAAAGATAATATAGATAATAAAGATTGAAACAAACCTACATCAAGCTCTAGTGACTTCTAAGACCTAAAATTTGGTATTCAGGGTTATACAAAGTAGATAAACATAACCTAGAAAGCTTTTAGCCTCAGGATAATAGTGCCATAAGTGGACAAAAATGCCAAAAAGTGGACAATAGTTCTATAAAGTGGACTATAGTACTAAGTAGTAGGGTGTCTAGAGTTTGGCATTCCTATCCAATCCAGAAATAGAGTTTTAAGTCATAGTTTTGATAGTTTGCCATCCTTGCACAATAATTTCTAGAATACACATCATCCGTTTTAGCCTAGAATAACCTAAGTTAATCTTCTTTTGTCTTCTCTTTCCTATGTGAATTAATTTAATCAAATTGGCAAAAACCTATATTTCACTATATAAAACAAGAATTCTCTCCTTATTCCAGACCTTTATTACTTAGTAATTAAAACCCTGATTTCTTAAATTGATAAAATATTTGGTGAACCCAACTTACTTCAAATAAAAAATGTAAAACCCTAGCAACACTTAGGGTTTTTCCTTTTTATCTTGTGCAAAAATTTAATTGTCTACATTTTTATTTTTGTATTAATTTTTGTACATTTATCCAATTCAAAAACTATTTTTAGAATTGAAAATTATTGCATAATTTTCAAAAATTCTAAAACCCTAGTTCAAAACCCTAGATTTCAAAATTAGGTCATCAAACAACAAGCCTTGTGTCCTTGCCAATTTTAGACAACTACTTTGAAAGTTTTGTAAATTAATTACCTTGTCAAAAATTATTTCAAAATTAGTAGTTTCTTGTGCAAAAAAAGTTTAATTTTCAATGTGTTAATTTTTGTGCATATTCCTATTTTAAATAATTTTTAGAATTTAAAATTATTATATAATTTTTAGAATTTATAATTATTATATAATTTTCAAAAAATTTAAAAGCCTAGTTCAAAACACTAGATTTCAAACCTAGGACCTCAATCTTTAAATTTCCCTCCCTTACAATTTTTTTGAAAATAATTTAAATTTATTGAAAATGGTTTGGGTTATCAAAAGTAATTTTCAAAATTCAATGTTAGTAGTTCTTTGTGTATTATATTTATCTCATAGTACTTTTCAAAATTCTCTTCGTTGATAAAATGGCCACTAAGGCAATTCCTCCTTCTCATCTCATAGATCAATTTCTAAGATTTTCTTACAATTTTGACAATGATTGGACAAATTTGCAAAATTGCACATTAGCTAAAACTATATAAAATGATTTCATTTATAGTGAAGATAATGATCATTGTTGTAATGAAGTATATGATGATGTACATAATGATGAGGGTGAATCACAAATAGATTAATCTTTTTCTCTTAAAATTAGTCTCTTTTATTCCTTCTTCAATAAAAATAATTTTGATAAATGGGAAAGATATTTCTCACCTAATTATCCTAGGCACAATGCACCAAATGCAAAAATTAGTCATGCACTTCCAAGTGAACCTCTTATTGGTGGTGATTTACTTCAATATGAACCTAATATCTCTCTCCCTTTTACCACTGCTATGTTTAAAATACAACAATATACATGGAATAGAATCAAATTAACAAAGCATATTTCAAATGATAACTCTTATACTCTTCCTTATCATGTTTTAAATGAAGAAAATGTATATACTTCATCCATGGATAGCATAGATACACATGATATTCTAAATGCCAATGATAGCTTATTGCATATAAGAAAGAAATTAACTCTTTCTCTTACACCTCTCCCTAACATTGATGGAAGTGATTATTAATATGATAGTGAACATGCAAATGAATATGAGAATGAAAGTGACTATGAAAATGATACTTCAAATTCTTTTATTTCAAATGAACAAAATGCAGATTGTGACAATGCATGGAATAATGATTACCACTATACATATAGTGAAGAAGAAAATGCATATAATGTTTCTAACCCTTCTCTCACTCCTCTCAAATCTAATGCATGTCAAAATATTGATCCTACTTTTATTCATGATTCTATGTCAAATAATTCACATGTTAATGCTAATAACACATCTTCTAATAAATTAGAATGTGATTCACTAAAACATAAAGAAACTATTGAATCCCCCAAGCCACCCCTCACTATGGTAGAACCCAGTTCTCACCCTTAAATTAAAGAAAATGGTAGCCCACATCCCTCTAGTAAGGTCCAAGCTACCATTACTCCCAAGGTTCAAGTGAGCACACCCCTTCTTTATGATCCAATTACAAAATGTAGCTTTCCCATGGCCAAAATTATTAATCAAATTCAAAGATTAAATGAACCACTTTAAGATACTAATGTACCATCCCAGGAGATCATCTCTTAGATGCATGCAGTTGATGAACTATAACACCAAGTACATCTCCTTACCTTGGAAAACAAAGTTTATAAATCTTGGATGGATGCCAATGATCTACATGGTAACCCTATTCCAAAAACATTTATAAAAGTTGTATTTCCTAAGCATTTTTAGACACCATCATTACCTCACTTTGATGGAACTAGAGATCCATTCACACATCTTCAGGCCTTTCAAAAGCCTTTACCACCTCATAAAATCCCTTTGATTCTACTCAAGTTTTTTTAATAGGCATTAGTGGGGGAAGCATAAAATTGGTTCTCTCATCTACTCCCTGTATGTTCATTGCACACATATGATGACTTACAGGAGGCATTTCTTACGAACTACACTATAAACATGGGACCTCATGTTACATATGAGAAACTTGCCACACTACATCAAAATTCTTCAGAGTTAGTTAGTGAGTATATCTTAAGATTCAAGGCTCATTTGTTAAGATTGATATAAAAATAGATCTAGAGATTTAGCATATCTTTATCAAGGGCCTTTGCCAACCTCTCCTCAAGCATCTACAATATCAGATAGATCCTTGTTTTAGACATTTGTGTTACATAATTCTATATTTGGAAAATAAATTGAGTCTAATTGAGGCAAATTTAGTTGATCAAATCACTCTAGACTTCACAATAACATCTTCAAATACAACTCCCATCACTCAACATCCATCATGTCCTAGACAAGATAGAAGACCACAACTAGAAAAGCAACCAATCAAGAATAAATAACAATTTTTTAGAACACAACCTATAGTACGCACTGTAGAGAACAATAGTGAAGCTCCACTATAGTTTGATTTAGATTGGGATAGCCCATCTATCATATTATCAACATTATTAGATAGGAGATTGATCAAATTACCTTATATTCACTGACAAGATCCATATCCCTTATATGGATAGCGACATCAGCCCTGTTGTAATTATCATCGTATCAATGGACATAATGATGATAATTATAATGAACTCAAAGATTGAATTAAAAATGACTTGATCAGGGCATTATCACATTCACACAAGGGGCATAGAGATCTCCTCCATTATGGAACCCTAGACCTCATTCCTCCATGACTAAGTCATCCTAAGACATTCCTTTATAGGAATCATTGGTCACTCATCATGAGCACAATGCAAGTTTTAGGATAAAATCTCCTAGGAGATCTCTTATTCTAACTATTCAAAAAGTTTGGAAACCATTACAATACAAGCAACCCATGTATAACACTGTAGTCCATGGTATACAAATTGTAGTTCCATATACATATCCAACAGAGTCATAGACACCATAATAGCATTCTACTCCAGAGATATATTCATTACAGCTAAGTATTTAGGGTCCTATCTCACATATCAATCTGTTATGATTAAGATTAGTTGAACCCACATTATAGAGTATTGTTACATAGAGATTCATTATAACTAACTTTACAAGGTCCTATCTCACATAACAACATATTATAGTTAAGATTAAATGAGCCCTCAACACAAGTTTCAGCTCCATCTCAACATATTACACATTCATATACATCATAACAAAGGCCACAAGGTATTTAGTTACAAACAGATGAGCCTTCTTCACAATAGGTACTATTAGATATAGAGCACACTCATACACAACATGAGAAGTATGGGTACTTATTCATGTGGCCGGTAGGGATCAGATATTGATAAAGCACAATGCAATACAACATACATCTAGTTTAGCATCATTTTATAGTTTCAATTACTGGGGAAATAATGAATCCAAAGGTCTAGCTAACCTTTGCATTCTTGAGCCACTCTCAAAGAAGTAATATGCACAATATTCTATATTACATCCCCACCTACTAACAACTAACATTCCTGATTCTACATAACCATCCCTAACCAAAACTAGACTATCCTATCCAAATACCAGCGTATAAAAATATAGATCTTACCAAATCAACCTATCCAAACACTTTACCAATATAAAATGCAATCAACTCATTTGAACAAGTCATCAATCTTAAGCTATCCTATCAAAGTACATATATTACCAAATAAATCTTCTCCAGTTACTTTATCAATCTCAAAAACCAAATCAAACTCATCCAAATAAGTTTACTAATTACCACAAATAAACAAAAAAATTCTTAAATATAATTACAATTTGAAATCAATAAGCCTAGCATTACATTTACCAAAACATCACATTCAAACATATCAAAACATCAAATTACATATCCAAGTTACTAATTTACCAAACAAATACAACAATCAAAATCAATACTAGATCAACCATTACCAAAATCAACCACTTACAATCCATATACCAACATATTCTAGAATCCATAACACGAATGTAAATGAGTTCAAAATTAAACCAACATATATATATATATAAATATATATATATACATATATATATGTATATATATATATAATGTATATATATATATATATATGTATATATATATATATATATGTGTATATATATGTATATATATATGTATATATATATGTATATATATATATATATTTATATATATATATACATATATATATATACATATATATATATATATATACACACACACACATATATATATATATATATATATATATATATATATATATATATATCACAATGTTTTTAAACAAGGTACAATCAATCATGAATAGGGATCATGCCCTCACTCTTGATCTCACTCTCTCCTCCTGTGTTAGTCCCATAATATTGTCTTTCACTCGATGATCCTACACCTCCTCAAACTCTTGAATGCCTCTTACACCAATTGTCTCACTCTAACAAATGACTATATTCATCATGCAAGTCTACATGTCACCTTTGAAGATCCATATGATCATCCATAGTCTTGAACTCACCAATCCATAATGAAGAGGAGGCATTCTACACCTATCTCACTCAACCCTCATCTCATCTCTCTCTCCTACTACCTTAACATATGTAGCTATAGTTATAACATCCCAATCAAACAACTGTGCATACACACCAATCATAATAGTCATTATCTCTATCAAACCTTCTTCCATAGCATCATTAAGAACATGATGTGTAAGCTTACATAGTGTAGACTCAATGATAGTCTCCTAGAACATGTCATCCCCACCACTAACCCTAACAGGTGCCTCACCTTGTACACATCCCACCCCACATGCACACATAATAAAGACAACACTACATTAGATTTGTACTTTCAAAATACAACTCAAGCACAAACATAGAAGTGATTCAAATACAATTACTAACTACCTTCCATCATCTAGATGAGCTCAAGATCCTTATATGCATGAACATCCACTCCATTTACCAAGTACAATGGAGCCCACCACTCCTTAGACCACCATATAGTATATCCCTTAGTACATCCCAAATCATCCATATCAAGAACATCTATAACAACATCATATGTATCCACAAATAAAGGTTCCAACTCAACCTTTACAGGTCTCGCATGAGCCCCTACTCTCGTTGGTTCCCATGCACTCCTCAACCATACCCATGTTTTAAGAGGAACATCCTATTAAACATCAAACTACATCATCATACACTCATAAACTCTGGACCAATGATCATGTAACCAATATCTGACCCGAATATACTGTGGTTTCTCTCCATCCCCAAGTCATCCTAGGAATCCTCTATATCGTCTTCATATGATATCATGGGACACCAACCTATTTAATACCCTCCTATAGTGATATATCTCATGGGATATGATATTCAAGTCACTCATCCATCACTCACCAAATGGCTATAGATATGCCCATCTCACCCTCGGTAACCTAATAGGTTGCATAATGGCTATGTGCTCATATGCCTAGCAATGTAACAATTTGGCCACACCCACACCATCATTAAATGTCTCCTGAGTAAATATATATAAATACCTCTTCAAGTGGGAAAGCATAGTTCTATCCCATGAGAACACTATATAATACATCCAATATTGTGAACTACCCTATGCATCCTATAGGTAATAGACACTCCACTTCCATTCACTACAACAAATGAGGCCAAGAACATATCTAACCATTTTCACAACTGTGGAATACTCGACTACATAATCATTCTCAAAAGCACATCACTATCATTGCCTTAGTGATGTAATCCTATAGGCACTCTAACAAAGTATCTAGATGCTTGATCAATTGAATCTACACCCATATCATCTTACAATGTCACACGTCACCCACTAATTAACAAATACAAAATCTAGTATACATCCTCCAAAGTAATAGTAATCTCCCTAGTAATAAGCCAAAATGTATAAGTATCAACATTTCACCTCTCACATAAGGTATAAGGTGGTAGTTAGATACCTATCCCATTATACAATACCTAGGTCACATACATGACCCAATCCAACCCTATCTATCAAGTATGCTCATTAACCAACAATGGTAACATCCTCAGTGTCTCCATAACTTGGCCTCTATGAAATGCTCTCATCTAAACCTTGCCCTAAAAAACACACCAAAAATTAGTATATGCATCAGGTAACCATACCAAATAAACAACTAGACTATATAGTAGTAAATAGCAAATCAAAAACTCCAAAAATCATCAATAGTGGGCATTAGTGCTGCAAAAGGACACTAGCACTAGACGACAATGCCAGAACCTAGATGATAGCACCAAGCCTTGGATAGTATCACTCTCTCTATGATAAGAGCATTGAAACATTTCAAGTATATTTTAAACCATCCAAAATAGATTAAAAATGACTAAAATAGGTTTCTAAATAGGAAAAAATCAAATGACCAACTTACTCACTAGGCTAATCTCCTCACCAACATGAATTTGGACTGCTAGCTACTCAAAACATGTCATAGAATGTGCTCATCTACTCAGCATCTCAAACTCCAAATCTATAATATATCAAACTTGTCACTGCACAAACGAACTCAAAGTGAATCCAAATTCTTATATCAACCAATTGTTTTATTCAAAAGCAAAACACTATTTTGTTCATAACTGAAACACTATATCTCTATTTTACAAACCATTTTGATCCTTAGAATCCTTATGACAACACCTTCAACATCACACCATATATACTCTTTCCCTAAGTCATCCACCTACTCTAGAATTCACACAAATTTATAATACCTAGGCATACAAATTGGTTACCATCAATCAAGACTCACTCAGAACATCCAAGCAACCCAGCCTATTCAATCAATCTACCTTTCACTTTATTCAATCTATTACTACCTCATTTTCCTACCACAACATGAAATTTTATATGTCTATACTATACCTAGATAACAGCTTTGATCCTAATCAATCAAATATACCTTTCACTCCCAATAATCCAACCTCACCAATTCAACAATAGACTTTCAATATATTCAATACATACCAACCAAGTTCCTATACATTATGCCACTAGTCAGCACTTTTGGCTCAACCTTTTCTATCACAAATTTCATATTTGTCCCCAAAATGGGGGATCATTCCTACTATTCCTCTTCCTACACTTATCTAGCACACTTATCCACTCTCATATATGGATATACCATGGTTCTCACACTTTTATCAGTTAAATTATTAGATTCATCTTAGATCAGTTAAAACATATAGTGATTCAGACTACATGGGTCACTTAGCATGGTTGTTACACATCCAGTATTCATATTATCAACATTACTCAACTTAGATTGGTTAATATTATATAGTGGTTTAGATTATATGGGTCATTATCATTACTTAGCTTAGATTGGTCAAGATTATATAGTGGTTTAGACTATATGGGTTAGTTAGTACTACTTAGAACATTCAGAGGGATACACCTTCATTATATAGATATACAGACTATCTAGATACCATATTTGGGGGCATATACATTATTACACATGTTACACATACAAATTTATATAGCATGACATAGTTACATACCAAATAGCAGATTATATGCATACTATAAAGGATATTATTTTTGATCTCCAATTTTGCACATGAGACATGACATGATAAATCATATCACATGTGGTTATATATATTTTTAGAATTTATAGATACATCACCCATAGTTGGACCCTTTTTTGTGGTTATATATAGTTCTTCATCCACTTCCTTGGCTAAGAAGTTGGACCCTTTTTAGTATACTTATCTTCATGCAAGTAAGTTTAAGTACTCATCTTATTTATTTATTTTACTCTAGTACTTCATTTAATTACATCACTAGAATAAAAGGAGGTCAAATGTATACACCCTAAATTGGTCAAGAAAACACACATATTATGTATTTTCATAGTCCTTTCATAGGAGAATTCAACAAGAGAATATGATGTTTTATTCACATCATTTGACTTGTCTTGGTCTTTCTAGATTCCCTAGACATCTTTATGCTTATTCACAAACATCTGTAACATTTCAAAATTAGCATTTTCATGTCTAAGAACATATTTTAGGTCTAGACCCATTCCCCTAGGTCTTACATCCCCTAGATAATAGTGCCCAAATAGGACTACAACACTAAAAACCTATGGTTTCTAGTGCTATTGTCCAAATCTAATTTTGGCTCCAACATTTAGATTCTTCCATAGGATGAGTCTTACCCCTTTTTTTTTCTTCATGTCTAAGTTTCCCAATGTCAACCAAATGCAATAAAATATCTCAAATTTGAAATAATGAGTTTCCTATATAAAAAACTACATAAGGCATTTTATATCTAGCACTTACTATTTTGAAACATTAGACTTAATACAATCAATATATAGTATAGCTCAACTTCTCTACATCACACATAGATTTTCATACTTGATCAAGGAAGGACATAGGTGAAATTTATTCTTACATTAGTCATGTGCATTGATTATGCATGTTCCCTAAGGGAGAGCCACATCAGATCTGAGACCATTAGCATGAGGGTCAATGTAGGTAACAGACAGAATAGTAGGGGTTCTTGATTTTGCTATCATTCTTCCCATAACCTAATTCCCCCCCTTGTGCTTTGATTTTCTTTGTTGTTTCTATGTATGTAGGCTAATATAGGTATTAAATATTGAAATAGAGCTATAACAAGCTCCAATGACTTTCAGGACCTAAAATTTGGTATGCAGGGTTATATTGAGTAGTTGAGAGAACCCAAAAATATTTTAGCCTTAGAACAATAACTATAGAAGTGTAAAATACTATTGAAAGTGGACAACAAATATGACACTAAGTAATAGGGTGTCTTGAGTTTAAAACTCTTGTCTAATCTAGAAATAGAGTTCTGGGTCCTATTTTTTGACATTCTGCCATCTCAGAATAGCAATTTCTAGACTCTATATCATCTATTTCAGCCAAGAATAAGATATGTTAATCTTTCTTTATCTTTTATTTCCTATGTGAATTAAGTTTATCAACTTGGAAAAAATATATATTTGACTACATAAAACCAAAATTCTCTCCCTATTCTAGACCTTTATTACTTAAAAATTAAACACCTAATTTTCTAAATTAATAAAATAATACCATTCAAATTTCAAAGTTGTGATGCATCATAAAAAATGTGCATAAAGTTCAAATCCTTGGATATTAAACATTTTTAAAACCACTTAAGTTTTGGTATTACATATCATTCAAACTTAAAAGTTGTAATGCATCATGACAAATGCACATAAAATTTGAATCTTTGGATCTTAAACACTTTCAAAACCACTCAAACTTTGGTATTAAATATCATTCAAATTTTAAAGTTGGGATGCATCATAATAAATGTGCATAAAGTTTAAATCTTTTGATCTTAAATGTGTTCAAAACTACTCAAGCTTTGGTATTACATATTGTTTAAATTTCAACGTTGTGAGTTTTCATAAGAAACCCACATAAAGTTTCAATATTTGGATTTTAAACACGTTCAAATCTACTAAAGCTTCGATATTACATATCATTTAAATTTCAAATTTGCAATGCATCATGATAAATGCACATAAAGTGAGAATTATTTGATCTTAAACACATTTAAATTTTTTTAAGTTTTAGTATTACATTTCATTTAAATTTAAAAGTTATTATGCATTATAAGAGACATGGATAAATTTCTAAGTGTTGGATCTTAAACATGTTTAAAGATGCTTAATTTTTAGTATTACATATTTAAATTTCAAATTTATGATGCATCATAATAAATACACATAAATTTTAAATATTTGTATCTTAAACACATTGAAAATGACTTAAGCTTCAGTATTATATATCATTTAAATATCAAAGTTGTGATTCATCATGAGAATTAAGCATAAAGTTTAAATCTTTGAATCTTAAATACATTCAAAACTGCTTAATCTTTGATATTACATATCATTTGAATTGTGATGTACCATGATAAATACATATAAAGTTTGAATCGTTAGATCTTAAACACGCTCAAAACCATTTAAAATTTGGTATTACATATCATTAAAATTTAAAAGTTGTGATTCATCATGAAAAATACACATAAATTTCAAAATTTGGATCTTGAACATGTTCAAATCCACTTAAGCTTTGATATTACATATCATTTAAAATTCAAAGTTGTGATGCATCATGAGAAACAAACATAAAGTTTGAATATTTGTATCTTAAATATGTTGAAAATCATTTAAGCTTCGGTATTACATATCATTCAAATTTCAAAGTTATGATGAATAATAAGAAACATGAATCTATTTTGAATCTTAAACATATTAAAAATTATTTAAGCTTTGGTATTACATATCATTTAAATTTTATGAATATAAACAAACTAGAATATATACAAACTAACTTGAATTTTTTTTGTCCTTTTGGCTTAAAGGGGAAACTTGAAACCTCTTTTTCTCCATTAGATGTAAGAGAGAATGAAGTAAGTTGTCTTTTGAGCTTTGGTTTTTGTGTCCTCAACTCCTTCATGCTTGCCAATTTCTTTGGCATGATCTCAAATGCAATGATGATAACTGCAAACATGTTGAAAACCACTTAAACTTCAATATTACATATTATTTAAATTTTAAAGTTGTAACACATCATGAGAAATGCATATAAAATTTGAATCTTTAGATCTAAAACATGATCAAAAGTATTTAATATTCAATATTACATATCATTCAAATTTTAAAGTTGTGATGCATCATGATAAATGTGCATAAAGTTTGAATATTTCAATCTTAAAATACATTTAAAACTGATTAAAATTTAGTGTTACATATCATTAAAATTTTAAAGATGTGATGGATCATTAAAAACACACATAAATTTTAAATATTTAGATCTTAAACATGTTCAAATCCATTCAATCTTCAATATTACATCATTCAAACATTAAAGTCATAATGCACCATAAAAAATCCACATAAAGTTTAAATCTTTAGATCTTAAATGTGTTTAAAACCAATTAATATTTTATATTACTTATAATTTAAATTTTAAAGTTATGATGCCTTATGAAAAATTTGCATAAAGTTAAAATATTTAGATTTTAAACACGTTAAAAACTTGTTAAGATTCAATTTTAAATGTATTTAAAATCTAAAGATTTGAATTTTATGCAGGTTTAAAATGATTCATATTTTTTTTTATGTTTTAATGATATGTAATATTGAATCATAAATGGTTTTAAATGTGTTTAAAATGCAACAATTCAAACTTTATACACATTTCTCATGATGTATCACAACTTTTAAGTTTGAATGATATAAGTTTAAGTAGTTTAGAATGAGTTAAAGATCCAAATATTTAGACTTCATTCATGTTTGTCATGATGCATTGTAACATTAAAATTTGAATGATATGTATTACTAAATCTTAAACATTATTTAACATGGTTAAGATCCAAAGATTCAAGCTTGTTTTACGTTTCTCATCATGCATTTTAATTTTAAAATTTGAATGATATGTAATACTAAAGCTTTAGTGGTTTTGAATGTTTTTAATATCTAAAGATTTGAACTTTATGCATGTTTCTTATGATGCATAGTAACTTTAAAATTTTAATGATATGTAATACTAAAGCTTAATTAATTTTCAACATCTTTAAGATCCAAAGATTAAAACTTTATGCATGTTTCTCATAATGCATCACAACTTTAAAATTTGAATAACATGTATTACTAAAGCTTAAGAAATTTTAAACATATTTAAGATCCAAATATTTAAACTTTATGCATGTTTATCATAATAAATCACAACTTTAAAATTTGAGTAATATGTAATACTGAAGCTTAAGTGGTCTTTAACGTGTTTAAGATCCAAAGATTTGAACTTAAACTTTGATATTTGAATTATATGTAATACCGAAGCTTATGTGGTTTTGAACATATTTGAGATCCAAATATTTGATATTTATTTACATTTCTCATGATGTATCAAAAATTTGAAATTTTAGTTATATGTAATACCGAAGCTTGAATGGATTGAATGTGTTTAAAATCAAAATTTTGTAAACTTTATGCACGTTTTTTATGATGCATCACAACTTTGAATTTTTAATGATATGTAATGCTGAAACTTGTGTTGTTTTGAATGTATTTAGGTCTAAATATTCAAACTTTATGTATGTTTATCATGATGCATCTAAACTTTATGCATGTTTCTCTAGATGTATCACAATTTTGAAATTTTGATGATATGTAGTACCAAAGCTTAAGTAGTTTTGAATGTTATTAAGATTGAACAATTCAAATGTTATGTGCATTTCTCATGATGCATCATAACTTTAATATTTGAATGATATGTAATACTAATGCTTAAGCTATTTTGAAAATTTTTAAGATGTAAAGATTTGAACTATATGTACATTTTTCATGATGCATCACAAATTTGAAAGTTAAATGATATGCAATATCAAATTTCAAGAGGTTTTGAATGTGTTTAATATCTAAAAATTTAATGTTTATGCATGTTTATCATGATGCATCACAACTTTGAAATCTAAATGATATGTAATACCTAAACTTGAGTAGTTTTGAATGTGTTTACAATCCAAAATTTCAAATATTATGTGTATTTCTCATGATACATTGTAACTTTGAAATTTAAATGATATTTAGTAATAAATATTGAGCATTTTTAAATGTGTTTATGATCTAAATTTACAATTTTTATAAATTTTTTTCATAATGCATCACAACTTTGAAATATAAATGATATGTAATACAAAATTTTGAGTTGTTATGAATGAATTTAAGATCCAAATATTTAAACTTTATGTGTATTTATCATGATGCATCACAACTTTAAAGTTTGAATGATATGTAATACCAAAGCTTAAGCAGTTTTAAAAATATTTGAGATCCAAAAATTCAAAATTTATTTAAATTTGTCATGATGCATTACAACTTTCAAGTTTGAATAATATGTAATACTAAATGAAGCTTAATCAATTTTTAACTTGTTTAGATCTAAATATTTGGACTTGATGCATGTTTATCATGATGCATCACAACTTTGAAATTTGAATGATATGTAATATAGAAGTTTAAGTGGTTTTGAATCTATTTGAGATCCAAATATTTCATCTTTATGTGTGTTTTTCAAGACGCATTACAACCTTAAAATTTGAATGATATGTAATACCAATGCTTAAAAAAATTTGAATGTGTTTGAGATCCAAAGATTTAAACTTTTTTTTTTCATAATACATTACAACTTTGAAATTTAAATGATATTTAGTATCAAAGCTTAAGTGATTTTGAATGTGTTTAAGATCTGAAGAGTCAAACTTTATGTGTGTTTCTCATAATCCATCCCAATTTTAAAATTTAAATTATATGTAATATCAAATATTTGAATGTGTTTAAGATATATAGATTTGAAATTTATGCACATTTATCATCACGTATCAAAAATTTAAAATTTAAATGATATATAATATTGAAGCTTAAGCAATTTTGAATATGTTTAAGATCAAAATTTTCAAATTTTATGCACATTTCTCATGATGCGTTACAACTTTGAAATATGAGTGATATGAAATACTAAAGTTTAAGTAATTTTTAACATGTTTAAGATATAAATATTTAAAATTTATGTACATTTACCATAATGCATTGCAACTTTGAAATTTGAATGATATGTAAAACTAAAACTTAATCAATTTTAAACATGTTTAAGATCCAAATATTCAAACTTTATGTGCATCTATCATGATGCATAACATTTTTGAAATTTGAATTATATGTAATATCAAATTTTAAATTATTTTTTCCATGTTTATGATACAAAAAATTGAAATTTATATGTGTTTTTCATGATGCATCATAACTTTGAAATTTTATTAATATGTAATACCAAAACTTAAGTGGTTTTAAACATGTTTAAAATCCAAATATTTAAACTTTATATACATTTATCATAATGCATTAAAACTTTAAAATTTTAATGATATATAATACCAAAGCTTCAGTGGTTTTGATCATGTTTGAGATCTAACGATTTAAATTTTATGTACATTTCTCATGATGCATCACAAATTTGAAATTTGAATGATATGTAATATTGAAGTTCAAATTGTTTTGAATGTATTTAAGATCTAAAGATTTAAAATTTAAGTGTATTTATCATGATGCATCAAAACTTTGAAATTTGAATGATATGTAATACTGAAGTTTATGTAATTTTTAATGTTTTTAAGATCCACACATTTAATATTTATGTTCATTTCTCATGATGCATCACAATTTTAAAATTTGAATGATGTAATAACAAAATTTAAGCAATTTTAAACATGTTTAAGGTCTAAATATTTGAACATTATGTGACTTTATAATGATGCATCATAACTTTGAAATTTGACTAATATGTAATACCAAAGCTTAAGTAGTTTTGAACATGTTTAAGATCCAAAGATTCAAACTTTATGCATGTTTCTTATGATGCATCACAACTTTTAAATTTTAATTATATGTAATATAAAAGCTTAAGTAGTTTTGAATGTGTTTGAGATCAAAATATTTAATTTTTATGTGTATTTTTTATGATGCATTAAAAATTCAAATTTGAATTATATATAATACTGATGCTTAAGAAGTTTTGAATGTGTTTAAGATCCAAAAATTTAAATTTTATATGAGTTTTTCATGATGCATTGAAACTTTGAAATTTGAATGATATGAAGTACCAAAGCTTAATTAGTTTTAAAGGTGTTTAAGATCCAAATATTCAAACTTTATGCACATTTATCATGATGCATCACAATGTTGATGTTTGAATGATATGTAATACCAAAGTCTTAAGTAGTTTTAAACATGTTTATGATTCAAATATTTAAACTTTATATGCATTTTTTATGATGCATCACAACTTTAAAATTTTAATGATATGTAATACCAAAGCATAAGTAGTTTTAAAAGTGTTTAACTTCTAATAATTTAAATTTTATGTATGTTTCTCATGATATATCACAATTTTTTAATTTTAATGATATGTAATATCAAAGATTGAGTGGATTGTAATATGTTTAAGATCCAAAGATTCAACCTTTATGTGCAATTCTCATAATGCATTACAACTTTGAAATTTAAATGATATGTAATACTAAACAGTGAGCAATTTTGAACATGTTTAAGGTCCAAAGATTTGAACTTTACGTGCATTTCTCATGATGGATCATAACATTAAAATTTGAATGAAATATAATACCGAAGCTTGAGTGGTTTTGAAAGTATTTAAGATCAAAATATTTAAACTTTATATGCATTTTTCATGATGTATCATAACTTTGAATTTTGGATTCTATGTAATACTAAAGCTTAAGTAGTTTTAAATGTGTTCAAGATCCAAAAATTCAAAATTTATGAACGTTTGTCATGATACATCACAACTTTGAAGTTTGAATGATATGTAATTATTGTCACTTAGATTTTCACCCTTTAAGGAGATGACAAAGCTCTCCACATCCAAGTGACAAAATGGAATCACATCTAGACTTATGGGCAGCCTAAGGAATGAGGTGAGTGTCTAAATAGGATTAGCTCCCTTGATGTACCACTTAGAATTGTAACTAATACTAACTTTGGGGGCTGAAAAGGGAGAGAGATAACTGAAAACAAACTAACCGAAGGGAGGTTATAAATGAAATATATTGATGACATAGAACTTTATTCATATTACATTTGAAATCAAAGGACAAACTAAACATGCACTCTCTAATATATGTCTTCTTGCATCACTATTACATTGTGGGGTTATGGATAGATGTGCAAAGATAGGAGGACTAGATAAAAGGCCTTAAATGTCACTAATTGAGAGACTAACTCACTTAAAATTTGATATTTTTTAGAAAAAATCACATGCCCTATAAGAATAAGTTGTAAGTAGGTGAGAGAATGTGACAATTTGCCAAGGAAGAGGTAAAACTTAGTCATTTTATTGATTAAGAAGTATACAAATGATTAGGGATTCACCATACTTAGGTGGATCATCTAATATAATGTCAAAATGGCTAGTTCTTATAGAACTTGAAAGAAAGAGAAGAAGAGAGAATTACAAGGGTCATTAGGACACTTTTCAAGCTAATCCAATGTGTTAATTGTGCATGTGAAGAGGATATGGTATGAAACATGAAAGGTCAAGAGCTACAAGTGTCAACTCAAGGCTTAAACTTCATCTAAAGTGGCACAAAACTCCCCATTTTACATAAAAAACCTACCTTCATGATTACCTCTATTTGAACATCACATATCTAATTAGGACCATGTATAATGATTTTAATGTAGGTTAAGGACATCATACATGCCTTTCCATACATTGGTTTCATGTTTGGTCTTCTAAAATAATTTTTAAAGGAGCAATCATCATCTATAATAAAAAAGAACTCCTTTTATACACCTTGCACACTTGGATTCCAAAAAGTCATCAATTATCCATTAAAATATATGGAAGAGAGTTAATTACATGTTTTAAGACCATCCATGGCCATATAAGCATAAGGCACACCTTTAAATGAGCTCATTTGAAGTTTTCCATCTTCTTCAGTAGCTTATCCAATATGCCAAATTTGTCTAGCTAATTTGAATCACCTTTTTTTTACACTTAGGATATATTTAAAGGCATGATAATGATATGGGGTTTTATATTAAGTCTTGGGCTTTCCATTCATATGATTTTAATCTATTGAAACTTCTTACAACATACAAAACACATAAAATAGTGAGAAAAGCCTTGTTTTTGCCACCATACAAGTCTATATAGATATTTGGTATGTGATGGATATTGAGAGACTCTTATAAAACATACAATATCTATTTCTGTCAAAATAGTCCATTATATTGCATCTCTAACTCCATTTCCTCCATCGGGTCCTGGTTGAGGATTTAGTAGGGTTTTAGGCCTATTTTGAGTCTTAACATTTGTTTATAAAAACTAGACATCCAACCTACAAAAAAAATTAAAAAAATCATTTTTCAAGACCCCTAATAGCTTCCCTTATCTCCTTTGGCAACCATACAAATCCTCCAAAAATATGTGAGCTTCTAAATATTGCTTATCGAGTTTGTTTCCTTATTTTCTTGCATATTTGAATTAATTTAAGGACAAAAAATGCTTTTCTTGATGTCTTATCTACACTCTAAAAGTTATAAAACCTATATAGTGACTCTAATAACATACCCAAATAGGATAAAAAGCATATCTCATGTTGGAAGTGTGGTTGACTCCTCATTTGGACACTAGGTTTGAGCATGTCAAGTAAGCCTGACTGTACCACAGAGCTCAAAATAACCTATAATGTTCTCCCCTACCTCAAAATAGTTTATAAACTTCTATATTAGCCTCAAAAACATGTTCTAACTAGTTTAAATTCTCACTTAGGGTTAGAATTCCAAATGACCCTTCATGGGCATTATGCTTAATCCTTGCTTACTAGGTCTGCCTGCATCATTGAGAGCATAAGACACCCTATTTATTTTCTCTCTCATGTGATGTATTTTCCATGATTTAATACATACATTCAAACTTTTCACACCCTTTTAAAAGGTTCTATCAAATTTTGGTACATCCTTTTCACCCTCATTTCCTCAAAATTTGCTAATTTTACCTAAGGAAGTGCCCTCTATCTAAGAGAAAATAGATGGAAGTTCCCTTGTTTGTCTAAGATAATTTGATATTAGAGAGGCCTCATAAATTCATAAGTGTGATATGTATAAAATATTATCTCCTAGTGACATCATTTTCCCCTTCAATTTGTCAAAGACCCAAGACAAACTTATGTTGTGTAGACTGTATGGAAGGTTTCCTTGGTGTAAACTGTGTTTACATGTTTAGGACCCCTTCTTGCTCTATTTACATTTTCAAGAATATATATATATATATATATATATATATATGGTATTGATTAAAACACTTTAGGTCTAGTCACCACCTCAGCCTTCTAATACTCCTTACACTCTTTGACTCGTCAGATGGTTGAAAATAATGTTGATTGTATTTCCTATCTTAGAAAGAGACCTGCAGGTGTATCAATGTAATCTAGGTTTTTAATTCAAAGTACATAGTCCCTTATTTATTTCCTTGGAGTCATAATTTCATTTATTTAACTCATTTATCTCATTCCTAGTCTTTTACATTCTCTTTATACTACCTTTAATACCCTTGTCTAACCCAAACTAAGCATGGAAATACCCTAATTGTGTCTTTATTTTGGAGAGGTGGTACCTTGGGGTAACCTACATAAGCTAGGCCTTGACAAAAAAAAAACTTCAAAGAACCTTCCATGGTCATATACCCTTGACTTAACTTGTTCATTTCAAACCTAAGCTAAAAAATCTCTTAGGACCAAGTCCCAATTCACTGTCTATCTTATCTCAATCAATATAGTGGCTATAGGTGGATGTTTCAAGGCTTGAAATCAGTCCTTTAATCCTTTTGAAATGATTCCTATCTCCATTTTAAAACATATCATTCCTATCATGTCTACAATACCCAATACTACCCACTAGGTAATTAAGGGGATTTTAGTATGTTTTAACTTCATCATGCAAGCCCTTAGTCCTCTACTAACACTCTTGTAGGTGTATATAGCCTAAAAGGACCTTGATAAAAATATTTGAAAAATCTCTATTAAGTTTGATAGTTTCTTTTTATTTTATCCTAATGAATTTACCTTGGATGGACTAGAACACCCTCAAAACCTCCTAACTAGCCCACTTTTTTCATTCTCAGCTATAGGCACACACCTCCTAGGTCATGGTACAAACTAAAAATGCATATCAAAGTTTAGACATAGTAGGTGAGATCCTTCTAGTGATCATTAGGTCATTCATACTAATTTAGGCCATATAATAATACTCAATCATGAGGAATAGTTTGCATTGCAACTTAAAAAATGAATAACACCTTGGAGTTCAAAGCTTATAGCTATTACTGCTTAAAATAGTATCTAAAAGTGCATAATTAAGGTCTTCAATAGTATTTTTACCTTTATCACCTACCCCCAAAAATTGGCATAGTCTTTGTCTCTACTAGGGGCTTTAAGGTGAGTGCATCAAGATGCCTAAGGGATGCTTGGAACCTTATCACAAGATCTTAAAAAAACTATCAGGGCTCTATTTTGTAAATTTGAGGAAAAGAAAATTCTATTAGTCTTTATATCCCTTTAGTGAAGTTTCACTCATATCTGACCACTTAATGTTTCTATTGGGCCTATCTTGTGTTTTCACAGATCTTTTGGTTTGATAAAAGGATCCTACTATGTTTAAGTTCTCCAAACAAGAAGCCTTTATGTCTCTATCAAGCCACCTATAGGTGTTGATTTTTAGTATATGTAAGCAATGAAGCAAGAAGGACAGTCACTAAGAACATATGCTCTTGTACTCAATTTAGGCCTTCTCCAAGGTCTCAAATGAATGGTTCTCAAATTCAAAACCTTAAATCAGTAATAAAACTCATTTTCACATGCAATTCCTTATGAGGACACCTATAAATGCACATTAATGATTGACTATGTGTAAGTGTATATAATGAGTGCAATTCATAGAATGTTACCTTAGAGGATAAGATTGAAATGTGAGAGTATTAATAAGGCCTTCATAACATGATAGTTAACTTATACCCACCTTATTAAATAATTACCAAAGCATGAAGATACTACCAATAGTGGAAACCTACCCACCACATAGAAAAATCCTTATCTTACAATCAAAACACCATGAAACTTAAAACCAAGCATGGATAATATATAATAAATAATAAAAAATCCACTAAAGTCAACATCACCAATTGGTTCATACGAGTTCTCCCAAATAAGAGAAAAACCCATAGTATGCATGAAATACCTAGTAGATTTGCACAGTCAACTTTATAAGGATGGTTCATTAAGCATAGACTACCATTATTCAAACTTACTATATGGAAATGAATATCTCTAAGTTTAATTTAACCTCCCCAAATTATTTTACTTGAAACATCATGTGCTATTTGTACCAAACAAAAACCTATGATTTGCTTTTGTGTATCTAGAAAGCCAAGAAAATAACAAAATGGTTTTGAGTAATAAATGACACTTCTATATCAATTCAAGCATGGATATGAGTGCGGGTAAGATTAAGAGTCACATTTATACCTTTTCCAAGTGGCACACTTCCAAAAGAGGTTGTATAAGTGCCATTTTCTCCTTTTTTGCCAAGAAAACTACCTTTTCTCTAAAGAACCTACCATATTTTTAGTAGTGTCAATTATCTAAGAATTATAATTACACATGGGACATGACATCATGTTTTGACACATGTTTTCCTATCAAACCCGTACAAAATATAAAATGTACCTTTTTGACCACTTAAATGACCCAAAAATGATATAAGGACATAAACAATAATTAATCAAAGCTAATATAACATTATTTGACATCAATTAACCTATAATTCACCTCATAACAAGATATTACACCCCATAAAACACATAAAACTCAAGTTTTTACCTAGGGGTGCCCTAATTTGACCTAAAACTCAAATTTGATCAACAAATTGGTGACTCATAGAGGTAGTATGTATGATATACTAACTAGACCAATAGCCTCATTAGTCCATTGGGCTTATGGAGTCATCTAAGGACTGAGATAAAAAAAAAAAAAAAACATTTACCACTGACCATAAACCTTTGATCAAGGCAAGACACTAATGACTACCTAAAACATACCAAAAAAAGGACACACCAAAAAATTAAGCAAACAAATGTGCATAAGAATTTAAGGGAAATTGAAAAAACCTATTATGTACAACTAAAAATAAGCATACTTTCCTCCTAGATCAAAGGGGAAGCTTGAAACTCTTCTTTCTTCATGACATGAAGGATTTGGTGAGGCATGTGACCCTTTGACCTCTAGCATTGATCCCTCCAACTTTCTCATGATATTTTCCATCTTCATTGGCATGATGTTCAATGAAAACCAATTAACTCCAACAACTTGGCTATGGGAAAGGATTCTTCTTGTGTCAGTTTTATTTACAGCTACCAATAATCCTTGTCCTCTTCTTTATTTAGATCCATTTCCTCTTCAATCTTGGAATGTCATCCACAAACTCATGATAAAGCATAGAGTATTCCTCATTTACTTCTTTCTTCAAGTCTTGGCCACCTTCCTCATGGGTGTACTCCTCGAGAATGGATGAATTAGAGTTAGCTTCATGAATACACATACCCTAAAATATGGAGATAAAAGCTTATGGATTATATTTTAATTCATAAAAGGGACTACCTATGGTAATCTCTTTCTCATAATCAATCATGAGGTCTTCTTGATCATCTATTAATTAGACTTTATCTTCTTCATTTGCTTCTCTCAACATAAGGAAAGTATTCTTCACCATCAACCAAACAAGGAAGTTCAACACAAAAACTCACCTCTTATTCATCACTTAGGACATCTTGAAGGATCTCAATTTGCATCTCAACTACCATATCATGAATTTGATTCTCAAGGGCTACAAGATCTTCCATATCATTTTTAGTGATGCCAAGACTAGGCATCTTGAAATCTGATGGCTTAGCCTAATAAGACTGTAAAGGAGTTGCATTTTCTTCAAGCAAGATTTCTAAATTTTTCTTAACTAGTTGTTATTATTTTGGTTCCTACACCATAGGTACATCAAGGAAAAGGGTGATAGGATGAGGAAAAAAATAATAGTTGGTGGAGGTGGAACATAAAGTTCAAAATTAGGCTAAGAATGAAAAGTAAGAGATTCTTTTAGGAGCTCTTAAGGAAGGGAAGGTAGATCTTGGGCTGAGACAACTTGACTTTCTTCCTTCCACTTGACACCTACTTCATTCACATTTGAATCAACTTGGAAACTCTCTTGAAAGAGGTGAAATGGGGTGTGTTTAGGCATAGAATCTTCTTGTGGGTATAAACCTTCCATCACCCCTTGACTTAGTAACTTCATTTTTAACTCTAACTCTTCAATTTTATTGACTATATCCTCTTGGAAAAGTATTTCTTGAAGCTCATAGGAATCATCATGAGGTGGAGGTGTACATGAGGGCTGCCATGGAATACAAGAAGATTTTTGAGGAAGAGCGAGAGGTGTTTATATAAGATCAAGTTTCTCATATTTCTTTCCCCATGACTCTACTATCTTATTCCAACTCAGGATATTAGGATTAGAGGTCTCTTTTTGGGGTGGTAGGGATACAATGTGAGAGGGAAATGAGGGTTTGAAATGCACTTATTTTTCTATCAATATGGATTGTTACATATGCATATTTTCCAACTCAATTTGCCTATAAAGGTTTGATTTAAACATAAGGTTACTCTTCTCAACTCTTTCATCCACTTAATTTGGAAAAGGATGGCCTTGATAAGGTTGATTGGGTTTATGAGTGGGAACCATGTAGGAAACATAAGAAATTTGTAGAAGTGGAAAAGAAGGCTAATAGTTTTGGTGAAGCTGCCTTTCAAGAAATTTTTCCTATCCTCTAAGGAAGAGACTAAAACACTCACATCTAGCATATCATTTGTGAGCCTTTATCAATTGGCTCTCTTAATAGTTGCCCACTCCCATTTGACTAAATCTAATGCGTTTATCACTTGATGGATGGAATTATTGAGAACCTCTATACCACATCCTCATTGATTATTAGATCCAACATATATCTCTCATAGCCCAAGAGTGTCTTCTTGAAAGTGAAAATGGGTTGGCTTGAGGAGTGGCTTAGTTGACTAGGAGCAAGACATGGAAAAGGTTGGATATATAACTAGTAAGAATCATGTATGGGATTAATATGATCATATTGAGGCTAATAATAACCATATTGGGGTTAATACACTTCATTATAGGGTTGGTTAAGAACTTGTTCATATTGATAGCAAATGCCATAAGCTTAGAAGGTCTCACCAACTTGTGTGAGTTGTATTCAACATCAAGGCCAACCTAAAACTTCATTGGGAAACTAGGAACATAAGAAAATGGTTATAAAAAAATATAACAATAAACACCTAGGATGATTGACCATCTGATATAACTTTGGATTCAATATTGATGCTTGAATAAAAGCCTCCAAAGGTTGATGTGTTGAAGGACAACACCAAAAATCCTCCAACTCTTAGAACAAGAGTCCCATCAGGCATGATAAAACTATTTTCACTTGGATTTTCACCCTTTTATAATATTATAAATCTCTCCTCATATAAGTGACATAATGGAATCACCTCTACACTTGTGGGTAGCCTAAGGAATGAGGTGAGTCTATAGATAGGTCTAGCTCCCTTGATGTACCACTTGGGATTGTAACTACTACTAACTTTGGGGTGTGAAAACAGAGAGAGAGAACTGAAATAAAACTAACCTAAGGGAGGTGATACACCAAATATATTGATTACATCCAATCGTACGCATATTACACTTGAAATCAAAGGACAAACTAAACATACACTCTCCAATCTGTCTTTTTGCATCAATGTTACATTATTGGGTTATGGATGAATGTGCAAAGCTAGAAGTACTAGACAAGAGGAATTTAATGGCACTAATTAAAATACTAACGTATTTAAAATTTGACATTTATTATAACACATCACATGCCCTACAAGAAGAAGCTGCAAATAGGTGAGAGAATGTGGTAACTTGCTAAGGAATCCATAGTCTTCACTAAGCAAATTCAACATTTAAGGAAATAACACTATGAACAGTCATGGAAGGGGTTAAAATTTGTAATTATATCAATCAAAAGGTATAAAAATGATCAGATCTTATCCATACTCAGGTAGAGCATCTAATACAATGCCAAAACAGCTAGTTCTTATAGAACTTGAGAGAGAGAGAGAGAAGAATAGAGAAGTCCAAGGGTCCCAAGGACACTTTTCAAGATAATAAAGGAGTTATTTGTGAATGTGAATATGATATGGTATGAACCATGTAATTTTAGGAGCTACAAGTGTCAATTCAAGGCATAAACTTCATGAAAAGTGGCATAAAACTCTCCATTTTGCACAAAAAAACTACCTTCATGATTACCTTTATGTAAACATTCCATAAATAATTAAGACCAATTATGATAATTATAATTCATGGTAGGTATATCATACATGCCTCTCCATACTTTAGTTTAATGCTTGGTCTTCTAGAATCAACTAGAAAGTAGCAATCATCATCTACAGTCCAAAAAGAACTCCTTTCATACACCCTACATAATTGACTTCTAAAAAGACAATAGTTATCCATGAAAATACATGGGAGAGAGTGAATTACATGTTTCAATACTTCCATGGATCTAGAGTCATTAGGCATACCTTTAAATGAGCTCATTTGATGTTTTCCATCTTCTTCACTAGCTTGTCTAATATGCCATATTTGACTACCTCATTTGAATAACTTATTTTTGAGATTTATGATCTGTTTCAAGGCATGAGAGAGATATTGGGAGTTATATTGAGTCCTAATATTTCCATCCATATTATTTTCATCTCTTGAAACCTCCTACAACCTATAAAATGCATAAAATAATGAGAAAACCCCTATTTATACCCCCATCCATACAAGTGCATATATCTCATTGGTATTTGAGGGAGCCTAATAGATTCCTATACAACTTCCAATAGATATTATGGTCAAAATAGTCTATTAAATTTCATCTCTAAGTCCATTTCTTCCACCAGGTCCTGGTTGAGGATCTAGAAGGTTTTTGGTTTGTTCATAAAAAATAGACATCCAACCTTCAAAAGAATTAGAAAAAATCATTTTTTAAGACCCTTGACATATTCCCCTATCTCTTTTGGAAACCATGCAAAGATTATAAAAACATGTGAGTTTCTAAAAATTGCCTATCAAGCTTGCTTTCTTATTTTCTTACATATTTCAATTAGTTTAAGGACCAAAAATTGGTTTTCTTGATGTTTTATCTAAAATACAAAAGATCTAATGCCTCTATAGTGACCCTAATAACATTCCAAAATATTATAGAAATTATATTTCATGTTGGAAGTGTGGCTGACTCCTCATTTGGAACCTAGGTTTGAGCATGCCAAGTAAGCCTAACTGTACCATAGAGCAAAAAATTGCCTCTAATCATTTCCCCTACCTCAAAATAGTTTATACACTTCTATATTAGCCTCAAAAACATCTTATAAATAGTTTAAATTCTCACTTAGGGTTATAATTGTATATGACCCTTCATGGGCATTAGGCTTAATCCTTGCTTACTAGGTCTACCAACATCATTGAGAGCATATGACACCTTGTTTATTTTCTCTCTCATGTGAGGTATTTTCCATTATGTAATAAATATGTTCCAACATTTCACACCCTCCTACAAGGTTCTATCAAATTTTGGTACATTTTTTTCACCCTCTTTTCTCAAAATTTGCCAATTTTACCTAGGGAAGTGCCCTCTATCTGATATAAAATAGAGGGAACTTACCCTATTTATATAAGACAATTTTGATATTAGAGAGTCATAATAAATTCATAAGGGTGATATGTACAAAAACTCATCTCCTGGTGACATCACTTTCCCCTTCAATTCATCAAAGACCTACCAAGATAGACTTATGTTGTGGTAGACTGTATGTAGGGTTTCCTTGGTGTAGATTGTGTTTACATATTTAGGACATCTTAATTTATTACATTGTCAAGAATGTATACAAAAATTTATGTTATTTATCAAAACAATCTAGGTCTAGTCACTACCTCAACCTTCCAATACTCCTTACACTCTTTGACTGGTCAGATGGTTGAAAATAATGTTTTAGATTATGGTAAAAGCAGGTTTTGAAGGGGCCCTGAAACCCTATACATTATACGAGATATAAACCTTAAGCACACCCAGGATAAAAAAACCTGGAACCAGCAAAAGCTATCCCAGATTAACCAAGAATTTGATAACAGCAGACAAGAGCTGGACAAATAGAAACTATTTTTTTTTACAAGACCAAAGTTTCATGTCTAGAGGGGGGACCAGAGGCTTAGATTTTCTTCTCTTAACAACTGTCCAACCATCCTATACCTTAGCCGCCTCAGCAACCAAGTCCTCAGAAGGCCAAGATCCATGAAGTCCAGTGGGCGATGAGGCCTCAGCAAAATCCATAAGAGAACCAGTCAATAACTGGCTCCTAGGAGAATCCTTCAAAACAGGTGGAGGAACCACCACCTCCTCAGTAACCAGTTCAGAGAGATCACATGATCCAATCTCCACCGAACCTTCAACATGATCTATCTCCAGTGGAGTTTCCTGATCCATCGATACAGATTGGATATTCTTTTCGTTCTCGTTCTCTGAATCAGTCGAAGCTTCCTCAGGTTGTTTTGCAATATAATGATCATGATCAGCTTCTGACCACCAAGAAGGTGATCTTCTGGATCTAGATTTCCCTGTAGTACACTGGGCAGCAACGTGCCCCGTCAGATGACACTTTCTGCATCGAAAAGGTAACCCTTCAAAATCTAACATTTGCATCCAAGAACCCCTAGGGGAGTCCAGACAAATCGCCTCAGGAAGGCCCTTAGAAACATCCATCTCAACCATAAGGTGAGCACAAGTCGATCGGAAATACCTCTTAGTTTCAGCATCCTCGAATAAAAACTCCCCTATAGCATTTTTGATGGTTTTAAACATCGATTCATGCCATAGATGCATTGGTAAATTAGGGAGCCGAACCCAGATAGGGATCTTATTGAAGGTTTTCATAATAGGATTGAAATCCATATGCCACCGTTTGGCGAAAAGAGGGTATTTACCCTGCCAAAAAAAAAATTTGTTGGACAAAATGGTCTTCCTATCCTCAAAAATGTGGAATAAAGCTATAAAAAAGCCTTTACCACAAGGATAAATTTCAACATTTCCTTCAATTAGTGGCAGCCAGGTCTGGGAAATCCAACCATGTAAATCTACAAGAGATGGCCAGAAGCCACGAAATCTACAAATAGCCACAAACTTTGAAAAGTGCTCTGCCTAATAAAATATTGCTTCAATAGTTTCAGGATCTAGATTAACCCTAACAGGATTTAGAGCACTTACAGGTGAATCGCTCAATCTCCCAGCAGAAGCTTGAAGTTTCACGTCATGTATTTCAGCTTCAAATGCAGCCACGTCTGCATAGGTTCTTCCCTTAGACCCAGGAACAGAACCAAGAACAGGGGCACCTTTTGCTAGATCCATGGCTGGAGAAGAAGCCCCTTCCACAAAAGAGTGAGTGAACAGGATCTTAGGTACAGTCTCAGCCACACCAGCCGCTGGATCAACGACACCCTGGTCCAGGATGTGCATTCGCGCTCGCACCTGCGTGCTCTCAGCGTTCAAACTCTCCATGGGCGCGCGGTCAGCGTTTCAAAAAAAATAAAAAAATAAAAAAAGTTATGGTTGAAAATAATGTTGATTGTACTTCCTATCCTAAAAAGAAGCATGTAGTGTATGAATATAATATAGGTTTTTAATAAAAATTAAATAGACCCTTATTTAGTTCCTTGAAGTCATAATTTCATTTCTTTAACTCATTTTTCTCATCCCCAATATTTTACATGCTCTTTATACTACTTCTGGTACCCTTGTTTAACCCAGACTCAGCATGACAATACCCTGACTGTGTCTTTATTTTGGAGAGGTGGTACCTTGCAGTAACTTACATAATCTAGGCCTTGAAAAAATAAACAAAATTTAAATAACCTTCCATGGTAATCTACCCTTAACTTGTTCATTTCAAACCTAGGCTAAAACATCACTTAGGACCAAGTCCCAATTCACTGTCTACCATATCTCAATTAACATAGTGGCTATAGGATAATTGGTTTAAAAAAAAAATTTGAACGCTCCCAGCGTGCACATGCCCCCTGTTCCCTATGCGTGCATGGAGATTTTGAACACTGCGAACACACAGGCGCGAGTGCAAACCTCCATCTTGGTCCAGGCTGCTGTAGATCTGGTGGCTGGTGGGGCTGAAACTTTACCAATGAATGGGGATAGGATCCTGGTCGTGGAAGGGGGTTCTTCTCCAATCACGGATTTAGAAAATGGTTGCCCTGTTCTTTGGTCCGTCCCTAGGTCTAAGGGAAGAACTTATGCGGATGTGGCTGCTTTTGAAGCTGAAATTCATGATGTGAAATGCCAAGCTTCTACTGGGAGACTAAGCGAATCACCTGCAAGTGCTTTAAAACCTGTCAGGGTTAATCTTGATCCTGATACTGTTAAAGAAATCTTTGATCAGGCAAAGTACTTTTTAAAGTCTGCGGCTATTTGTAGATTTCGTGGCTTCTAGCCATCTCATGCCGATTTACATGGCTGGATATCCCAGACTTGGCTGCCACTAATTGATGGAAATGTTGAAATTTATCCTTGTGGTAGAGGTTTTTTTATAGCTTTGTTTCACATTGCTGAGGACAGGAAGACTATTCTTTCCAACATAAATTTCTTCTGGCAGGGTAAATACCCTCTCTTTACCGAACGATGGCATATGGATTTCAATCCTATAATGGAAACTTTCAACAAGATCCCTGTCTAGGTTCGGCTCCCTAATTTACCATTGCATGTATGAAATGAATCGGTGTTTAAAACCATCAGAAATGCTATAGGGGAATTTTTATTCGTGGACACAGAAACCAAGAGGTATTTCAGATCGACCTGTGCTCGCCTTATGGTTGAGGTGGATGTTTCTAAGGGCCTTCTTGAGGTGATTTGCCTAGATTCCCCTAGGGGATCTTGGATGCAAATGTTAGATTTTGAAGGGCTACCTTTTCGATGTAGAAAGTGTCACCTGACGGGGCATGTTGCTGCTCGGTGCACTGCAAGGAAATCCAGACCTAGAAGATCTCCTTCTTGGTGGGCTGAAGCTGATCATGATCACTATATTGCAGAACAACCTGAGGAAGCTTCGATTGATTCTGAGAATGAGAATGAAAAGAGTATCTTATCTGCTTCGACGGATCAGGAGTCTCAGCTGGAGATTGTTCCTGTTGAAGGTTTGGTGGAGATTGGATTATGTAATCTTCCTAAACTGATTTTCGAGGAGGAGGTGGTTCCTCCACCTGTTTTGAAGGATTCTCCTAGGAGCCAGTTGTTGGCTGGTTCTCCTAAGGTTTTCGCTGAGGTTTTGTTGCCCCCTGGGCTTCATGATTCTTGGCCTTCTGAGGAATTGGCTGCTGAGGCAGCTAAGGTAGAGGATGGCTGGACTACTGTTAAGAGGAAAAAATCTAAGCCTCTAGTCCCTCCTCTAGATATGAAACTTTGGTCTTGTAAAAAAAATAATATCTAATAGTTATTGTTTGTCTAGCTCTTGTCTGTTGTTTTCAGATTACTGGTTAATCTGGTATAGCTTTTGTTGGTTCCATGTTATTTTGTGTCCTAGGTGTGCTTAAGGTTTATATCTTATCTGATGTAAAGGGTTTCGGGGCCCCTTCAAAACCTGTTAATACCTTAATCTAAAACATAGTGGCTATAGGTGGATTTTTTAGGGCTTTAAATCAGTTCTTTGATCCTTTTGAAATGATTCCTAGCTTGATTTTCCAACTTATCATTCCTAACAAGTTCATAATAACTAATACCACCTAGTAGGTCATCAAGGGGGTTTTAGTATGTTTCAACTTCATCATGCAAGCCCTCAATCCTCTGCCAATACTCTTGTAGGTGTATATAGCCTAAATGGACCATGATACAAATATTTGAAAACTCTCTATGAAGTTTTATAGTCTCTTTGTATTTTATCTTAATGTATTTACCTTGGATTTACTAGAACACTCTCAAAACCTCCTAAGTAGTCCACTGTTTTCATTCTTAGCTATATGTGCACACCTATCAGGGCATGGTATGAACTAAAAATTCATATGGAGGTTTATACATAGTAAGTGAACTCCTTATAGTGATAATTAGGTCAATAATACTAATTTAGGACATATAAGACCACTCAATCATGAGGAATGGTTTGCATTGCCACTTGAAACGTAACAACACCTTGGAGTTCAAAGCCTGTAGCTATTATTTCTTAAAAATAGTGTTTCAAAGTACATAATTAATGTCTTAACAATCCTTTTCCCTTTATCAATTTATCCAAAAAATTGGCATAGTGTTTCTCTCAAATATGGGATTCAAGGTGAGTACATTATGATGCCTAAATGACTCTTGAAAACTTATCACAAGATCTCAACAAAAGTTATCGGGTCTCGACTTTGTAAATTTGGGGAAATGAAAACATGTGTCAGTCTTTCTATCCTTTTAGTGAAGTGTCACTCATATTTGACCAGTTGATGTTTCTATTAGGCCTATATTGAGTTTTCAAACATACTATGGTTTGAGAAAAGGATCCTACCATGTTTGAGTTCTCCAAACAAGAAGCCTTCATCTCTTTGTCAAGCCACTGTATGTGTTAATTTGTAGTATATGCATGCAATGAAGCAAGATGGATAATTAGTAAGAACATATTCTATTCTGATCCATTTAGGCTTTCTCCAAGGTATCAAATTAATGGATATAAACTTAAAAACATTAACTCATTCTAAAACTCATTTTCACATGTAATTCCTTATGAGGACACCTATAAATACACATTAATGGCAGACTATGTGTAAGTGTTTTCAATGAGTACAATTTATAGAATGTTGCCTTGGAGGATAATATTTAAAGGTGAAGGAATTAAGAGGTAATTCATAACATGATATTGAACTTATACCCACTTTATTAAAACCATTACCAAAGCATTAAGGTATTGCAAATAGTGGAAACGTGCCCACCACATAGAAAAATATTTATCTTGAAATATTGATGCCTTTGACCAATAAAAACACCATGAAACATGGAGATAGTTTGACAAGGAATAAAAAAATACTCTAGAACCAACATCATTAACTAGCTTGTATAGATTCTCTCAAACAAGAGTAAAACCCATAGGGTGTATGAAAAAACTAAGAAATTTGCATAGTCAACTTCATGAAGATGGTTCATAAAGCACATGTCACTATTATTATAAATTATTATATTTAAAGGAAGGTATATTAATTTAATTTAACCTCACCAAATTATTTTCCTTGAAACATCTTGAGCTATCTATACCAAGTAAAAATTTGCATGTCACTTTTGTGACTCTAGAAAGCCAAAAAAAGAGTATAATGTTTTTGAGAAATAAATGACACTTCCAAAAAAATTAAAGTATGGATATGAATGTGTGGAAGATTAATAATCACATTTCCACCATTTACAAGTGGAAAATTTTCCAAAGAGGCTATATAAGTGCCATTTTCTCTTTTTTTGCTAAGAAACTATATTTTCTCTGAATAACCTACCATATTTTTAGTAGTGTCGATTATATAAGAATTACAATGACACACGAGACATGACACCATGTTTTGACACTTTTACATTTCCCAATAAACTCACATAGAGCATTAAATTCACCTTTTTGACCCTTCAAATGATCCAAAAATGATATAAGAACATAAACATTAATTGACTAAATCTAATATAACATTAGTTGACATAAATTGACCTATAATTCACTTCATAGCAAGATATTAGACATCATAAAACTCAATTTTTTACCTAGGGGTGCCCTAATTTGACCTAAAAGTCAAATTTAGTTAATAGTAATAATAAATCTTAAGCAATTTTGAACATGTTTAAGATCCAAAGATTTGAAATTTTGGAGTGTTTCTAATGATGCATCACAAATTTTAAATATAAATGATATGTAATACTAAAACTTAAGTGGATTTGAATGTATATAAGATATAAATATTCAAACTTTATACACATTTTTCATAATGCATTATAACTTTAAAATTTTAATGATATGTAATACTGAAGCTTGAGTGCATTTTTACGCATTTAAGATTCAAAGATTAAAAATTTAGAAGCTTAAGTGATTTTTAAGGTATTTAAGCTTTAAAATTCAAACTTTATGCATATTTTTTTATCATGCATCACAACTTTTTAAATTTGAATGATATGTAATATCGAAACTTAAGCAATTTTGAACATGTTTAAGATCCAAAGATTTGAACTTTATGTGTATTCTCATGATGCATTAACACTTTAAAATTTGAATGATATGTAATAATGAAGCTTAAGTAGTTTTAAATGTGTTGAAGATCTAAAGATTCAAATATTATATGCATTTATTATAATGCATCACAACTTTGAAATTTGAATGATATGTAATATTGAAGCTTAAGTAGTTTTGAATATTTTTAAGATCTAAAGATTTGAATATTATGCATATTTCTCATGATGCATCACAAATTTGAAAATTTAATGATATGTAATACCAAATCTTAAGTGATTTTAAATTTGTTTGACATTCAAAGATTTAAAATTTATCTGCATTTCTCATGATGCATTTTAACTTTGAAATTTGAATGATATATAATAACAAAGCTTAATCAGTTTTGAAAATGTTTCATATCCAAAGATTCAAAATTTATGCAATTTTCACATGATACATTATAAATTTAAAATTTGTATGATATGTAATACTAAAATTTAAGCAATTTTTAATGTGTTTAAGATTTAAAGATTTGAATTTTATTTGTTTTTTTATGATATATCACAACTTTGAATTTTGAATGATATGTAATGCTGAAGTTTAAGTGGTTTTAAAAGTGTTGAAGATCTAATAATTCAAACATTATACATGTTTTTTATGATGAATCATAAATTTAAAATTTGAATGATATGTAATATTGAAGTTTAAATAATTTTTAATATGTTTAAGATCCAAAGATTCAATCTTTATGCATGATTTTCATGATGCATCATAAATTTAAAATTTGAAAGATATGTAATACTGAAGTTTAAGTAGTTTTGAACATATTTAAGATCCAAATATTCTATATTTATACATGATTTTCATGATGCATTGTAACTTTGAAATTTGAACGATATGTAATACTAAAGCTTAAGCAATTTTGAACATGTTTAAAATCTAAATATTTAAATCTTATGCATGTTTCTCACGATGCATCATAACTTTGAAATTTGAATGATATGTAATACCGATGCATAAGCAGTTTTGAATATATTTAAGATCTAAAAATTCAAACTCTATGCACTTTTTGCATGATGCATCAAATCTTTAAAATTTAAATGATATGCAATACTAAAGATTAAGTGGTTTTTATTATATTTAAGATATAAATATTCAAACTTTATTTGTGATTTTTATCATGCATCATAACTTTAAAATTTGAATAATACGTAATACCAAAGCTTAAGTTGTTATGAACATTTTTTAGATCCAAATATTTGAACTTTATGTGTGTTTCTTATGATGTGTCACAACTTTAAATTTTGAATGGTACATAATATTAAAGTTTAAATGGGTTTTAATGTGTTTAAAATTTAAAGATTTAACATTTTTGCACAATTCTCATGATGCATTGAAATTATAAAATTTGAATGATATGTAATACTGAAGCTCAAACAGTTTTGAATGTTTTTAAGATCTAAAGATTCAAACTTAACATGCATTTTTCATGATATATCATAAATTTAAAATTTTAATAATGTGTAATATCAAAGCTTAAGTGGTTTATAACATGCTTATGATTCAAATATTTAAATTTTAAACATTTTTTATTATGCATTATAAGTTTAAAATTTGAATGTTATGTAATATTGAAGCTTAATAAATTTTGAACGTGCTTAAGATCTAATTATTTAAACTTTAAGCACATTTTTCATGATGCATTGTAAATTTAAAATTTGAATGAATGTAATACCAAAACTTAAGCATTTTTGAAAACTTTTAAGATCCAAATATTTGAACTTTATGTGCATTTATTATGATGCATCACAATTTTGAAATTTGAATAATATGTAATACTAAAAATTAAGTGGTTTTGAATGTGTTTAAAATCTAAAGATTTGAAATTTATGAATCTTTCTCATTATGTATAACAACTTTGAAATTAGAATGATATGTTATACTAAAACTTAAGTAGTTTTTAATTTATTAAAAATTCAAAGATTTGAACTTTATTTGCATTTATCATAATGCATCATAACCTTTGAATTTGAATGATATGTAATACTGAAGCTTAAATAGTTTCGAATATGTTTAAGATCTAAAGATTTAAATTTTATGCATATTTTTTATAATGCATCATAACTTTAAAATTTGAATGATATGTAATACTAAAATTTAAGAGGTTTTAAACTTATTTAAGATTTAAAGATTCAAAATTTATAAGCATTTCTCATGATGCAACATAACTATAAAAATTTGAATGTTATTTAATACATAAAATTAAGTAATTTTGAACATATTTAAGATCCAAGGATTTTAATTTTATGAACATTTATCATAATGCATTATGACTCTAAAATTTAAATTAATGTTTCTCATAATGCATCATAACTTTGATATTTGGATGATATGTAATATCAAAGTTTAAGCAATTTTAAACATGTTTAAGATCTAAAGATTCAAACTTTATGTATATTTTTCATGATGCATTGCATCTTTAAAATTTGAATGATATGTAATAGTCAATCTGAAGTAGTTTTAAACATGTTTAAAATCTAAATATTTGAAATTTATGTATATTTCTCATGATACATCACAATTATGAAATTTGAATGATATGTAAAATTAAAATTTAAGTGGTTTTGAACATATTTAAAATCTAAAGATTCAAATTTTGTTTATTTCTTATGATGCATCACAACTTTGATAGTTGAATGATATATAATATGAAAGCTTAAGCAATTTAGAATGTGTATAAAATCCAAAGATTCAAAATATATGCACATTTCACATGATGCATCACAAATTTAAATGTGATTTAAACTATGAAATTTGAATCATATGTAACTTAAACGGTTTTAAATGTATTTAAAATTAAAAGATTCAAATATTATGTATATTTATCATGATGCATTACAACTGTAAAATCTAAAAAATATGTAATATTGAAGTTTAAACAGTTTTAAAGGTGTTTAAGATCAAAAGATTCAAACTTTATAAGCATTTCTTCTAATGCATCACAGCATTGAAATTTCAATTATATGCAATACTGAAGCTTTAGATGTTTTGAATGTATTGAAGATCCAAACATTAAAACTTTATGCACATTTATCATCATGCATTGCAATTTTGATATTTGAATGATATGTAATATCGAAGCTTAAGTGATTTTCAACGTGTTTAAGATTCAAATATTTAAACTTTATGTACATTTATCATGATACATTATAGCTTTCAAATTTAAATGATATGTAATATTTAAGTTTAATCTTTTTAAAATGTGATTAAGATATAAAGATTTGAAATTTATGTACATTACTAATAATGCATTACAATTTTAAATGATATATAATACTAAATCTTAAGTGGCTTTGAAGGTGTTTATGTAAATTTTTTATGATGCATTGTAAATTACAAATTTGACTGATATATAATACCAAAGCTTAAGCAGTTTTAAATGTATTTAATATTTAAATATTTAAATTTTATTCACATTTATCATGATACATCACAACTTTAAAATTTGAATGATATATAATACCAAAACTTAAGTGGTTTTAAATGTGTATAAGACATAAATATTTAAACTTTATTTGAGCTTCTCATGATGCATCATGTCTTTGAAATTTGAATGATATGCATTACTGAAGCTTAAGTGGTTTTGAGCATGATTAAGATCTAAGGATTCAAACCTTATGCATATTTTTTGTGATGTATCATAATTTTGAAATTTGAATGATATATAATACTAAAGTTTAAGTGGTTTTTAATGTGTTTAAGATCCAAATATTAGAACTTTAAACATGTTTTTCATAATGTATTGCAACTGTAAAATTTGAATGATATATAATATGGAAGCTTAAGTGTTTTTAACATGTTTAAGATTTAAATTTTGAAATTTATATCTCTTATGATGCATTGAAATTTTGAAATTTGAATGATATTCAAAATATTGAGAAATTTTGAATGTGTTAAATATCTAAATATTACAATTTTATGCATATTTCTCATGATGCATCACAGCTTTAAAATTTAAATGATATGTAATATCAAATCGTAAATATTTTTGAAGGTGTTTAATATTTTAAGACTCAAACTTTATGTGTGTTTATAGAATATGATGCATGATAACAATGAAATTTGAATAATATATAATAAAAAAGTTTGTGATTTTAAAGATGTTTAAGATCTAAAGATTCAAAATTTATACACATTTTTAATGATGCATCATAATTTTAAAATTTGAATGACATGTAATACTAAAGATTAAGTGGTTTTAAAGGTGTTTAAGATCTAAAGATTCAAAATTTATTAACACTTATAATGATACATCACAATATTAAAATTTGAATGATATGTTATACTTCAAAGCTTAAGCTATTTTGAATATATTTAAGATCTAAAAATTTGAACTTTATGCATATTTCTTATGATGTATCACAACTTTGAAATTCAAATGATATGTAATATCAAATTTGAAGTGGTTTTTAATGTATTTAAGATCTAAAGATTAAAAATTTATACACATTTTTCATGATGCATTACAACTTGAAAATTTAAATAATATGTAAAAATGAAGCTTAAGTGGATTTGAATGTGTTTAAGATCTGAAGATTCAAAATTTATACATATTTTTTATGATGCATTGTAAATTTAAAATTTGAATGATATGTAATACTGATGTTTAAGCAATTTTGTATTTTTTTTAACAACTCAATATTGAAATTTAATGTGCATTTTTTATAATGTATCACAACTTTAAAAATTGAATGAAATATTATACAAAATCTTAAGTTGTTTTATGAGTGTTTAAGATACAAAGTTTCAAAATTTATGTTTTCTTTTCATTATGCATCATAGCTTTGAAATTTGAATTATATGTAATACTAAAGCTTAAGCAATTTTGAATGTGTTTAACATCTAAAGATTCAAACATTATGCATGTTTATCATGATGCATCACAACTTTTAAATTTGAATGATATGTAATATCAAAATTTAAGTCATTTTAAAGGTGTTTAAGATCTAAAAATTCAAATTTTATGTGTATTTCTCATTATACACCATAACATTAAAATTTGTATGATATTTAATATTGAAGGCTAAGCAATTTTGAAAGTGTTTAAAATTCAAAGATTCAAAGTTTATGCATGTTTGTCATGATGTATTGCAACTTTGATATTTTAATGATATGTAATATAAAAAATTAAGTACTTTTGAATGTGTTTAAGATTTAAAGATTTAAATTTTATGTAGTTTTTCATGATGCATCATAACTTTAAAATTTAAATTATATGTAATATTGAGGCTTAAGTAGTTATGAACACTCTAAAATCTAATGATTCAAACTTTATGCATATTTCTCATGATGCATCACAACTTTAAAATTTGAATGATATCAAATACTAAGTTTAAGTGATTTTAAACTTATTTAGGTATTACATAACTCTAAAATTTGAATGATATGTAATACTAAAGTTTAAGTGGTTTAGAACATGTTTAAACTCTAGATATTCAAACTTTATGATTGTTTTTCATGATGCATCACAAATTTAAAATTTAAATGATATTTAATATCTAAGCTTAACCAATTTTGAACATATTTAAAACACAAAAATTTGAATTTTATGAGAATTTTTCATAATCCATCACAATTTTAAAATTTTAATGATATATAATATCGAAGCTTAAGTGATTTTAAATGTGTTTAAAATTTAAATATTTAAATTTCATCAGTGTTTTTCATAATGCATGGCAACTTCAAAACTTAAATGATATGTAATATAGAAGCTTAAGTGATTTTATGATTGTTTAAGATCCAAAGATTCAAATTTTATTTATGTTTTTCATGATGTAACACAACTTTAAAATTTGAATTATATGTAATGTTAAAGCTTAAGAAATTTTAAGCATGTTTAATATCTAAATATTCAAACTTTATACATGTTTATCTTGATGAATCACATCTTGAAATTTGAATGATATGTAATTCTAAAAGTTAAGTAGTTTTAAAGGTGTTTAAGATCCAAAGATTTGAACTTTATGAACATTTCTCATGATGCACCAAAATATTAAAATTTTTATGATATGTAATATCAAAGATTAAGTGGTTTGAAGGTTTTTAAGATTCAAAAATTTAAATTTTATACACATTTCACATTATGCATCAAAACCATCAAATTTGAATGATATATAATATGAAAATTTAAGCAATTTTTAATTTATTTAAGATCAAAAGATTCAAATTTTATAAATATTTTTCATAATATATTACAACTTTGAAATTTGAATGATATATTATACTGAAATTTAATTATTTTTGAATGTGTTAAAGATCCAAAGATTCAAAATTTATGCATGTTTCTAATAATGCATTACAAATTTTAAATTTGAATGATATTTACTACCGAAGCTTAAATGGTTTTGAACTTGTTTAATATCTAAAGATTTGAACTTTATGCACATTTTTAAGAATGCATCGTAACTCTAAAATTTTAATAATATGCAATACTAAGGTTTAACAAGTTTTAAATGTGTTTAAGATTTAAATATTCAAATTTTATGGATGTTTCTCATGATGTATAATGACTTTAAAATTTGAATGATATATAATATTAAAGTTTAAGTTGTTTTAATTGTGTTTAAGATCTAAATATTTAAATTTTATGTATATTTCTCAACATGTATCACAACTTTAAAATTTGAATGATATGTAATACCAAAGCTTAAGTCATTATGAATGTGTTTAAGATTTAAATATTTAAATTTTATGTGTATTTTTTATTATGCATTACATATTTAAAATTTAAATGATATGTAATATAAAAGCTTAAATTTTTTTTAAACATGTTTAAGATTCAAAGATTCAAATTTTATGCATATTTTTTAGATACATTGCAGCTTTGAAATTTGAATGATATGTAATATTAAAGCTTAAGTGGTTTTAAATATGTTTAAGATCTAAATATTAAAATTTTATGCATGTTTCTCATGATGCATCATAATTATAAAATTTGAGTGATATGTAATATAGAAACTTATGTAATTTTTAACGTGTTTTAGATCCAAAGATTTCATCTTTATATGTGTTTCTCATTATGCATTACAACTTTTAAATTTGAATGATATGTAATATTAAATACTAAGTGGTTTTAAATGTGTTTAAGATCTAAATATTTAAATCTTTTACAATTTTTTTCATGATGCATTGCAACTGTAAATTTTGAATTATATGTTATTTATCGAAGCTTAAATGGTTTTGAAAGTGTTTAGATCCATATATTTGAATTTTATGTTCATTTATAAAACATGATGCATGATAAATTTGAATTTTGAATGATATGTAATACCAAATTTTAAGTAATTTTGAAAGTATTTAAGATTCAAAGATTCAAATTTTACCTATATTTTTCATGATGCATCACAACTTTAAAATTTGAATGATATGTAATATCGAAGCTTCATCTATTTTAAAGGTGTTTAAGATCCATGATTCAAACTTTATGCATATTTATAATGATACATCACAACTTTTAAATTTGAATGACATGTTATACAAAAGTTCAAGTAGTTTTGAGCGTGTTTAATATCTAAATATTCAAACTTTATTTGTATTTTTTATGATCCATCACAACATTGAAATTTGAATGATATGTAATACCAAAAATTAAACGGTTTTTAACATGTTTAAGATCTAAAGTTTAAAAATTTATGCATGTTTCTCAAGATGTATAAAAACTTTAAAATTTGAATTATATGTAATACAAAATTTAAAGTAGTTTTGAACGTGTTAAAGATTTAAAAATTTAAATTTTATGTTTCAAGTAGTTTTGAGTGTGTTTAATATCTAAATATTCAAACTTTATTTGTATTTTTCATGATCCATCACAACTATAAAATTTGAATGATATATAATACCGAAACATAAGTGGTTTTGAAAATGTTTCAAATCCAAAGATTTGAATTTTATGTGTATTTCTCATGATGTATCAAAACTTTAAAATTTACATGATATGTAATACCAAAGACTATGTGATTTTAAACATATTTAAGATATAAAGATTTAAAATTTATGCATATTTTTTATGATGCATTGCAACTTTGAAATGCAAATGATATATAATAAAAAATATTAAGTAGTTTTTAAGGTGTTTGAGATCTAAAAATATGAATTTTATGCATATTTTTCATGATGTACCACAACTTTGAAATTTGAATAACATATAATATCAAAGCTTAAGTAGTTTTAAAGGTGTTTAAGATCCAAGATTTAAATTTTATGCATATTTATCATCATGCATCATAACTTTAAAATTTTAATGATATGTTATATTAAAATTAAATTAATTTTAAATTTGTTTAAGACCCAAATATTTAAATGTTATGAATGTTTTTTATAATGCATCACAACTCTAAAATTTGAATGATATATGATATTGTATCTTAAGCCATTTTCAATGTGTTTAAGATCTAAAGATTCAAACTTCATGCAAATTTATTTGATGCATCAAAACTTTAAAATTTAAATGATATGTAATACCAAAACTTAAGTGATTTTGAATGTGTTTAATATCTAAAAATTTTAATTTTATACACATTTCTCATGATGCATCACAACTTTAAAATTTTAATGATATATAAAAATGAAGCTTAAGTAGATTTAGACATGTTTAAGATCTGAAAATTCAAAATTTATGCATATTTTTTATGGCATGTCACAACTTTAAAATTTTAATGATATGTAATATTGAAGCTTAAATGCTTTTGAACATATTTAATATCCAAGGATTGAAACTTTATGTAATTTTTTCATGATACATCATAACTTTGAAATGTGAATGATATGTAATATCAAAGCTTAAGTAGTTTTAAAGTTGTTTAAGATCGAAAGATTTAAACTTTATGCAAGTTTTTTGTGATGTATCACAACTTTGAAATTTGAATGATATGTTATAACAAAGTTTAAGCAATTTTAAAGGTGTTTAATATCTAAAGATTTAAACTTTATGCATGTTTTTCATGATGCATTAGGTTTGAAATTTTAATCATATGTAATATCAAAATTAAAGTTGTTTTAATATTTTTTAAGATCTAAATATTCAAATTTTATGCATGTTTTTTAGAATTCATCACAACTTTAAAGTTTGAATGATATGTAATAATGAAATGTATATAGTTTTAAATGTGTTTCAGATTCAAAGATTCAAAATTTATTCATGTTTCTCATAATGCATTATGACTTTGACTTTGAAATTTAAATGATATGTAATATCAAAGCTTAAATAGTTTTAAACTTGCTTAAAATCTAAATATTTGAATATTATGTACATTTTTTATGATGCATTGCAAGTATAAAATTTAAATTATATGTAATAAAAAAGCTTAAGTGTTTTTTAATATATTTAAGATTAAAATATTTGAACTTTATAAAACTTTCTTATAATGCATCACAACTTTGAAATTTGAATGATATATAATACCAAAGCTTAAGTGGTTTTGAATATGTTTAAGATCTAAAGATTTAATATTTAAAATTTGAAATTTGAATGATATGTAATACTAAATCTTAAGCAATATTGAACATGTTTAAGATCCAATGATTTGAACTTGATGCACATTTCTCATGATGCATCACAAATTTGAAATTTGAATGATATATAATACTGAAGCTTATGCAATTTTAAATATGTTTAAAATTTAAAAATTTAAATGTGATGTATATTTTTCATGATGCATCATAACTTTAAAATTTGAATAATTCATAATATCAAAGTTTAAATAATTTTGAATGTGTTTAAGATCCAAATATTTAAACTTTATGTGAGTTTCTTATGGTGTATCACAACTTAAAAATTTGAATGAAATATAATATCAAATATTAAGTAGTTTTTAATATATTTAAGATCTAAAGATTTAAATTTTATATTTATTTTGTATTATGCATTACAGTTTTGAAATTTGAATGATATGTGATACTGAATATTAAAGACTTTTGAAGGTATTTAAGATCTAAATATTCAAATTTTATGCATATTTTTCATTATGTACCATGACTTTAAAATTAAATGATATGTAATACCAAAGCTTAATTAATTTTAAGTGTATTTAAGATCTAAAGATTTAACTTTATGCATATTTCTCATGATGCATCACAACTTTGAACTTTAAATGATATGTAACACTAAAGATTGAATAGTTTTGAATGTGTTTAAGATTAAATGATTTGAAATTTATGTGAGTTTTTCATTATACATCACAACTTAAAAATTTAGATAAAATATAATACTAAAGTTTAAATTGTTTTGAACATTTTTAAGATCTAAAGATTTGAACTTTATATGCATTTTTTTATTATGTATTGTAATTTTAAAATTTGAATGATATTTAATACTAAAAATTAAATAATTTTGAAGGTGTTTAAGATCCAAAGATTTAAATTTTATGTATAATTTCTATTATGTACCACAACTTTGAAATTAAATAATATGTAATATCAAGATTTAATCAATTTTAAAAGTATTTAAGATTCAAAGATTCAAATTTTATAGATATTTTTCATTATGTATCATAACTTTAAAATTTGAATAATATGTAATACTAAAGTTTAAGTTGTTTTGAACATGTTTAGGATCAAATATTATAAATTTATATAGTTTTAAATATATTTCTTATGATGCATTACAACTTTAAAATTTTAATGATATATAATACCAAATCTAAAGTGGTTTTAGATGTGTTTAAAATCTAAAGATTTTAAATTTATGTGTGTTTTACATGATGTAATTCAAATTTAAAATTTAAATGATATGTATTACCAAAGCTTAATCAATTTTAAATATGTTTAAGATTATAATATTTGAACTTTATGTATGTTTTCATCATGCATCATAAATTCAAAATTTTAATGATATATTATACCAAAGCTTAAATAGTTTGGAATGTGTTTAAGATTGAAAGATTCAAGTTTTATTCATGTTTCTCATGATGCATCATAACTCTAAAATTTGAATGATATGTAATATAAAAAATTTAAACATGTTTAAGATTTAAAATTCAAATTTTATGTGCATTATTTTATTATGCATCATAACTTTAAAATTTTAATGATATATAATCTAGAAGCTCAAATGATTTTAAACATGTTTAAAATCTAAAGATTTGATATTTATGTAGTTTTCTTATGATACGTCACAATTTTGAAATTTTAATGATATATAATATCGAAGCTTAAGTAGTTTTAAATGTGTTTAAAATCTAAAAATTTTAATTTTATGTATATTTCTCATGATGCATCATAACTTTTAAATTTAAATGATATGTAATATTGAAAAGCTATTTTGATCATGTTTAAGATTCAAAGATTGAAACTATATATAATTTTTAATGCATTTTTCATTCTACATCATTAAAATTTCAATGTTGTGAAACTTAATTGATTTTGAATGTGTTTAAGATACAAATATTTGAATTTTATGCATGTTTCTCATTATACATCATAAATTTTAATAATATGTAATATAAAAACTTAACTTGTTTTGAATGTATTTAAGATCCAAAGGTTTGAATTTTATGTACATTTCTCAAATACATCACAAATTTGAAATTAAAATGACATGTAATATTGAAACTTAATTAGTTTTAAAAATGTTTAAGATCCAAAAATTTGAACTTTACATGATTTTCTCATTATATATCATAACTTTAAAATTTGAATGATATGTAATACTAAAATTTAACTAATTTTGAACACATTTAAGATCTATATATTTAAACTTTATGCATGTTTCTCATAATATATTTCAACTTTAAAATTTGAATGATATGTAATACTGAAACTTAATTAGTTTTGAATGTTTTAAGATCTAAATATTTAAATTTTATGTATGTTTCTCATGATATATTACAACTTTTAAATTTAAAAGATATGTAATACTTAAACTTGATTGGTTTAAAATATGTCTAAGATCTAAAGATTTTAATTTTATGTTCATTTCTCATGATACATCAAAAATATAAAATTTGAATAATATATCATGTGAAGTGCATTTAAAATTACATAAAATTTGAATCGTTAGATCTTAAACATGTAAAAAATCACTTAAACTTTAGTAATACATATCATTCAAATTTTAAAGTTATGATGCATTATGAGAATTATACATAAAGTTTAAATATTTAGATCTTAATTTTTGATATTATATTTTATTCATATTTGAAAGTTATGATGGATTATAAAAAATACACATAAATTTTAAATCTTTTAATCTTCAACACATTTAAAAATGCTTAAGCTTGAGTATTACATATCATTTAAATTTTAAAGTTATGATGCATCATGAAAAATGTGCATAAAATTTTAAAGTTTTAAAGCATTATAAAAAATGTGTATAAAATTTAAATTTTGAGATCTTAAATATGATCAATAATACTTAAGCTTCAATATTACATATCACTAAAACATTAAAGTTGTGATGTATTATGAGAGATGTTCATAAAATTCAAATCTTTTTATCTTAAACACATTCAAAATTGATTAAGTTTTATTATTACATATCAGTTAAATTTTAAAGTTGTGATGTATCATGAGAAACATGCATAAATTTTTTATATTTAGAGCTTAAACACACTCAAAACTACTTAAACTTTGGTATTACATATCATTCAAAATTAAAAATTTTGGTAGATTATGAAAAACATTCATAAAGTTTAAATTTTTATATCTTAAACACGTTTAAAACCACTTAAGTTTTGGTATTACATATCATTCAAATTTAAATATTATGATGCATTATGAAAAATATTCATAAATTTCAAATCTTTATATCTAAAACACTTTCACAATTGCTTAAATTTTGGTATTATATATCATTCAAATTTCAAATTTATGATGTATTGTAATAAATATAAATAAATTTTGAATCTTTATATGTTAAACACATTTAAAAACACTTAAGCTTTGATATTACATTTCATTTAAATTTAAAAATTGTGATGTTTTATGAGAAATGTGTACAAATTTCAAATCTTTAGATCGTAAACATATTCTAAATTACTTAAGTTTCAATATTATATATCATTCCAATTTAAAAGTCAAGATGCATTATGATAAATGTGCATAAAGGTTCAATCTTTGAATATTAAATATGTTCTAAAATCTTTCAATTTGATATTACATATCATTTAAATTTTAAATTTGTGATGCATTATGAGAAACATGCATAAATTTTAAATACATTCAAAACTACTTAAACTTTGATATTACATATCATTTAAATTTTAAAGTTGCAATGCATTATAAAAAATATGCATAAAATTTAAATATTTAGATCTTAAACATGTTTAAAACCACTTAAGCTTCATTATTCCATATCTTTTAAATTTCAAAGTTATGATATATCATGAAAAATGCATATAAAATTTGAATCTGTAGATTTTAAACACATTCAAAATCATTGAGTTTTGGTATTACATATCATTTAAATTTCAAATTTATGATTTATCACGAGAAATATGTATAAAGTTTGAATCTTTGAATCTAGAGAAAATTTAAAAGCACTTAGGCTTTGGTATTATACATCAGTTAAATCTCAAAGTTGTGATACATAATGAGAAATATGAATATAATTTAAATCTTTAGATCTAAAACAAATTTAAAACCACTTAAATTTTGATATTACATATCATTCAAATTTTAAAGTTGTGATGCATAATGAGAAATGTGTATAAAGTTCAAATATTTTTATTTTAAACACATTCAAAACTACTTATGCTTTGAAATTACATATCATTTAGATTTCAAAGTTGCTATGAACTATGAGAAAAATGTACAATATTTGAATCTTTAGATCTTAAACACTTTCAAAACCACTTAAGCTTTAATATTACATATCATTCATATTTCAATGTTGTCATTCATTATGAGAAAAATGCATAAAGTTTTAATATTTAGATTTTAAACACATTTAGAATCACTTAAGTTTTGGTATTACATATAATTCAAATTTAAAAAATAAAATTTATCATGAAAAAAATACATAAAGTTTGAATCTTTGGATATCATACACCTATAAAATCATCTATGCTTATGTATTATATATCATTTAAATTTCAAAGTTATGATGCATCATAATAAATATGCATAATGCTCTAATATCTATATGTTAAATATAATCAAAATAATTTTATATTTGGTATTATATATCATTAAAATTTTAGAGTTGTAATTAATCATTAAAAATGTGCATAAAGTTCAAATTTTTGGATCTTTAAAATATTTAAAACTACTTAAACTTGAGCATTACATATCATTCAAATTTTAAAATTGTGATGGATCATGAGAGACATGAATAAATTTTAAATATTTGGAGCTTAAAGACATTAAAAACAATTTAATATTTGATATTATATATCATTCAAGTTTCAAATTTATGATGCATAATGAGAAACATGCATAAAGTTTGAATCTTAAGATTTTAAACACATTCAAAATTGCTTAAGCTTCATTATTACATATCATTCAAATTTTAGAGTTGTAGTGTATCTTGAGAAACATGCATAGAGTTTAAATATTTTGATATTAAACATATTAAAAACTACTTAAGATTAAATCTTACATATTATTCATACTTCAAAGTTTTGATGCATCATATGAAATGTACATAAAGTATAAATGTTTAGATCTTAAACATGTTCAAAACTATTAAAACTTTAGTATTACATATCATTAAAAATTTTAAATTATGATGTATTATGAGAGACTCCACATAAAATTTAAATCTTTAAATCTTGAATACATTTAAACCACTTAATATTTGGTATTACATATCATTCAAATTTTAAAATTGTGATACATCATAAGAAACACACATAAAATTCAAATATTTGAATCTCTAACACATTCAAAAATACTTAAAATTTGGTATTACATTATTTAAATTTCATAGTTATGATACATCATGAAAAACATAAATAAATTTTGAATCTTTAGATCTCAAACACGTTAAAAACCATTTAAGCTTTGGTATTACATATCATTCAAAATTCAATGTTATGATGCATAATGAGAAATACACATAAAATTCAAATATTTGTATATTAGATACATTAAAAATCACTTAATTTTTGGTATTACATATTAAAATTTCAATGTTACAATGCATCATAAGAAACCCACATAAAGTTAGAATTTTTGGATATTTAATAATTTCAAAACCACATAAGCTTCAATATTACATATCATTCAAATTTTAAATTTTTAATGCATCATAATAAATATGCATAAATATTGAATCATTGGATATTAAACATGTTCAAAACTACTTAATCTTCAGCATTACATATAATATTTTTTTTAATTTGAGATGCATGATGATAGGTGTGTATAAAATTTGAATATTTAGATATATTAAGCATATTTAAAATTGCTTAAGTTTTGGTATTAGATGTCATTAAAATATCAAAGTTACAAATCATCATGATAAATGTACATAAAATTTGAATCTTTAAATCTTAAATACATTAAAATTTATTAAAACTTCAGTATTACATATCATTCAAATTTTAAAATTTGAAATCTATTAATATTGAAGCTTTTAAACTTAACTTATATGTAATACTCAAGCTTATGTAATTTTAAATGTGTTTGAGATCTAAAAATTATAATTTTATGTGCATTTATAATGATGCATCATAACTTTAAAATTTAAATATGTAATATCAAAGTTTAATCAATTTTAATGTTGTTTAAGATCTAAAGATTCAAACGTTATGTATGGTTTTTATGATCCATTACAACTTTAAAATTTGAATGATATGTAATTCTAAAGCATAAGAAGTTTTGAACATATTTAAGGTGCAAAGATTCAAATTTTATGTGTTTCTCATAATGCATTTCAACTTTAAAATTTGAAAGATATGTAATATAATAGCTTAAGTAATTTTAAACATGTTTAAGATCTAAAGATTCAAATCTTATGCACATTTTTCATGATGCATCACAACATTAAAATTTGAATGATATGTTATATTGAAGCTTAAGTAGTTTTAATTTTTTTTAAGATAGAAAGATTCAAATTTTATGCACATTTGTGATGATGCATTACAGCTTTAAAATTTGAATGATATATAATTTTGAATCTTAAAAAGTTTTGAACATGTTTAAGGTTCAAATATTTGAATTTTATTTTTATTTCTCATAATGCATCATAGCATTGAAATTTGAAAGATTTGTAATACTAAAGCTTAATTAGTTTTGAAAGTATTTAAGATCTAAAGATTTAAACTTTATGCATATTTTTCATGATGCGTCACAACTTTGAAATTTGAATGATATAATACCAAAGCTTAAATTTTTTTGAACATGTTTAAGATCTAATGATTTGATTTTTATGCATATTTCCCATTATATATCACAATTTTGGAATTATAATAATATGTAATATTAAATCTTGAGAAGATTTGAACAAGTTTAAGATAAAAAGATTTTAATTTTATATAGATTTTTTTTGATGCATCAAAACACTGAATTTTAAATGATATATAATGTCGAAGCTTGAATGTTGGTTTTGAATGTATTTAAAATCTAAAACTTCAAATTTTATGCACATTTATCATGATGAATCATAACTTTAAATTTTGAATGATATGTAATACAAAATATTCAATAGATTTTTAATGTGTTTAAGATCCAAAGATTCAAAGTTTATGCACATTTATCTTGATGCATTATAATTTTGATATTTGAGTGACATGTAATATCAAAAATTAAGAACTTTTTAACATGTATAAGATCTTAAGATTCAAATTTTATTCATATTTGTCATGATTAATCACAATTTTAAAATTTTAATAATATATAATACTAAAGCTTAAGTAGTTTTAAACATATTTAAGATCTAACGATTCAAATTTTATCCAGATTTTTTATGATGCATTACAAATTTAAAATTTGAATGATATGTAATACCAAAGCTTAAATGGTTTTGAACATATTTAAGATCCAAATATTCAAAATTTATGTAGTTTTTCATAATGCATTATAGATTTAAAATTTAAATGATATGTAATACTGAATTTTAATCAATTTTGAATGTATTTAAGATCTAAAGATTCAAACTTTATATATGTTTATCATAATGCAATGTCACTTTGAAATTTTAATGATATGTAATATCGAAGCTTAAAGTAGTTTTTAACATGTTTAAAATCCAAAAATTTGAAATTTATGTATATTTTTTATTATGCATTGCATCTTTGAAATTTGAATGATTTGTAATCTCAAAGCTTAGGTGGTTTTGAATGTATTTAAGACTAAAAGGTTTGAAATTTATGTGTATATCTCATAATGCATCATAAATTTGAATGATATATAATACCAAATCTTAAGTGGTTTTTAACCTATTTAAGATCTAATGATTTAAAATTAATGAGATATGTAATACTAGAGATTATGTGGTTTTGAACATGTTTAAAATCTATAGATTAGAATTTTATGCATATTTTTCATAATGCATTACAACATTAAAATTTACATAATACGTAATATTAAAATTTAAGCAATTTTAAACGTATTTAAGATCCAAAAAATTGAATTTTATGCATATTTATTATAATGTATCTCAATTTTAAAATTTGAATGAAATAATATCAAAAGATTAAGTAGTTTTAAATGTGTTTAAAATCAAAAAATTAGAACTTTATATAGGTTTATAATGAGGCATCCCAACTTTGAAATTTGAATGACATGTAATACTAAATCTTAAGCAATGTTGAATATATTTAAGATTTTTTTTAAACTTTATGCACATTTCTCAAAATAAATCACAAATTAAAAATTTTAATGATATGTAATTTTGAAGCTTAATCAGTTTTGAACATGTTTGAGATCTAAAAATTTAAACTTTATACACATTTTTCATTATGCATCATAACTTTAAAATTTGAATGACATATAATAATAAAGCTTAGGCAGTTTTGAATGTGTTTAAGATCAAAAGATTTGAATTTTATATGCATTTTTCATGCATCACAACTTTTAAATTTGAATAATATGTAATATCGAAGCTTAAGTGGTTTTTAACATATTTAAAATCTAAAGATTCAAACTTTATGCACATTTCTCATGATGCATCACAACTTTAAAGTTTGAACGATATGTAATACTAATGTTTAAGTAATTTTGAATGTGTTTAAGATCAAAAGATTTAAAATCTATGAGTATTTTTCATAATACATTATAACTTTAAAATTTAAACTTCATGTTTAAGAGGTTTTAAACATGTTTACGATCTATAGATTTGAATTTTATTCATGTTTATCATAATGCTCACAACTTTAAAATTTAAATGATATTTAATAATAAAATAAGAGGTTTTAAGCATGTTTAACATCCAAATATTTGAATTTTATGCACATTTTCTATGATACATCACAATTTTGAAATTTGAATGATATAATACCAAAACTTAAGTAAATTTGTATGTGTTTAGGATCTAAAAATTACAATTTTATGCGTATTTATCACACTACATTACAACTTTGTAATTTGAATAAAACATAATACGAAAGATTTTAAGTGATTTTAAATATATTTAAGATCTAAAAATTTAAACTTTATGCACATGTATTATAATATATTGTAACTATAAAATTTGAATGATGTAATATAGAAGCTTAAGTGGTTTTAAATGTATTTAAGATTCAAAGATTCAAACTTTATGCAAGTTTCTAATGATGCATATCAGATTTGAAATTTGAATAACATGTAATACCAAAGTTTAAGTAGTTTTGAACATGTTTAAGAATCAAATATTCAAATTTTATGCACATTTCTTAAAATACATCACAAATTTGAAGTTTGAATGATATGTAATTCTAAATCTTAGGTGGCTTTGAACATGTTTAATATACAAACATTTAATTTTTATACATATTTATCATGATACATCTCAACTTTAAAATTTGAATGATATATAATACTAAATTTTAAGTTGTTTTGAATGTGTTTAAGATCGAAATATTTAAATTTTATACATATTTTTCATGATACATCATGACTTTTAAATTTGAACGATATGTAATCTGAAGTTTAAGTGATTTTAAATTTTAAAGTTTGAATGATATGTAATACTAAAGCTTAATTAATTTTAAACATGTTTAAGATCCTAAGAATTAAAATTTGTAAGCATTTCCTATAATGCATAACACCTTTAAAATTTGAATAACATATAATACTAAATTAGTTTGAGGGGTTTTGAAGGCATTTAAGATCTAATGTTTTGAGCTTTATCTGTATTTTTCATGATGCATTGCATCTTTGAAGTTCAAATGATATGTAATAGTGAAGAGATTTTAAAGGTATTTACTACCTAAAGATTTAAAATTTTTATATATTTCTCATGATGCATCACAACTTTAAAATTTAAATGATATGTAATATCGAAGCTTAAATTTTTTTAAATGTGTTTTAGATATAAAGATTCAAAATTTATGTGTTTCTCATAATTTATCAAAACTTTAAAATTTGAATGATATTTAATACCAAATCTTAAGTGATATTGAATGTGTTTAAGATTCAAAGATTTAAACTTTATATGTATTTCTTATGATGCATCATAACTTTGAAATTTGGATGATATGTAATATTGAAGCTTAAGTGGTTTTAAACGTGTTTAAAATTTAAAGATTAAAATTTTATTAATATTTTTTATGATACATCACAACTCTAAAATTTAGATGATATGTAATACTAAAGCTTAAATAGTTTTGAACATGTTTAAGATATAAAGAATAAAATTTTATGCATGTTTTATATGATGCAGTGTAACTCTAAAATTTGAATGATATGTAATACCAAAGCTTAAGAGATCTTTTAAGATCTAAAGATTTAAATTTTAAGCATATTTCTCATGATGAATCACAAATTTAAAGTTTGAATAATATATAATATCAAATATTATGAATTTTTAAATGTGTTTAAGATCTAAAGATTCAAATTTTATGTATATTTATCGTAATGCATTATAACATTAAAATTTAAATGATTTGTAATACCAAAGAGTAGGTGGTTTTAATGTTTTTAAAATCCAAATATTTAAATTTTAAACACATTTTTTATAATCGTCACAACATTGAAATTTGAATGATATGCAATATTGAATCTTAAATTATTTCGAATGTATTTAAGATTTAAAGTTTTAAACTTTGTGCACATTTCTCATGATGTATAACTCTAAAATTTGAGTGATATGTAATATCAAATCTTAAGTGGTTTTGAGTGTGTTTAAGATCTAAATATTTAAATTTTATGCATATTTTATATAATTCAATGAAACTCTAAAATTTGAATGATGTGTAATACTGAAGGCTAAGTGGTTTTGAACATGTTTAAAATTTAAATATTAAAATTTTATACATGCTTTTCATTATACATTGCAAGTTAAAATTTTTAATGATGTGTAATACCAAAGCTTAAGATGTTTTGGATGTGTTTAATATCTAAAAATTCAAATATTTTGCACATTTTTCATGATGTATCATAACTTTTAAGTTTGAAAGATATGTAATACTAAAGTTTAAATGGTTTTGAATATGTTTAAGATCTAAATAGTCAAAATTTATTTGCATTTTTTATGATACATCAAAACTTTGAAATTTCAATGATATATACTAAAGCTTAAGTGGTTTTGAACATCTTTAAGATTCAAAGATTAAAAATTTATGCATGTTTCTCATAATGCATCATAACATTAAAATTTAAATGATATAATATCAAAGCTTAAGTGGTTTTAAACATGTTTAAGATCAAAAAATTTAATATTTATGTGTGTTTATCATAATGCATTATAACTTTGAAATTTAAATGATAGAATACTAAAGCTTGAGTGGTTTTGAACATGTTTAAGATCAAAAAAATTGAATGTTATGCATGTTTATCATAATTCATCACAAATTTAAAATTTTAATAATTTAATATCGAAGATTAAGTTATTTTGAATGCATTTAAGATCTAAAGATTCAAATTTTACACAAGTTTCTTATGATGCATCTCAAATTTAAAATTTGAATGACATGTGATATCAAATATTAATAGGTTTTGAATATTTTTATGATCTAAGAATTCTAAATTTATGCATATTTATCAATATGCATTATGACTTTGAAATTTAAATAATATGTAATATTGAAGCTAAAGTGGTTTTGAATGTGTTTAAAATTCAAACCTTCAAATTGTATGCATATATTTCATGATGCATCATATTTTTAAAATTTTAATGATATGTGATACCAAATCTTAAGTACTTTTTAATGTGTTTAAGATCTAAAGATTTAAAATTTATGAGCATTTCTCATGAAGTATCATAGCTTTAAAAATTTAATTGATGTGTAATACATAAGCTTAATTTATTTTGAATGTGTTTAAGATATAAAGATTAAAACTTTATTCATATTTTTCATGATGTATTCTATCTTTGATATTTTAATGTTATGTAATACCAAAGCTTAAGCATATTTTGAATGTGTTTAAGATACAAGATTTGAATTTAATGCATGTCTCTCATGATGCATATCAACTTTGAAATTTGAAAGATATGTAATACTAAAGATTGAGTGGTTTTGAAAGTGTTTAAGATCTAAAGATTTAAATTTTATGTATATTTCTCATGATGTATTACAATTGTCAAGTTTGAATGATATTTAATATTTTTTAAGGTTAAAAGGTTTTGAACATGTATAATTTTTAAAGATTTAAATTTTTTTCATATTTTTTATGATGCATCACAACTCTAAAATTTGAATGATATGTAATACTGAAGTTTAAATAGTTTTGAATCTATTTTAAATCCAAAGATTTAAACTTTATGTATTTTTCTCATAATAAATCATAACTTTGAAGTTTAAATGATATGTAATATCAAAGTTTAAAGAGTTTTAAACGTGTTTAAGATCTAAAAATTCAAATTTTTTATGCATTTATTATGATGCATCATAACATTAAAATTTGAATGATATATAATACTAAAATTAAAGTAGTTTTAAACATGTTTAAGATCCAAATATTTAAAATTTATGAACATTTTTTTAATGCAAGAAAACTATCAAAGTTGAATAATATGTAATACTTAAGCTTAAATGGTTTGAGTTTGTTTAAGATCTAAATATTTAAACATTTTTCATGTTTCATATGATGCAATGCAACTCTAAAATTTTAAATATATGTAATACTAAAACTTAAATAGTTTTGAATATATTTAACATCTAAAGATTTAAAATTTATGCATGTTTTTCATAACGTATCATAAATTTAAAATTTGAATGATATGTAATATCAAAGTTTAACTATTTTTAAACTTAATTAAGAATTAAAGATATAAATTTTATGTGTATTTTTCATGATGTATCATAAATTTAAAGTTTAAATGATATGTAATATCCAAGTTTAAACAATTTTTAATATATTTAAAATCTAAAGATTTAAACTTTATTTATATTTTTCATGATGCATCACAACTTTAAAATTTGAATGATATATAATACTAAAGCTTAAGTAGTTTTAAATGTGTTTAAGATCTAAAGATTCAATTTTTATGTATATTTCTCATAATACATCGCAACTTTAAAATTTGATTGATGGAATACCCTAATTTAAGTGGTTTAAAACATGATTAAGATCTAAAAATTTTAAATTTATACTATTTATTATAATGCATCACAACTTTAAAATTTGAATGATATATAATACTGAAGCTTAAGTGGTTTTGAATATGTTTAAGTTTCAAATATTCAAATTCTATGTGCATTTATCATAATGCATCACAACGTTGAAATTTGAATGATGTAATATCGAACCTTAATTAGTTTTTAACATGTTTAAAATCCAAAGATTTGAAATTTTGGTATGTTTTTCATGATGTATCTCAACTTTTAAATTTGATTAACATGTAACACATAAGATTAAGTGGTTTTAAATGTATTTAATATCTAAATATTTAAATTTCATGTATGTTTCTCAAGATGCATCATAATTTTGAAATTTGAATGATATATAATATTGAGCTTAAGTTGTTTTAAACATTTTTAAAATATAAATATTCAAATCTTATGTGCATTTCTCATAATGCATCACATCTATGAATTTTGAATGATATGTAATACTGAATCTTAAATAGTTTTAAATGTATTAAAGATCCAAAGATTTAATTTTTTTGAGTATTTCTCATGATGCATCACAACTTTGAAATTTAAATGATATATAATACTAAAGCTTAAGAGGTTTTAAACATGTTTAATATCCAAAAATTTGAATTTTTTGCATGTTTTTATAATGCATCACAAATTTTAAATTTAAATGATATACAAGAACTTAAGTAGTTTTAAATGCATTTAAGATGTAAAGAATTGAATTTTATGCACGTTTCTCATGATGCATCAGAAATTTAATGTTTAAATGATATGTAATACTAAAACTTGAGTGATTTTAAACATGTTTAAGATTTAAAGATTCAAATTTATGCATATTTCTCATAGCGTATCATAACTTTAAAATTTGAATGATATGTAAATTAAAGCTTAAATTATTTTAAATATATTTAAGATCTAAAGATTTAAACATTATGCATATTTTTCATAATATATCACAAATTTAAAATTTGAATGATATATAATACTACTGTTCAAGTCATTTTAAATATGTTTAATATCTAAATATTTAAATTTCATGTGTATTTATCATGATGCATCATAACTTTAAAATTTATGTAATATAATATAAAATTTTAAGTGGTTTTGAATGTGTTTGAAATCCAAAAATTTAAGCTTTATAAATATTTCTCATGATGCATAACAACTTTAAAATTTTAAAGATATTTAATACCAAAGCTTAAGTATTTTTGAATGTGTTTAAGATCCAAAAATTCAAATTTTAAATAAATTTTCTTATGATGAATCACAACTTTGAAATTTAAATTATATGTAATATCAAAGATTAAGTGGTTTTAAACTTGTTTAAAACCTAAAGATTTAAACTTCATGCATGTTTCTCATGATTATCACAACATTAAAGTTTGAATGATATGTAATACAAAAATTTAAGTGGTTTTTAACATGTTTATGATCTAATCATTTGATTTTTATTCATATTTTTCATAATGCATCACAACTTTAAGATATAAATAATATATAATACTAAAGCTTAAGAGGTTTTTAATGTGTTTAAGATCTAAAGATTTAAATTTTATGTGTATTTTTTATAATGCTCACAATTTTAAAATTTAAATGATATGTAATGCTGAAGCTTAAGTGGTTTTGATCATGTTTAAGATTTAAAGATTTAAATTTTATATACATTTTTTATGATTTATTGAAAATTTAAAATTTGAATGATATGTAATAAAAAAACTTAAACATATTTGAATATTTTTAAGATTCAAACACTCAAATTTTATTCATATTTTTTATAATGCATCATAACTTTAATGTTTGAGAGATACGTAATATTGAAGCTTGATCGATTTTGATCATGTTTAAGATCTAAAAAATTAAATTTTATGTACATTTCATATGATGCATCACAATATTTAAATTTGATTGATTTGTAATATTAAAACTTAAGTAATTTTGAAGGTGTTTAAGATCAAAAAATTTAAATTTAATATATGTTTCCTATGAAGCATAAAAAATTTGAAGTTTGAAAGATATGTAATACTAAAGCTTAAGAGGTTTTGAACGTCTTTAATATCTAAAGATTCAAAAAAAATTCAATTTTTTAAAGATGTATCACAGCTTTTAAATTTGAATGATATGTAATATGATAGCTTAAATAGTTTTAAAGTAGTTTAATATCTAAATACTTAAAATTTATGCATATTTCTCATGATACATCACAACTTTAACATTTGAATGATATCTAATACTAAAGATTAAATGGTTTTAATTGTATTTAAGATATAAAGATATGAATTTTATACATATTTTTTATATTACATCACAACTTTAAAATTTGAATGATATGTAATACCGAAGCTTAAGTGGTTTTAAATTTTTTTAAGTTCTAAGAACTTGAACTTTATACATATTTTTCATGATGCACCACAACTTTGAATTTAAATGATATGTAATATCAAAGCTTAAATAGTTTTGAACATGTTTAAGATCTAAATAATTGAAGTTTATGCATGTTTCTCATGATGTATTACAACTTTAAAATTTGAATGACATGCAATATCAAAATTTAAATAGTTTTTATTGTGTTTAAGATAAGAAGATTAAAAAATTATGTATGTTTCTCATGATGTATCACAACATTAAAATTTGAATGATATGTAATATTAAAGCTTAAGTGGTTTTAAATATATTTAAGATCTAAAGATTTGAAATTTATGAGTATTTCTTATAATGCATCACAATTTTAAAATTTTAATGATATGTAATACCAAATCTTAAACAATTTTAAATGTTTTTAAGATATAAATATTCAAACTTTATGCACATTTATTATGATGCGTGATAACTTTAAAATTTGAATGATATGTATTACCAAATCTTAATCATTTTTTAATGTGTTTAAGATCCAAGCATTCAAAATTTATGTGTATTTTTGATTATATATCATAATGTTGAAATTTTAAAGATGTAATACTAAATTTCAAATGGTTTTGAACATGTTTAAGATCCAAAGATTCAATCTTTATGAATATTTCTCATGATGTATCTTAACTTTAAAATTTGAATGATATGTAGTACCAAAGCTTAAACATTTTTTAACATGTCAGATCCAAAGATTTAAAATTTATGCACATTTATCATGATGCATTATAGATTTTAAATTTGATTGAAATGTAATACCAAAGCTTACATAGTTTTGAATGTGTTTAAAATCTAAAGATTCAAACTTTATGCATAGTTCTCATAATGCGTTGTAACTTTGAATTTTGAATGATATATAATACTAAATTTTAACTTATTTTAAATGTATTTAAAATATTAACATTTAAAATTTATGCAAATTTTTTATAATGTATGACAAATTTGAAATTTGAATGATATGTTTAAAAGCGTGTTTAGGATCCAAAAATTTAAAATTTATGCATGTTTCTCATGATGCATTGCAAATTTTAAATTTGAATTATATGTAATATTAAAATTGAAAAATAGATTTAAATGTGTTTAAGGTACAAAGATTCAAATTTTTTATATATTTTTTGTAATGCATCATAACTTTGAAATTTGAATGATGTGTAATTCTAAAATAAAGTAGTTTTAAGCATGTTTAAGATCAAAATATTTAAATTTTATGTTCATTTTATATGATGTCTTACTACTCTTAACTTTTAATGATATGTGATACTAAAGTTTAAGTAGTTTTGAATATGTTTAAGATCTAAAGATTTAAATTTTAAATGTGTTTCTCATAATGTATCATAAATTTTAAATTTAAATGGGGAATATTGAAGATTAAGAAGTTTTAAATATATTTAAGATCTAAAAGTTCAGAGTTTATGTATATTTATCATAATGCATCATAACTTTAAAATTTAAATGATCTGTAATATAGAAGATTAAGTGGTTTTAAATGTATTTAATATCTAAATATTTGAACTTTATGTGTATTTAACATAATGTATCACAAATTTAAAATTTGATTGATGTAATACTAAAGTTGAAGTGGTTTTATATATGTTTAAGATCTAAAGATTTGATCTTTATGTGTATTTCTCATAATGCATCACAACTTTGAAATTTGAATGATATGATTATATTTTAAAATTTAAATGATATGTAATACCAAAACTTAAGTGTTTTTTAATGTGTTTAAGATCCGAAGATTCAAAATTTATGCACATTTTTTTATAATGTATTACAATTTTAAAATTTGAATGATACGAAATATAAAAGTACAAGTAATTTTGAACATGTTTAAGATCCAAATTTTTTAAATTTATGCACAATTATCATGATGCATCATACTTTTAAAATTTAAATGATATGTAACACCAAGGCTTAAGTGGTTTTAAAGGTCTTGAAGATCTAAAGATTTGCACTTTATGTGTATTTCTCATGATGCACTGTAATTTTAAAATTTGAATGATATTTAAGATCCAAATATTTAAACATTATGTGCATTTATCATGATGCATCATAGCTTTAAAATTTAAATTATATTTAATACCAAAGTTTAAATGGTTTTGAACATGTTTAAGATGCAAATCTTAGAACATTATGAGCATTTTATATGATGCATCACAACTTTAAAGTTTGAATGATATATAATACCGAAGCTTAAATGGCTTTCAAAGTATTTAAAATCTAAAGATTTGAACTTTATATAAATTTCTTCTGATGCATCACAACTTTAAAGTTTGAATAATATGTAATACAAAAGCTCAAACATATTGTAAGGTGTTTAAGATCTAAAGATTTGAACTCTATATATGTTTCTCATGGTGCATTTCAATACTAAAATTTAATTGATATGTAATACCAAAGATTAAATGGTTTTATAAGTGTTTAATTTTTAAATATTTGAACTTTATGCATGTTTCTCATGATGTATGATAACTTTAAAATTTGAATGATATGTAATACAAAAGCTTAACTAGTATTAAAGTTGTTGAAGATCTAAAGATTTGAACTTTATTCACATTTTCCATGATGCATCAAAACTTTATAAGTTCAATTATATGTAATACCAAATCTTAAGAAGTTTTGAAGGTGTTTAAGAACCAAAGATTCAAACTTTATGCCTATTTCTCATGATGTATCTCAACTTTACGTTTGAATAATATGTTATACTAAAACTTAAGTCACTAGTAGAATTTACTAAATAAATGACTACATGACTAAATGTTTTAGTCACAACAACTAAAAATGTCTAAAGTCTACTAATTTTTTACAACTCAATTATAAATGAGTAAATAATTGACTAATTTGATCAACTAAGAAATCATTTAGTCATACAAATAAAAATGACTAAATAACCAATTACTCACATAAATACAAATTAGACAAAATCTAAAAAAAATTGGTGGGACTGTATTTTACATGATTCATTATTCATTGAATATTTACTCAATTTTTTAGTTGGTAATTAGCTTGACACTAAGACATTTTAGGTTATAGAAGCTACTTACATGGGCAATAAAGCTTGTTTGGAGAGGACCTAGAGACTTCTAAAAGGGTAGGTAAAGAATTCAAAGTTTTCTACAAAGAATTTGAAGTTGACAAGGCCCTCTATAGTGAATTCAGATTTGGGGACACCCTCTGTAGTGAATTTAAAGGTAATTCAAAACCCTCATTATATTAAACACAAATTTTATATATTTTTTTATTAGAAACTTATATTAGTTGCAAAGGCAACTGAGTACTAAAACCATATAGGTAGTTTAGGGTTTAGGAGACTATTTTTTCATTAGATTTCCTCTTCACATTTTGGAGCATATGGGAATTGGACTTGTAACTCAAGTGAAACACCACCTTCTTCTAGTCATTGGAAGAATTCCATATCCTTAAAGAGCATAGAAAAAAATTTAAAATTGACACTAGGGCTTTTATTTTTGAATTCAACCCATATGCCATTTCCTAATGCCTCCATAAAAGTTTGTTGAGCCAACTCTAGTTCATCATACTCAACATGAAGAACCCCAATGTTGTTTAACATTGCTCTTCTTTATAAGAGACTTTTTTATCTTAAAATAATCTAAGGCTACACTAGGGTCTAATGATATTGATAACTCACCCATCTTGATAAATGCATGGGCATCATGTGGATCTATACGAGTTGCCTTTCTTAAAATTTCCAAAGCCTTCTCTACCTACCCTTATTGAGCATATATAAGGCTTATAGATTTTAAGCTCTCATAGTTATTAGGGTGGACCTCCAAACTTTTTCAAATTTTGAGACAAAAATCTTAAGATCTCCCAGCTTCAATTGATCATGTCCACAAAATCCTATGGCCTCTGCCTTTCCTTGATTCATGCCATGTAGTAGTGGCCAGTGGTGTCATAATTACCTTTACTATGATAATATCATGCAAGATTATAATATGAATGAGATTTTGTGAGAGGGTGTTCAGTTGAAATAAGAGCTATCCTAGTCAATTATTCCATAAGAAAATGCTACCCTATGAAAAAAGAAATGGCTTACTAAATGTTTCAATGCTATTACATAGTATGGGTATAATTCAAAGGCTCTACACATATTTTCCATTCCTTCATCAACACTACCTATTTCACTAACTGTGAGAATCCAACAAGTAAAAAATGCATAAAACTAACCACAAAGATTTATGTAGAGGCATATCATTATTTTGTAATGCCTTCATAAAAGTTTGTTGAGCCAACTATAGTTCATCACACTCAAAATGAAAATCCCCAATGTGTTTTTAAAATTTAATGGGTAATTCTTCTCTACTCTTCTTCAAAAGAGACTTTGGCATATTAAGAGAATCTAAGGTTTCATTAGGGTCTGATGATATTAATAACTTGCCCATATTCATAAATGCATGGGCATCACATGGATTTATACGAGTTTCATTTCTTAAAATTTCCAAAGACTTATGTTAGTTCTAAAATTTGTAGTATGAAAAACCTCAAAAGGATGCCAAGATTTATGATTAGGTTATGTAACCAATTTGGCCAATTGATAGAATCAACCCAACTAGTTAGGATTCTCTACACTTTAGGCTTTGCTTTGCCTAGGTGGGTGTTACCTTATATTCACCAATGATTAATTACTCCTCAAATTTATTGTTGACTTTAGAGTAGATTAAGGGATTTATGTAATTTTGTTAATTGAATCATCCAATTAACTATAATCCAAAATGGCATAGGATTTGAATTACATTTTTTTAAATTTTCTATTCTACTGTTACTCCTACTCCTACACAATAAAACATCAAAATTGGAATTTTTGAATATGATACAAGGAAATGATTTTGGAAAAGAATTGATCAGTGCCTTTCTCAAAAATTGGTTAATGGGATTTGTGTTTTTTATCTATCCACAACTCAAATTACTTGACATTTGATTGTCTATGACTAGCATAGACATGTAAGATTATTATTGCCTAGCTCTTCTTAATTATCCAAATTAAATCCTCTAAGTTACAGTGATTTATTCAATAGAATTTAATCCCTACTTGAGGAAACCTAATTAGATAAACCACCCAAAAATAACAAATGTGTTTTGAAGAACTAAACATATACTTGATATCTTAATTCAAATAACAAGGAGAAAAAAAATGGAGATAACCAGATAAAGTATAACATGAATATTCAATAAGAAATTGAGAAATAGATATATGGCACTAGAAAAATGTGGTTTGATTTTATTGATATCTCTTTGAAGAGTAGGCCTTACAACATCTTTCTCTAAAATCAAATTCCCAGAGATCTTTCCCAAGGTCTTGGTTTCCTTCTTATAGGGGTGAAGTGAAGCTACAAGCTTCAAACCTTTCACATTCCAAAAAATGACTTTTCATATACGCACCCCTTAATATGACCTATTAAACATATACTTTTTGACAAGTCTTAAAAATACTGATAAATATATTTTGAATAAATATTGGAAAGCATAAAAATAAGAAAAAGACAAAACAAGATGAAGTCCAAGATTTATTGTACCATGTTGACGCTAGCTTGATGCTCTTACTCCTCTACATACTTGGTTTCCTTATTCCTCAATTGTCAAATATTGATTCTCCCATTGGTACACTATGAAATCATTAGGCCACTTATATTTTTTTATCTAAATTAAGTTGGCCTGGTAACTTTCCATCTTTTGTCTAGTAACACTTACACATTAATGATGAACTTTGCATATCTAGCATTCAAAGCAATTACTCTATCCAAAATGACATTGAAATTTAGAATATTTATGTTTTGATCTTTTTTCAAAAAATCAATGAATTGAGAAACTATTTGACAATATTCACTTTTCCATGCATCAAAACCTTTTATTTTTTATCCTCTATCAAAATGGAAGGAATAAATTGGTGCTTGAATGCGGCAAAATAATCAATTTTTTCCTATATTTTTTGGCTCTCACCATTCACATACTAAAATTCATCCAAGATCAATTTCTCTATTGGCTTGAGTGAGGCTAGAGCACCTAGATCTCATTGTAGAACTTTGCATAAGGTTAGCAATGTATGGTGTGTAAGTTACCATTTCTTGTATCTTAGATCTAAAATTGAAAGATTGACCGTCAACTGATCAGTGGCTTAAAACAAGGAAGAATAGCATTCATTCACATCTCCCAACATGTCAACAACCAATTTTACTCTATATCCCAAAATTTTCTCAAACACCTCAAGGATTTTCATTTTGGCCTCATCTTTTATATTCTCATTTTGCTTTTTCCAATATTTAATTTGTTTCTCCAACTTCAAATTTAATGCATTCAACCAATCAAATGGAACTATATTATCACTAATTATTTTTAGCACAGGGGATTGGAATGGAATAATCTCTTGGCTTTGAGAATCAACACCCTTTAACTAGTTTGACATTTTCCAAATACAGGATATTCACTTCAACATTCATCTCAATTTGAGTTTTTTTATAGTCGACCAATCTTTGCTCTATTTTTTGATAATAGCTTGTGTGAATATTATAGAGTACATAGTAAGGGTGGCAACTTCAAGCACTAATTTATCCTAAAATGCTTTCACCATAGCTAATCCCCTCAACTCCTAGACTACATCAAACATTCTTGGCTTGTTGGTGTTCTTATGTGTGGCCCATATTGCTAGAGACTCTACCTTTGGGTTAAACCCACAACCACTGACACCATCCTCATAATCAAACTTAGAAGCCATCATGGGGTCATCTTGATTTCTCACTTTGTCCAACAAAAACATTTTCTTCAATTCAAGGCTAAGGATTATCAACATATTACTCTTCAAAACCATTTGTCTAGCCTCATTGGGGTCGACATTTATTTCATCAATTTTCAAATCCTTGAAAGTTTGTGTCACAATTTAATCATTCTAAGATTCATCAACACCCATTTTATTTATTTCCACCTTTTCTTCAAATTATTTCATCTTCATTTTGAGCCAAAAATATTTTAATTTTGGGGTATTGATGAAATAATCATCCTTAATGAACCTCGTAGAAGCCACAACCCTTTAATCTTTTTGTAGTTCAGGCTCACCTTGTGCCATTCATCCATTCTTACTTCTAGTTTGTGTGCTTTTTTTTCTTGATCAACAAGAGGTTGATGAACTTCCTCCTCCTCTCCCATATGTCTCAAAATACTGGCCAACTCCTTAAAGTCACCAACTCCTTCAATCATTTCATATATAACTATTGGAGAAACATCATCAGTCTTTTATCTTTTGGTAGGTGGTGATTCAGGAATAGCTAGATCTTGTATTGACATTACATCTGGACCAGGTTCTTGAATCATAACTCATATTGGATTTTTGATAGAGAGGTTGGTAGCCTTTGTAGGATGCTTCTTAGACTTGCCATATATTTTTTAAAAATTATCAAATCTACTCTTTTCAAAGGGTACTTATCTTCAACAAAAAATACTAAAAAATTAGGGTTTTGTTTTCTTTTTTCATGCTCAATCTTCTTCAAATTTTCCCATTTTCTTTTCTTATTATATACCTTTTAAAAATTGACATAATTTATGATCACATCCTCATCAAAATTAATTTTATGGGATATTCTCATCCTGGTAAGGATGACTTATCTAACAAAGTTCATGTGACCCTCTAGATCACAAACCCTTTTAGTCCCTGATTTCAAATAATTTTATCCTTCAAATAGGCTTGCAACTCCTCCAAGGTATCTAGAATAATGTACCATTCACCAAACATAGTGGAATTTGGAATAAATGTGTCCTTATTTTGTTTTTCATCACATCTTTCTCCATCCAAAGCATTTTCCATATGAGTTCAAGGAAAGAAATTCTATTTGGCACACATTTTGACAACACATGGGGTCGCTGAGTACATCCATATACTCTGATTATAGTATGGTCAAACAAGAAATACCAATAAATAAAGTTATGTTTGTGACCCTATTCTAGCCTATGATCAAGAGGCCTCAACATTTCTCTAACCTCTTTGGTTAATCTAGGAAAAAGGCTACCAAGGGAATTCATTATTATGATTTAGAAATCATCATGGAACACAACATAGTTATAGTTCTAACAATGAGTGTCCCATTTGTAACACCAACACTGTGTAGGAAATCTCTATCTCTTTTGATCAATCATGGTGAACTCCATCCTGATAGGCCAATTGCTTTTGTTCTAATACAAAATTAAATGACACAAAAAACAATAATATTTGAACTCTATAAGTGTCCTATTCTCCCTATTTGTAAAAATCCATCATACGATTTCTTATCAATAAATGATGCAAAATCATACTCAACATTAACCTTTAGGTTCTATATTCTCATGGCCATCATCATCATGTCAATTCACATTCTATCTTGGACATCAATTCCTAGCACTTGACACAAAGCAAAATATGTACTTTTGAAATCACAACAAATCCATCAATTGGAAAAGGCTCAACTACAATGGTTGGGATTGAAATCATTCTATTATTGGCCACTTTCCTCATGTACATGGGAAACTCATGACTCCTATGTGTATTTATCAAACTAGTATATTCTTGTTCACTCTTCGTCAAGTCAACTCTTATGAGGTCTTGCTTGTTGAGCATGAAGTAATCAATGATTACATTTTTGTCCACAACCACTAATGGTGACCCATTTGGCAACCTGATAGTTTTGGTGGTTGGATGATAATGATGTGCCAATATCTTGATCAAATCCACATCAATGAATATATTTAGCATCACAAGTTTATCCAAATTTAAATTCCATGGGTCTGCAACTAGTCCCTATCCATCTTGCTTTTCACAAAAATACCAAAAAAGGTTTCATCATGAGATAGGGACTCTAACATCTTGACATCCCTTTGCTATATCCTTAAATATTTTCTTATACCCATTACCAATTGAATTTGGCAAAATGTCCAATAGTGACTATTGAAGGGACTACTTCTTGGGAATAGGGGGTTTAATACTCTTACTTGCAAACTTATATATATTAGGTGGCATAGTTTGATGCTTTTATGAACTAAGGTTTTGATAGTTAGTTACTCTACCAGACTAGCTGAAAACAAAGCATAAACCAAATACCAACTTTTATGAAGAGAGTGATGAGGTAGACTTACCTGGTTGGAAGACGGATGAAGTGCACACATATAGCTTGAATTGTCTATCTACAATCACCACTAAATATTCTTAAATGATGAAATAGAAATAAATTTAAAATTTTATTCTACTATGGATCCAATCAATTTGCCATTACTCTAGTTCATGCCATGAAATCAACAAATCTTAGCAATCAAGTCTTTCAAACACAGACCATTGATTTGGTCTAATCTAATTATTGGTCAAGAAATTTAATAAAAAGCATCAATGATAACCATTATGGAGTGGTGATATATTCATTTTAAAATTTAATACTTTGCCACATCACCTAAAACCTATTTAGATCTATTACAAGACCAAAAGAGCTTCTAGATGGTTATACTGTATCTTTCACCACTTACCACCACCCTCTAAGCCTTGATACACATCATCATAGGATGGTGGGATACATGTTACCCCTTATAGTTCATACCATGTTACCACCAACCTTTGATCTTACCATTGTGGAACTGTGGGATCCTTTGACATCCCTTCACTATTTACTATATCATTGCAAGCATTGGATTTGACTATGGCGAGAGTATGGAACATACTTTATATAAAATTTACTACTTACTGCTAGCCTATAAGACTTTTTATAAACTATCATGGGGTTGTAGTTGTGTTATCTATTAGTTTAGCCCTTACATCCATACTACCATTTATCTTCTTATCCACTACATGGCTATGGTGAACCTTTACTATTTACTATTACCACATAATCTTAGGTCAACATTTTACTTGTCATGGGGTCACGATGAAATATTATATACTAATCAAACTCTTACTTCTAGCCTACTAATTACTTTTAAGACCTTTGTGGGGCAATAGTAACTAGTCTCTATATACCACAACACCACAAGTGAAGTTCTTACATGTTATGGGGAGGCATTAACTATCTTTTCACTTCTTTTGGTTCTTGCACACCTTTCAAATCTATTTCAATTTATTTTGGGACTATGATAAGAGATAAAAAAACATATCAATGATCAATGTACAAATGTTTTTTAGATAGACATGATATGGGCTACTTATGAATGACTCTTAAAATAATTGTAAAAGGAATTAGACTCCTAAGATGAATTTTATGAATTTTTAAAAAAATGCCTTAAAAAAATGTGGTCTCATGGTGATGAAATGCCATGATGAATGCCATGACAAGTGAATTGTTATGGATTATCATGGCATTCCATCACCATGAGACCACATTTCTTTGAGGCATTTTTTCAACCAATTCACTACCTTGTCTATCCTATTTCTTACTATTATGCTTTGATATATTTTTTTCAAGCATCCATAGCTTGTTCAAAAGCACTTATTTTAGTATTTTAGCTATAGCAACAAGGCAGTGAATTGTTTGATAAAATGCTTTGGTAGACATGTATGAAAAATGTGGTAGCATAGACAAGATAGTGAACTATTTCAAAAATGCCTTAAAAAATGTGGTCTCATAGAATGCCATGATAATCAAATACAATTGGTAGTTGCTCCTAGTTATTAGTTATGCAATGTGAATTAATTGCATAATTAGTTAAGTTGACTTTGTAAAAACTATATTATAATTGAATTTTTTTCATTTACAGCATCTAGTTATTAGTTATGCAATGTGAAGTAATGCTTTGAGTATGAAAAATATGCAATGAAATGTAATCAATAATTTGAATATGAACTACAAAAATCTATATTTTGAAATTCATTAGTTAAAATCTCTATTTATTTGTTCTCTATAACTATATTATTATGGAAATGCCTTTTAATTTAAAAAAATAGTTTTTATCTCTTAGTCTACAATTTTTAATATTTTTTTAAAAATTTGATTTTTTTTCCAATATTTTCATAAAATCTTGAACTTTCGGTTTGCCAAATTTTTCTCCAAAATATTTTTATTGATATGTGTAGAACATTATAGATGGACCAATGTTGAAGGTTGACTATAGATCAATACCATGCATTTGATGAGAGAGTAGCCAATGAGAGGGACTTGGAGAAATATCCATGTCCATGTAATGATTATCTTGGTGGAAATGTGAGAAAAATAAATTTGATAAGATATGGGCATAGTGTTATAAGCCTTCGGGATTATAATTATTAAGAAGATATGATAGAATTGTAGAGTGTGAGTACTGAAGAGGCAACAAACATAGATGAAGTGGCACCAAACATAGATGAAGAGGCAACAATGTTAGATGAAGGGTTTTAATTTGATAAAATGTTGAATGAGGGTCTGAAAAATGATTGGGCCGAGTTGATGGAGGATGATTTAAAGCATGTGTATGCTAATTTAAAGTTAAGTCATTTGACAATAATCTTTCAAATTCTCAACATACAAGTGGTGTTTGGTTAGACAAATGAGAGTGTAAATTAGTTATTGGCATTATTAGGTTCATTGTTACCACCTGACTCTACATTTCTAATAAAATAAAGTCAATGTAAAGATAAAATCACTAAGCTAGGCTTTGGGTATGAAAACATCAACACATGTGTGAATGGTTGTGTATTATTTTACAATAATCTTGCAAGTGAGAGTGAATGTCTAAAATGTTATGAAGCAAGGTATAAACAAGGGTTGAAATTAGTTGTGTTCCTAGAAAGGTTCTTTTCCACTTTTTGATAATCTCATGATTACTCTAAATGTATAGGTACATAGACATTGCTGAACTTATGTAATGACATGCCCAAAATAAGAGCACTGATGGAAAATAATGAAATGTGCCTGATTCTAAGACGTGGATGGAATTTGAAAATAGAATGCCTAATTTTTCTCAAGATCATCATAATATAAGTTTTGGCTTGGCTTTATATGGGGTGAACCCATTCTCTGATCAAAGTACCAAATGGTCAACATGGCCAATGTTTTTAATAAATTATAACTTGCCTCCATGTTTAGAAACTAAACCATTTTTCTTAATGCTATCATTGATTATACCATGAAAGAAAAGTGTGACTTCAGATACAATCAATGCTTATCTAAGTGCATTATATCATGAGCTAATGGAATTTTGGACATGAATTGAAGCAATTCAATCTTTAAGGGATGGTCATTCAATCAAATATTCATGGATTCATCATAGTCATGCTATACATATTGAGTAGGATAGTATTTATGCATTTTATGTGGTCTGTGAATAAAATTAAGGATCACTACCATACAACTTGGGCCATTTAAAATTTACATGGCCACATGAATCTAGGACTATTATTAGTGTTATAATTGGAGGTGACATAATTAGTTTCCAATGTAATTGGAGCTACTTTTATTTTGCCTAATATTAAGGTACTCTTATTACTTAATTTGAGGTGACTTAAGAAATCTACAACATAATCGGAATTACCTTTCTTGTACTTAATATTATGACTTAAATTTTTTCATACTCTTGTTAGCTATAAAGTAATGCAAAAGTTAATAGTCTTAATAAATATATTATGTGAAAAATCTAAAATATAAGTCTAAAATTTGACATCTCTCCACATTTTTTAGATAAATATATTTAAAATATTTGTACTACTACTACTACTACTACTACTACTACTACTACTTATGCATATAATGGAAGCCAAAAAGATACCCTCAACTATAGAATGTAACAAGTAAAATAGTGTAGTGGGTATCTATAATCATCATTTGTAATCCATATTAAAGGTTTTATAAATTATTGTTTTAAAAATTGAGAATTTATAATTACATCAATTATATGTTGATGCAGCTAAGTTTTTACAAAAATACAACAAATGTGATCACGACATAATGATGACTAGTGAATAAGTATGACTAAATATACTAAAAAATTAATCAAAATGATGATTAAAATTAATGACTAAATAAACTACCAATAGATTGAAATCAATGAATAAAAATGACTTAATAAGTGAACATTTAACAACAATCAATGACCAAATATATCAGTGAATAAAAATAATTAAATAAGTGACCAGATTATAACAATCAATTATTAAATCTATGAATAAATATACTACCAAATCTATCAATCAAAATAGCCAATAAAATGGTTTAATCATCAATTTGGTCACATTATAAATAATTGGTAATAAACTACTAATGGTCACATGAGCATGTTTGGTCATTTATATATAATTTTTAATAGTTTTTTAAATCATAGATTATTATTTCTATACTAGTGAGTGAATTGAATATGTCTAAGATTTAAATATTTGAATTTTATATGCATTTATCTTGATGCATAGCAAATTTTAATTCTAAATGATATCATACCAAAGCTTAAGTGGTTTTGAGTGGGTTTGAGATTAAATGAATCAAATTTTGTAAGTATTTTTCAAAATGCATCACAACTTTAAAATTTGAATGATATGTAATATCAAAGTTTAATTGGTTTTAAACGTATTTAAAATCTAAATATTCAAACTTTATATACATTTTTCATTATGCATTATAACTTTGAAGTTTGAATGGTATGTAATATTGAAGATTAAGTGGTTTTGAACTACTTAATATCTAAAAATTCAAACTTTATGCATGTTTTTCATGATGCAATGTAACATTGAAATCTTTATCATATGTAATACTGAAGCTTAAGTGGTTTTTAAAATATTTAAGATCCAAAGATTCAAATTTTATGCATATTTATTATGACGTATCATAATTTTAAAATTTGAATGATAGATAATATCAAATCTTAAGTGGTTTTAAATATGTTTAAGATCCAAAGATTTACACTATATGCATATTTATAGTGATGCATCATAAATTTTAAATTTGAATGATGTGTAATAACTAAAAATAAATTAGTTTTAAACATGATTAAGATCTAAAGATTTTAATTGTATGCATGTTTCCCAAATGAATCACAAGTTTAAATTTTAAATGATATATAATAACGAAGCTTAATCATTTTTAAACATATTTAAGATCCAACAATTCAAACTTTATGTGTATTTCTCATAGTGCATCATAACTTTGAAATGTTAATGATATGTAATACTGAAGCTTAAGTAGTTTTAAATGTGTTTAAGATCTAAATATTCAAACTTTATGCATGTTTCATATGATGCATCACAACTTCAAAGTTTCAATGATATGTAATACCAAAGCTTAAGAAGTTTTAAATGTGTTTAAGATTCAAAGTTTCTAACTTTAGGCATGTTTTTCATGATGTATGTGCGTTTCTCATAATGCATTACAACTTTTAAATTTGAATGATCTGTCATTAAAAAATTCAAGTAGTTTTGAACATGTTTAAGATTCAAATATTTGAACTTAATGCATATTTTTCATGATGCATCACAACTTTGAATATTAAATGATATGTAATACTAAAATTTAAGTGGTTTTCAATGTGTTTAAGATACAAAGATTTAAAATCTATGAATTTTTCTCATGATGCATCACAACATTGATATTTTAATGATATGTAATATCAAAGCTTAAATAGTTTTGATTGTGTTTAAGATCTAAAGATTTAAATTTTATGCATATTTTCTTGATGCATCATAACTTAAAAATTTAAATGATATATAATACCAAAGTTTAAGTGGTTTTGAACTTATTTAAGATCTAAAAATTTAAACTTTATACATATTTTTCATGATGCATCACAACTTTCAAATTTGAATGATATAATAGCAAAACTTAAGCAGTTTTGAACTTTGCATAAATTTTAATGATTCAAACTTTTTGAATGTTTCTCATAATAAATCACAAATTTTAAATTTGAATGATATGTAATACTAAATATAGTTTACTTTTGAAAGTGTTTAACAATCAAATATTTGAATTTTATACATGTTTCTCATGATGCATTGTAACTTTCAAATTTAAGTGGTTTTTAACATGTTTAAGATCTAAAAATTTGAACTTTATGCATATTTTTCACAATTTATCATAAATTTTAAATTTGAATGATATTTAATACCAAATATTAATTAGTTTTAAACATGTTTAATATTTAAAGATAAAAAATTTATGCATATTTTCTCCAAATTCATAATAACTTTGAAATTTGAATGATATGTAATACTGAAGCTTAAATAGTTTTGAACAAGTTTAAGATCTAAAAATTTGATTTGTAATCACATTTCTCATAATTTATCATAAATTTGAAATCTAAAAGATATGTAATACTTAAGTTTAAGTAATTTTACATGTATTTAATATCTAAAAATTAGAACTTTATGCACATTTTTTATAATTCATCACAACTTTGAAATTTGAATGATATGTAATACTAAAGATTAAGTAGTTTTAAACATGTTTAAGATCTAAATAATCAGAATTTATGAAAATTTCTCATAATACATCACAAATTTTAAATTTTAAATAAATGTAATACTAAAACTTAAGTGGTTTCAAATGTATGTAAGATCTAAAGATTTAAACTTTATGCATTATTATTATAATGCATCATAAATTTGAAATTTGAATAATATATATTACCAAAACTTAAATTATTTTAAACATGTTTAAAATTTAAAGATTCAAAATTTAGAATCATGTTGAAAAATGTGCATAATTTTTAAATTTTTAGATGTTAAACATGTTCAAAACCACTTAAATTTTGGTATTAGATATCATTTAAATTTTAAAGTTATAATATATTATTAGAAATATACATGTAGTTAAAATATTTAGATCTTAAACATGTCTGAAAGTGCTTAAATTTTAGTATTGCATTTCATTCAAATTTCAAAATTGTAATATATTATGAAAAATGTGCATAAATTTTATATCTTTTGATCTTAAACACATTCAAAACTGCTTAAGTTTTAATATTATATATCATTTTAACTTCACAATTATGATGCATAATGAGAAATACATGTAATACCAAATCTTTTGATATTAAAAATGTTTAAAATAAATTATGTTATAGTATTACATATCATCTTAATTTTAAATTTATGATGCATTATAATAAATATGCATAAATATTGAATCTTTAGAACTTAAATATGTTCAAAACCACTTAAGCTTCGGTATTATATATCATTAAAATTTTAAGGTTGTGATATATTATGAGAAATATGCATAAAATTTGAATCTTTTGATTTTAAACATATTAAAAATTACTTATCATTCAGACTTCAAATTTATGATATAAAATAAAAAATATACATAAAATTTAAATCTTTAGATCTTAAACATTTTTAAAACTATTTAATCTACATTATTACGTATCAATAAAATTTCAAAGTTATGATGTATCATAAAAAATGCACACAAAATTTAAATCTTTAGATCTTAAACACATTCAAAACCATTAATTTTAAGTATTACATATCATTTAAACTTCAAAGTTAAGACGCATTATGAGAAACACACACAAAATTTTAAATTTTAAATCTGAATCGTGTTTAAAACTTATTAAGCTTTGGTATTACATATAATTTAAATTCTAAAGTTTTGATGCATCATGAAAAATAAAAGTACAATTTAAATATTTAAATCTTAAACATGTTCAAACCCAATTAAGCTTTGGTATACATACCATTAAAATTTTGAAGTTGCCATGCATTGTAAGAAATATGCATAAAATTTCAATCTTTGGATCCCCAACATATTCAGAATTGCCTAAGCTTTGGTATTACATATCATTCAAATTTCAAAGTTATGATTCATTATAAAAAATATACATAAAGTTTAGATCTTTAGATCTCAATCACCTTTAAAATCCACTTAAGCTTCTTTATTATATATCATTCAAATTTCAAAGTTGTAATGCATCATGATAAACACGTATAATATTTAAATATTTAGATCCTAAACACAATCAAAACTACTTAAACTTTAGTATTACATATCATTCAAATTTTGAGTTATAATACATAATTTGAATTATGCATAGAGTTTAAATCTTTAAATCTTAAACACATTCAAAACCACTTAAGCTTTTGTATTACATATCATTCAAATTTCAAAGCTGAAATACATTATGATAAACATATATAATGTTTAAATATTTAAATTTTAAACATGTTTAAAACAACTTAAGCTTTAGAATTACATATTATTCAAATTTTAAAGTTGTAATGCATGATGAGAAACACATATTTTTTGGATCTTAAATAGTTTAAAATAGTTTAAGATTCATTATTACTCATGATGTAAATATTTAAAATTTATGTATATTTTTCATGTCCATCATAAATTTAAGATTTGAATGATATGTAATACTAAATTTTAAGCAGTTTTAAACATTTTTAAGATCTAACAATTCAAAGTTTATACATATTTATCATGATGCATCATAACTTTGAATTTTTAATGATATGTAATACTAAAATTTCAATAATTTTGAATGTTTTTAAGATCCGAAGATTCAAAATTTATACATATTTTTCATGATAAGTCACAAATTAAAATTTAAATGATATGTAATAATGAATCTTAAGTGGTTTTTAATGTGGTTAAGATCTAAAGATTCAAACTTTATGTATGTTTTTCATAATGCATCGTAATGTTAAATTTTGAATGATATGTAATATTGAAGCTTGATCAATTTTGAACATATTTTAGATCTAAAAATTTAAATTTTACTCACATTTCTTATATTGCATCACAAATTTAAAATTTGAATGATATGTAATATTAAATATTAAATGGTCTTGAATGTGTTTAATATCCAAAGATTTAAAATTTATGCATATTTTTTATGATACACCATGACTTTAAAATTTGATTGATATGTAATGATAAAGCTTAAATGGTTTTAAAAATATTTAAAATCTAAAGATTCAAAATTTATGTTCATTTATCACAATGCACTGCAACATTTTAATTTAAATGATATGTAATATTGAAGCTAAAGTGGTTTTAAATGTGTTTGAAATCTAAAGATTTGAACTTTATGCACATTTTTCATGAAACATCATAACTTTCCAATTTGAATGATATGTAATATTAAAGCTTAAATAGTTTTTAACATATTTAAGTTCCAAAGATTATAAATTTATGCATATTTTTCATAGTGAATCACAAGTTTAAAATTTAAATATGTAATACCAAAGCTTAAATAATTTTGAACATATTTAAGATCAAAAGATTTAAACTTTATGCATATTTCTCATGATGCATTATACTTTTAAAGTTTAAATGATGTACATTTTGAACATATTTAAGATCTAAATAATCAAATTTTATATATATTTTTCATGATGCATCACAACTTTAAAATTTGAATGATGTGTAATACTGAATCTGAATTAGTTTTGAATATGCTTAAGATCTAAATATTCAAAATTTATCCACATATCTCATGATGCATCATAACTTTGATAGTTGAATAATATTTTATAACAAAGCTTAAGCAGTTTTAATTGTGTTTGAGATAGAAAGATTCAAAATTTATATGCATTTCTCATGATGTATCGTAACTTTGAAATTTTAATGTTAAGTAATACCAAATTTTAAGTAGATTTAAATGTGTTTAAGATCTAAAGATTTAAAATTTATGTGCATTTTTTATGATGCATCATAACATTGAAATTTTAATGATATATAATACATAAATTTGAGTGTTTTTATACATGTTTAAGATCCAAAGATTTAAACTTTATACACATTTATTATAATACATCACAACTTTGAAAGCGAAAGGATATATAATATTCAAGTATGAATGATTTTGAACATATTTAAGATCTAAATATTTAGACTTTATTCCCATATGCCATAATGCATCACAATTTTAAAGTTTGAATGATATGTAATACCAAAGCTTCTGTGGTTTTGAATATGTTTAAAATCTAAAAATTTAAATTTTATGCATGTTTTTCATGATGCATCATAACTTTGAAGTTTGAATGACATATAATATCAAAATATAAACAATTTTAATTATATTTAAGATTTAAAAATTAAAATATTATGTGTATTTCTTATGATCCATAATAATTTTAAAATTTAAATAATATGTAATACTAAATCTTAAGTAGTTTTATATATGTTTAAGATCTAATCATATAAAATTTATGCATATTTATCATAATGCATCATAATTTTAAAATTTAAATGATATGTATTATCGAAGCTTAAATAGTTTTGAACATGTTTAAGATCCACAAATTTAAATTTGATGCACATTTCTCATGATACATTGTAACTTTGAAATTTGAATGATATGTAATACCAAAGATTGAGTAGTTTTGAATGTGTTTAAGATCTAAAAATTCAAACTTTACACATATTTTTCAAGATGTATTACAACTTTGAATATTAAATGATATATAATGTTGAAGCTTAAGAAATTTTAAATGTGTTTAAAATCTAATGATTCAAATTTTATATGCATTTCTCATGATGTATCACATCTTTGATATTTGAATAATATGTAATATTAAAGCTTGAGTAGATTTGAACATGTTTAAGATCTAAAGATTTGACTTTTATACATATTTTTCATGATGCATCATAACATTGAAATTTCAACAATATGTACTATCAAAGTTTGATAATTTTTTAAAATATTTAAAATCTAAAGATTCAAATTTTATGCATGTTCTCATGTTCTCATGATTCAATAGTTTTAAACATGTTTGAGATTCAAATATTTAAACTTTATGTATGTTTTTCATTATGCATCACAAATTTAGAATTTCAATGATATGTAATACCAAAGCTTAAGTGGTTGTGAACATATTTAAGATCCAAATATTTGAATTTTATGCACCTTTATCATAATGCATCATAATTTTTAAATTTAAATTATATGTAATACCAAAATTTGAATAGTTTTGAATATATTTAAGATACAAAAATTCAAAATTTATATTTATTTGTAAAGATGTATTGAATATTTGAAATTGAAATGATATGTAATACTTAAACATAAGTAGTTTTGAATATATTCAAGATCTAAAGAATAAAACTTTATGCATATTTCATATGATGAAATGCAACTCAAAAATTTGAATGATATGTAATACCAAAGCTTAAAAGATTTTGAACATGTTTAAGATTCAAAGATTTAAATTTTAAGCATATTTGTCATGATGCATTACAAATTTAAAGTCCAAAGATTAAGGTCTAAAGATTTTAATTTTATAATATTAAGGTCTAAAGATTTGAATTTTATGTGTTTTTCATGATGCATCGAAACTTTAAAATTTAAAAAATAAGTAATATTGAAGATTAATTACTTTTAAAAGTGTTAAGATCTAAAGATTTTAACTTTATATATATATATATATATATATATATATATATATATATATATATATATATATATATATATATATATATATATATATATATATTTTCATAATGCATCACAACTTTAAAATTGAAATGATATGTAATATCAAAACTTAAATAGTTTTAAACATGTTTGAGATCTAGATATTTAATTTCTATGTACATTTTTTATGATGTACCATAAATATAAAATTTGAATGATATGTGATACTAAAGTTTAAGCAGATTTAAACATATTTAAGATACAAATATTTTAACTTTCTATGCATTTTTTTGATGCATTCTAAAGCTTGAGTGGTTTTAAACATGTTTAAAATCTAAAGATTCAAATTTTATGCATGTTTGTCATGATGCATCATAACTTTGAACTTTGAATGATATGTAATATTAAAGCTATAATAGATTTTAATATATTTAAGATCCAAAAATTTAAATTTTATGCATATTTTTCATAATGCATTGCAACTTTGATAATTAAATGACATATTATAATACTAAAACTTAAATTCTTTTAAACATGTTTAAAATTTAAAGATTCAAATTTTATGCATATTTTTCATCATGCATTACAAATTTAAATTATATGTAATATTGAAGCTTAAATAGTTTTAAACATATTTAAGACCTAATGATTCAAATTTTATGCACATTTATAATGATGTATCAAAAATTTAAAATTAAATGATAATTGCACATAAATATTTAATATTAAATATTAATATGTTTAAAACTACTTTAACTTTGATATTATATATCATTCAAATTTTAAATTTGTAATATATTAAGAAAAATATGCATAAAATTTAAATATTTTAATCTTAAACACATTCAAAACCACTTGAGCTTCACTATTTTATATCTTTCAAATTTTAAAGTTATGATATATCATGAGAAATGTATATAAAGTTTGAATCTTTAAATTTTAAACATATTTAAAATCATTGAGTTTTAATATTACATATCATTTAGACTTTAAAATTGATAAGCATCATAAAAAACATGCATAAATTTTGAATTTTTAGATCTAAAGAACATTTGAAATAGCTTAAACTTTGGTATTACATATTATTTAAATTTTAAAATTTTAATACATCATGAGAAATGTGAATAAATTTAAAATATTTAAATCTGAAACATGTTTAAAACCACTTAAACTTTGATATTACATATCATTTAAATTTTAAAATTGTGATGCATCATGAGAAATGTGCATAAAATCTAAATCTTTACATCTTAAACATGTTCAAAACTACTTTTGCTTTGATATTACATATCATTTAGATTTTAAAATTGTGATGTACCATGAAAAAAATGCATAATATTTAAATTTTTAGATCTTAAACATATTAAAAATTACTTAGATTTCATATTACATATCATTCAGATTTCAAAGTTGTCATTTATTGTAAAAAATATGCATAAAATTTGAATATTTATATCTCAAATTTGTTCATAATTACTTAAATTTTGGTATTACATATCTTTCAAATTTTAAATATATAATTTATCATGAGAAACATGCATAAATTTTGAATATTTAAATCTCAAAAAATTTATAAAATTGCTTATGTTTATGTATTACATATCATTTAAATTTCAAAGTTGTGATGCATCAAGAGAAATATGCATAATGTATCAATATTTAAATCTTAAATATGATTAAAATTGATTAAGTTTTGATATTACATATCATTCAAATTTTATAGTTACAATACATCATTAGAAATATACATAAAATTCAAATATTTAGATCTTAAACACATTCAAAACTACTTAAACTTCAATATTACATATCATTCAAATTTTAAAGTTGTGATGCATCATTAGAGATGTACATAAAGTTCAAATATTTAAATTTTAAACATATTCAAAACAAATTAAGATTCAATATTACATATCATTCAAGTTATAAAGTTATGATGCATGATGACAAAAATACATAAAGTTTGAATATTTAGATCTTAAACACATTCAAAACTATATAAGCTTCACTATTACATATCATTTAAATTTTAGAGTTGTGGTGTATCATAAAAAATATGCATAAAATTTGAATATTTTAATCTTAAATACATTAAAAATTACTTAAGCTTTGGTCTTACATATCATTCATACTTCAATGTTTTGATGCATCATATGAAATGCATATAGAGTATGCATATTTAGATCTTAAACATGTTTAAAATTGTTAAATCTTTGATATTCTATATCACTCAAATTTTAAAGTTGTGATAAATTATGAGAAATCTATATAAATTTTGAATTTTTATATTTTAAATATGTTTGTAACCTCTCAAGATTTGGTATTACATATCATTCAAATTTTAAAATTATGATGCATCATAAGAAACATGTGTAACATTTAAATCTCATTCAAAATTATATATCTTAATCTTTGGTATTACATCATTCAAATCTCATAGTTTTAATGCATCATAAAAAATGCATATAAAATTTAAATCTTTAGATCTCAAACACATTCAAAATCATTTAAACTTTGGTATTATATATCATTCAAACTTAAAAGTTGTGATACATTATAAAAAATATGTATAAAATTTAAATCTTTATATATTAAATACATTCAAAACTATTTAAATTTTGGTACTACATATCATTAAAATTTCAAAGTTGTGATGCATCATGAGAAACTCACATAAAGTTTAAATCTTTGGATCTCAAATATATTCAAAAAAATTTAAGCTTTGATAATATATATCATTTAAATTTTAGAGTTGCAATGCTTCATAAAATACATGTATAAAGTTTAAATCTTTGGATCTTAAACATATTCAAAATCACTTAAGCCTCGATATTTCATATCATTAAAATTTCAAAGTTATAACATATTATGAGAAATGTGCATAAAATTTAAATTTTAAACACACATTATGAGAAATTATATTAAGTTTAAACATTAAAATTTATGCAAATTTTAAAACCACTTAAACTTTGGTATTACATATCATTCAAATTTTAAATTTATGATGTAATATGAGAAATACATATAAAATTTGAATTTTTTGATCTCGAATATATTCAAAATTGTTTAAACTTTGAAATTATATATCATTCAAATTTCAAATTTATGATGTATCATATAAAATATGTATAAAATCTAATATTTAGATCTCAAATGCATTTAAAATCACTTAAATTTCGTTATTAGAATATTTAGATTTATATGTTGTGATGCATCTTAAAAAATATATATAAATTTAAAATCTTTGGATTTTAAACATATTCAAACCCACTTATAATTTAGTATTACATATCATGAGAAACATTCATAAAGTTTAAATTTTTAGAATTTAAAAACTTTTAAACTATTTAATTGTTAGTATTACATATCATCTAAACTTCGAAGTTGTGATGCATCATGTGAAATGCACATAAAATTTGAATTTTTAGATCTTAAACATGTTTAAAATTTTTTAAATTTCAATATTATATATCATTTAAATTTTAAAGTTGTGTTGTCATTTAGATTTTATATTTGTGATGTATTATGAAAAATATGTATAAAATTTAAATTTTTGGATTTTAAACATATTCAAAACCACTTAATTTTTAGTATAATATTTCATTCAAATTTAAAAGTTGTGATGCATTATGATAAACATACATAAATTTTAAATTTTTAAATTTTAAACATGTTTAAAAGTGATTAAGATTTAGTATTATATGTCATTTTAATTTCAAGATTATGATGCATAACTAAAACATGCATAAAGTTCCAATATTTAAATATTACTTAAGCTTTGGTCTTACATATCATTCATACTTCAATGTTTTGATGCATCATATGAAATACGTATAGAATATGTATATTTAGATCTTAAACATGTTTAAAACTGTTAAAACTTTGATTTACATATCATTCAAATTTTAAAGTTGTGATGAATTATGAGAAATCTACATAAATTTTAAATTTTTATATCTTAAATATGTTTATAACCTCTCAAGATTTGGTATTACATATCATTCAAATTTTAAAATTATGATGCATCATAAAAAATATGTATAGCATTCAAATCTCATTCAAAATTACATATCTTAATATTTGGTATTACATCATTCAAATCTCATAGTTATAATGCATCATAAAAAATGCATATAAAATTTAAATATTTAGAACTCAAACACATTCAAAATCGCTTAAACTTTGGTATTATATATCATTCAAACTTTAAAATTGTGATACATTATAAAAAATATGTATAAAATTTAAATATTTATCTATTAAATACATTCAAAACCATTTAAATTTTGGTACTACATATCATTAAAATTTTAAAATTATGATGCATCATAAAAAACTCACATAAAGTTTAAATCTTTGAATCTTAAATATATTCAAAAAAATTTAAGCTTTGATAATATATATCATTTAAATTTTAGAGTTGCAATACCTCATAAAATACATGTATAAAGTTCAAATTTTTAAATCTTAAACATGTTTAAAACCACTTAAGCTTCGGTATTCTATATCATTAAAATTTTAAAGTTATGACATATCATGAGAAATGTGCATAAAATTTAAATCTTAAACACACATTATGAGAAACTACATTAAGTTTAATCATTAAAATTTATGCAAATTTTAAATTTATGATGTAATATGAGAAATGCACATAAAATTTGAATCTTTTGATCTCAAATATATATCATTCAAATTTTAAATTTATGATGCATCATACAAAATATGTATAAAATCTAATATTTAGATCTCAAATACATTTAAAATCACTTAAATTTCATTATTAAAACATTTAGATTTCTATGTTATGATGCATCTTAAAAAATATGCATAAATCTAGAATCTTTGGATCTTAAACATGTTCAAACCCACTTAAGATTTAGTATTACATATTATGAAAAACATTCATAAAGTTTAAATTTTTAGAAATTAAATACCTTTAAACTATTTAATTGTTAGTATTACATATCATCTAAACTTCAAAGTTGTGATGCATCATGTGAAATACACATAAAATTTAATTTTTTAGATCTTAAACATGTTTAAAATTATTTAAACTTCAATATTATATATCATTTAAATTTTAAAATTATGTTGTCATTTAGATTTTATATTTTTGATATATTATGAAAAATATGTATAAAATTCAAATCTTTGGATTTTAAACATATTTAAAACCACTTAATTTTTAGTATAATCTTTCATTCAAATTTAAAATTTGTGATGTATTATGATATTAAACACATTTAAAATTATTTAAGTTTTGGTATTTCATATCATTTAAATTTAAAATTTTTGATGCATGATGGGAAACATGCTTAAAATTTGAATATTTAGATCTTAAATATATTTAAAACTACTTAAGCTTCGATATTATACATCTTTTAAATTTTAAATTTGTGATGCATTATGATAAATGCATATAAATTTTAAATTTTTAGATCTTAAACATATTTAGAACCACTTAATATTCACTATTATATATCATTCAAATTTTAAAGTTGTGATGTATCATGAGAAATATTTATAAAGTTTGAATATTTAGATATTAAACATATTCAAAATCATTAAAATTCAGTATTATATATCATTTACATATTAAAGTTATGATTCATCATGAAAAACATGCACAAACATTAAATCTTTAGATCTAAAGTATATTTAAAATTATTTAAGCTTTGGTATTACATATCATTAAGATTTCAAAATTGTGATGTATCATGAAAAATATGAATAAAAATTAAATCTTTAGATCTGAAACATATTCAAAACCACTAAATTTTTTACATGACATATCATTCAAATTTTAAAGTTGTGATATATCGTGATAAATGCATATAAATTTTGAGTATTTGCATCTTAAACATGTTTAAAACTACTTTGGCTTTGGTATTACATATCATTCAAATTTCAAAGTTATGATATATCATGAAAAATGTACATAATATTTAAATATTTGGATCTTAAACACATTCAAAACCACTTAATCTTCAGTATTACATATCATTCAAATTTTAAAGTTGTGATACATCATGAAAATGTACATAAAATTTAAATTTTTAAATTTTAAATAGCTTCAAATCCACTTAAACTTTGGTATTACATATTATAAAATTTTAAAGTTTAGATGTATTATAATAAAAACATAAAATTTTTAAACATTTTTATTTTAAATATATTTAAAACCATTTAAGCTTTAGTATTACATATCATTTAGACTTTAAATTTACCATGCATTGTGAAAAATATGCATAAAGTACAAATATTTGGATCTCAAACACATTACAAACTATTTAAGATTTGGTATTACATATTAGTCAAATTTTAAAGTTATAATGCATCATGAGTAACAAGTATAAATTTAAAATCTTTGGATCTCTAACATCTTCCAAAATTCTTAAGATTCAATATTACATATCATTTAAAGTTTAAAGTTATGATGCATCATGATAAACATGTATAATGTTCAAATATTTGCATTTGAAACATGTTTAAATTTACTTAAATTTTGGTATTACATATCATTTAAATTTTAAGATTTTAATACATCAATAAAAATGCACATAAATTTTAAATCTTTAAATGTTAAACACATTCAAAACTATTTAAGCTTTGATGTTATATATCATTCAAATTTTAAAGTTCTGATGCATCATGAAAAATGCACATAAATTTATAATATTTGGATCTTACACATGTTAAAAAAACTTACACTTTAGTGTTACATATCATTCAAAATTTTAGAGTTGTGATACATGATGAGAAACATGCATAAAATTTAAATATTTAAATTTTAAATATGATTAAAATTGCATAAGCTTCGTTATTACATATTATTTAAATTTTAGAGGTATGATTTATCATGAAATTTTTTTATAAAGTTCAAATCTTTAGATATTAAATACATTCAAAATCACTTAAGTATTATTCATACTTCAAATTTTTGATGCATCATATGAAACGTGCATAAAGTTTAAATTTTTAGATATTAAACATGTTCAAAATTGCTAATGATATGTAATCAAAAAATTACATATCATTTGAATCTTTGGATTTCAAATACATTCAAAGCTTTTTAAGATTAGATATTTCATATCATTCAAATTTAAAAGTTGTGATGCAGAATGAAAAATTTACATAAAATTTAAATATTTAGATCTTAAACATGTTTAAAACCACTTAAGCTTTAGTATTCCATATCATTGAAATTATAAATTTATGATGCATCATGAGAGATCCACATAAAATTCAAATCTTAAACATGTATTATGAGAAAGATTCAAATCTTAAACACATATTATGAGAAATGTGCATTAAATTCAAATTATTAAAACTTATGCAAAGTTGAAACCCCTTTTAAGCTTTGATATTTCATATCATTAAAATAATAAAATTGTGATGAATTATGAGAAACATGCATAAAGTTTAAATATTTATATCTCAAACATGTTCAAAATTGTTTAAGCTTAATTATTACATATCATTTAAATTTCAAAGTTGTGATACATCATAAAAAACATACATAAAAATAAATTTTTAGATCTTAAACATGTTTAAAATTAATTAAACATTATTATTAGAATATTTAAATTTTAAAGTTTCCACTTATCTTGAGAAATGCATATAAATCTAAAAATTTTAGATCTTAAAAATGTTTAAAATTGCTTAAGCTCTGATATTATATATCATTTAAATTTCAAAGTTGTGATGCATCATAAAAAATATGCATAAAATTTGAATCTTTAGATCTTAAACACTTTCAAAACTACATAAATTTCAATATTACATATCATTTAGACATTAAAAATGTGATGTATCATGTAAAATCTATATAAATTTTGAATATTTAGATCTTAAACACATTCAAAATTAGTTAAGATTCAATAGTTTGTATCATTAAATAATTTTGAATATTTTTAAAATCCAAAGATTCTAACTTTATTTGTGTTTCTCATAATGCATAATAAATTTAAAATTTGAATGATATCACAACTTTGAAATTTAGATGATATGTAATAATAAATTTTAAGTGGTCCTTAATATGTTTAAAATCTAAAGATTTAAACTTATTGCATAATTCACATGATGCATCACAATATTGAAGTTTGAATGATATAATATTAAATCTTAAGTGATTTTAAAAGTTTTTAATATCCAAAGATTTTAACTCTATGCATGTTTCTCATAATGCATCACAACTTTGAAATTTGAATGATATATTATATCAGAGTTTAAGAGATTTTGAACATGTTTAAGATCTAATGATTTAATATTTATGTGTGTTTTTTATAATACGTCACAAATTTAAAATCTAGATATTTTAATAATGAAGCTTAAATGATTTTGAATATGTTCAAAATCAAAAGATTTAATTTTATACATGTTTTGTATGATGCATCATAAATTTGAAATTTAAATAATATGTAATATATAAGCTTAAATGATTTTCAAAGTGTTTGAGATTTAAAGATTTAAATTTTATGCATATTTTTTATAATGATCACAATATTAAAATTTAAATGATATCTAATATTGAAGCTTAAGTAATTTTAAACTTTGCATAAATAATAAATATTAAAATTTAATGTGTGTTTCTCATAATGTATGTTTAAGATTTAAATCTTGCTCATAATGAATATTTAAGATTTGAATTTTATGTGTATTTCTCATGATGCATTACAAATTTGAAATTTGAATGATATGAAATACTAAACTTGAAGAAGTTTTGAACGTATTTAAGACTCAAATATTCAAATTTTATGCATATTTTTCAAAATGTATCACAACTTTAAAATTTGAATGATATGTGATACTAAAACCTAAGTGGTTTTGAATGTGTCTGAGATCTAGAGATTTGAATTTTATATGTATTTCTCATGATAAAACATAACTATGAAATTTGAATGATGTAATACCAAATCTTAATCAGTTTTGAATATGTTTGATATCTAAATATTTAAATTTTATGTGCATTTCTCATGATGCATAGCAACTTTAAAATTTTAATGATATGTAATAATGAAGCTTAAACAATTTAAAATATGTTTCAAATCTAAAGATTTAAAATTTAAATAAATTTAAAATTTTAATAATATGCAATACCTAAACTTTAATAGTTTTAACAATGTTTAAGATACAAAGATTCAAATTTTATTCATATTTCATATGATGCATCAAAAATTTGACATATGAATGATATGTAATTATGAATCTTAAATAGTTTAAAATATGTTTAAGATCTAGAGATTCTAATTTATATATGTTTCTCATTATGCATCATAATTTTAAAATTTAAATGTGTAATACTGAAGTTTAAGTGGTTTCGAACATGTTTGACATCAAAAGATTTCAATTTTATGCAATTTTCTCATCATGAATGGAAACATTGAAATCTGAATGATATGTAATAATAAAATCTAAATAGTTTTAAACATGTTTAAGATCTAAAGATTTAAATTTTATGTGTTTCTCATAATGCATCGTAACTTTAAAATTTGAATAATATGCAATACCAATGCTTAAATGATTTTAAATATATTTAAGATCTAAATACTTAAATTTTATGTCCATTTCTCATGATGCATCACAACTTTAAAATTTAAATGATATGTAATACATAATCTTAAGTTGTTTTAAACCTATTTAAAATTTAAAAGATTTAAAATTTATGCATATTTCTTATGATGCATCACAACTTTAAAATTTGAATGATATGTAATACAAAAATTGAAGTGATTTTGAATGTGTTTAAAATACAAAGATTAAAATGTTATGCACATTTCTCATGATAAATCATAACTTTTAAATTCAAATAATATGTAATACTAAAGCTTAAGTGGTTTTTAATATGTTATAGATCTAAAGATTCAAATTTTAATCACATTTTTCATGATGCATCATAATTTTATAATTTAAATGATTTATAATAATATAGCTTAAATAGTTTTGAACATACTTTAGATCTAAAGATTCAAATTTTATGCATGTTTCTCAAAATATATTACAACTTTGAAGTTTAAATGATATGTAATAATGAAGTTTTAAGTAGTTTTAAACATGTTTAAAATTTAAATATTTAAATTTTATGTACATTTCTCATAATGCATCATAAATTTAAAATTTAAATGATACATTATACTAAAGATTAAGTAATTTTAAACATGTTTAATATTGAAAGAATTAAAATTTATGCAAATTTTTCATAATATATCTCAACTTTGAAATTTTAAATGTAATATCGAAGCTTAAACAATTTTGAACATGTTTAAGATCTAAAGATTTAAATTTTATGCATATTTCTCATAATACATCATAAATTTAAATTTTAAATGATACGTTATACTAAAGATTAAGTAATTTTAAATATGTTTAATATTGAAAGAATTAAGATTTATGTAAATTTCTCATAATATATCTCAACTTTAAAATTTTAAATGTAATATCGAAGCTTATACAATTTTGAACATGTTTAAGATCTAAAAATTTAAAATTTGTTATCATTTCTCATAATGCATCACAACTTTAAAATTTGAATGAAATATAATGCCAAAGCTTAAGTGGTTTCAAATGTGTTTAAAATCCAAAAAAATAAACTTTATGCATATTTATCATAATGCATCATAACTTTAAAATTTAAATGATATATAATACTAAATATTAAGTGGTTTTGAATATATTGAAAATTCAAAGATTTAAATATTATACGTATTTTTCATAATACATCATAAATTCTAAATTTAAATGATATGTAATATCAAAGTTTAAGTGGTTTTGAATGTGTTTAAGACTTAAACATATAAATTTTATGTGTATTTGTTATAGTACATTATAACTTTGAAATTTAAATAATATGTAATACAAAAGCTCATGTATTTTTTATTATGTTTAAGATCTAAAGATTTGAATTTTATGCACATTTCTCATTAAGCATCACAACTTTAAAATTTTAATGATATGTAATACTAAAACTTAATCAATTTTGAATGTATTTAAGATCTGTAAACTCAAAATTTATAAACATTTCTCATGATGCATCACAACATTGATGTTTGAATGATATGTAATATCGAAACTTAAGCAATTTTAAATATGTTGAAGATCTAAAGATTCAAATTTTTTGCACATTTTTTACTATAAATTGTAACTTTAAAATTTGAATGGCATGTAATACCCAAGATTAAATAATTTTGAATGTGTTTAAGATCTAAATTTTTTATTTTTATGCATATTTTTCATGATTTATTACAACTTTAAAATTTGAATGATATGTAATACCAAAATTTAAATAATTTAGAATGTGTTTAAGATCTAATGATTTGAACTTTATGTATGTTTCTCATTACGCATCATAAATTTGAAATTTGAATGATATATAATATCAAAGCTTAAGTAGTTTAAAACATGTTTAAGATCTAAATATTGAAACTTTATGCACATTTTTAAAAATACATCATACCTTTTAAATTTGAATTAAATGCAATACCAAAGCTTAAGTGGTTTTGAAAGTGTTTAAAATTTAAATTTTATGTGTGTTTGTCATGATGCATCATAGCTTTTAAATTTGAACAATATGTAATACTTAAGCATAAAAAGTTTTAAAGGTATTTAAGATCAAAAAATTCAAATTATATATACAATTTTTATGTAGTATAACTTTGAAATTTGAATGATATGTAGTAATAAAGTTTAAGAAGTTTTTAATGTATTTAAGATCTAAATATTTCAACTTTATATGCATTTCTCATGATGTAACATCAAAGCTTAAATTTTTTTGAAGGTGTTTAATAACCAAATATTTAAATTTTATGTGTTTCTCGTGACGTATTACAACTTTAAATTTTTAATAAAATGTAATATTGAATCTTAAGCAATTTTGAATGTGTTTAAGATTTAAAGATTTAAAATTTATGTATATTTTTTTTATTCATAGTAACTTTTAAATTTAAATTATAGTAATACTGATACATAGATATTTTTGAATGAGTTTAAGATCTAAAGATTCAAACTTTACGCATATTTTATGTGATGCATCACAACTTAAAATTTTAATGATTTGTAATACTAAAGCTTAAGCAATTTTGAAGGTGTTTAATATCTAATTATTTTAATTTTATGTATTTTTTCATGATGCATCACAAATTTTAAATTTGTGAATGATATGTAATACTAAAATTTAAGTGGTTTCACACATGTTTAAGATTTAAAAATTTGAATTTTATGCACATTTTTCATGATACACTTTGAAATTTTAATGATATGTAATAACAAAAATTAAATAGTTTTGAATTTATCTAAGATCCAAAGATTTAAATTTTATGTGAGTCTCTCATGATGCATCACCACATTGAAATTTAAATTATATGTAATATCAAAGATTAAGTAGTTTTAAAAATATTAAAAATCTAAATATTTAAATTTTATGCATGTTTTTCATGATGTATTGTAACTTTAAAATTTTAATATGTAATTTCCAAGATGAAGTAGTTTTGAATGTATTTAAGATCCAAAGATTTAAAATTTATATATATTTATCATAATACATCATAACTTTGAAATTTTATTGATGTAATATCGAAGCTTAAGTGAATTTGAACATGTTTAAAATCTAAAGATTTGAAATTCATGCACATTTATTATAATGCATCACAACTATCAAATTTTAATGATCTAATACCAAAGCTTAAGAGGTTCTAAACATGTTTAAAATCTAAAGAATCAAAATTTATGCATGTTTCTCGTAATGCATTATGAATTTGAAATTTAAGTGATATGTAATACCAAAATTTAAGTAGTTTTCAACGTATTTAATATCTAAAGACTCAAATTTATGTGTATTCCTCATAATGCATCACAACTTTAAAATTTTAATGATATGTAATATCAAAACTTACATGGTTTTAAATCTATTTAAGATCTAAAAATTTGAATTTGATGTGTGTTTTTATGATGCATCACATCTTTAAAATTTGAATGATTTGTAATCCTAAAGCTTAAGTCATTTTATACATGTTTAAGATCTAAAGATTAAAAATTTATACATATTTCTCATAATGCATCACAACTTTAAACTTTGAATGATATGTAATACCAAAGCTTAAGTAGTTTTGAACCTATTTAAGATCTAATAATTTAAAATTTATAAGCATTTCTTATGATGCATCATAATTTTAAAATTTAAATAATATGTAATATTGAATCTTATGTAGTTTTTTAAGTGTTTCAAATCTAAAAATTTAAACTTTATTTGCATTTTTCATAATGAATCAAAAACTTTAAAGTTTGAATGATATGTAATATTAAAGCTTAAAAAGTATTAAACATCTTTAATATATAAATATTCAAAAAATATGTGTATTTTTTATGATGTATCACAAATTTAAAATTTTAATGATATATAATATCGAAATTTAAGAATTGTTGAATGTGTTTAAGATCTAAATATTTAAAGTTTGTGCATATTTTTTAAAATTCATCAAAACTATGAAATTAGAATGATATGTAATATTAAAGCCTATGTAATTTTGAATATATTTAAGATCTAAATATTTGAAATTTATGCATGTTTATCATGATGCATCACAACTTTAAAATTTGAAAGATATGTAATACTAAAGATTAAATATTTTTAAATATATTTATGACCTAAAAATTTAAATTTTATACACTTTTATCATGATGCCACATAACTTTAAAATTTGAATGATATGTAATATCAAAGCTTAAGTGGTTTTGAACATGTTTAAAATTTAAATATTTAAACTTTAATTATATTTTTTAGATGCATTATAACTTTTAAATTTGAATGATATGTAATTATAAAACTTAAGTAGTTTTAAACATGTTCAAGATCTAAATATTTGATCTTTATGCTTGTTTCTCATAATTCATCACAACTTTAAAATGTGAATGATATGTAATACCAAATCTTAAGAGGTTTTGAATGTATTTAAGATTCAAATATTTAAACTTTAATTATATTTATCATAATGCTTACAACCTTAAAATTTAAATGTTTATGTGGTTTTGAATATGTTTAAGATCTAAAGATTAGAATTTTATGTGCATTTTTCATAATTTATTACAATTTTAAAATTTGAATGATATGTAATACGTAAATTTAAATAATTTTAAATATATTTAAGATATAAATATTAGAACTTTATGTATATTTATTATAATGTATCATAATTTTAAAATTTGAATGATGTAATATCGAAGCTTAAATAGTTTTAAATGTGTTTAAGCTCTAAAGATTAGAACATTATGTGGGTTTTTAGTGATGTATCTCAACTTTGAAATTTGTATGACATGTAATACTAAACCTTAAGCAGTGTTGAATGCATTTAAGAATAAAAGATTTAAATTTTATGTATATTTTTAAAAATAAATTTAAAATTTAAAATTTGAATGATATGTAATTTTGAAGCTTAAGTGATTTTAAACATATTTAAGATGAAAAAAATTTAACTTTATACACATTTTTCATGATGCATCATAACTTTGAAATTTAAATAAAACTTAAGTGGTTTTAAATATATTTAATATTCAAATATTTGAATTATATATATATATATATTTCTCATGCATCACAACTTTAAAATTTTAATTATATGTAATATTGAAGCTTAATTATTTTTAAATATATTTAAGATCTAATGATTCAAATATTTGAACTTTATACATATTTCTAATTATGCATTACAACTTTAAATTTTGAATGATATGTAATACTGAAGCTTAAGTAGTTTTGAATGTGTTTAAAATTCAAAGATTCAAAATTTATGAGTAATTTTTAAGATGCATCATAATTTTAAAATTTGAATGGTATTTAATAATGAAATAAGTGGTTTTCAATATGTTTAACATCCAAAAAATTGAATTATATATATATTTTCCATGATACATCACAAATTTAAAATTTGAATAATATGTAATACCAAAATTTAAGTAGATTTAAATATGTTTAAAATCTAAAAATTAAAACTTTATGCGTATATTTCATAATAAATATCAACTTTAAAATATAAATGATATGTAATACTAAAGCTTAAGTGATTTTAAATATATTTAAGATCAAAATATTTAAAACTTATGCACATGTATTATAATACATCATAACATTGAGATTTGAATAATGTATTATCGAAGCTTAAGTGGTTTTAAATATTTTTAAGATCTAAAGATTTAAACTTTATGTAGGTTTTAAATAAAACATCTCAACTTTGAAATTTGAATGACATGTAATATTAAAGCTTAATTAGTTTTAAACTTGTTTAAGAATAAAAGATTCAAATTTTATGCGCATTTCTTAAAATATGTTATAACTTTAAAATTTTAATGATATGTAATTATGAATTTTATGTAGCTTTGAATATGTTTAAGATTTAAACATTAAAATTTTATATATATTTATCATGATGCATCACAAATTTAAAACATGAATGATACATAATACCAAATTTTAAGTGGTTTTGAATGTGTTTAAGATCTAAATATTTAAATTTGATATATTTTTATATGATGCAACACAACTTTTAAATTTGAATGATATGTAACACCAAAGTTTAAGTGGTTTTGAACTTTAAACTTTTAATGGTATGAAATACTAAAATTTAAATAGTTTTGAATGTGTTTAAGATTTAAAGATTCAAAATTTGTAAGCAGTTTCCATGATGCATTATAAATTTGCATGTAGTTTCTAGATCGAGTAATTTTGAATGTGTTTAAGATCCAATGATTCAAATTTTATGTATGTTTTTCATGATGCATCACAACTTTTAATTTTAAATGATATGTAATACCAAATCTTAAGAGGTTTTAAATATATTTACTATCTAAAGATTTAAAAAAATTATGTGTTTTTCATGATGAATCACAACTTTGAAATTAGAATGATATGTTATTTCAAAGCTTAAATAGTTTTGAAGGTGTTTTAGATCTAAAAATTCAAATTGTATACACATTTTTCATAATTTATCATAATTTTAAAGTTTGAATGATATGTAATACCAAATTTTAAATAGTTTTAAATATATTTAAGATCCAAAGATTCAAATTTTATTTGTATTTTTTATGATGCATCATAACTTTAAAATTTGGATGATATGTAATATTGAAGTTGAAGTGGTTTTCGAATGTATTTAAGATTTAAAGATTTAAATGTTATATGTATTTTTGATGATGTATCACAACTCTAAAATTTAAATGATATATAATACTAAAATTTAAGTATTTTTGAACATATTTAAGATCTAAAGATTCAAACTTTCTACATGTTTCATGTAATGTAATGTAACATTAAAATTTGAATGATATGTAATACCAAATTTTAAGTGATTTTGAACATGTTTAACATTTAAAGATTTGAACTTTGAGTGTGTTTCTCATGATTTATTTTAACTTTGAAGTTTAAATAATATGTAATACCAATTTTTAAACATTTTTTAACGTGTTTAAGATCTAAAGATTCAAAATTTATGTGTATTTTTCATAATACAATGTGACTTTAAATTTTGAATAATATGTAATATCAAAGCTTAGGTAATTTTGAACATGTTTAAGATTTAAATATTCAAAATTTAAATATATTTTTATGATATATCATAATTTTGAAATTTGAATGATATGCAATATGGAAGGTTAAATAGTTTTAAATATATTTAGTTCTAAATATTTAAATTTTATGTACATTGTTGATGATGCATCACAACTCTAAAATTTAAATAAAATGTAATATCGAAGCTTAAGTGGTTTTAAGTGTGTTTAAAATTTAAATGTTCAAACTTTATGAATGTTTCATATGATGTAATTCAACTCTAAAATTTGAATACCATGTAATACTAAAGGTTAAGTTGTTTTGAACATGTTTAAGATCTAAAGATGAGAGCTTTATGCATATTTTTTATGATGCATCATATCTTTAAAATTTGAATGATATATAATATCAAAGCTTAAGTGGTTTTGAACATATTTAATATCTAAAGATTTAAATTTTATGCATATTTTTCATGATATATCAGAATTTTAAAATTTGAATGATATGATATATCGAAACTTAAATAGTTTAAAATATGTTTAAGATTTAAAAATTAATTTTTTTTATATTTCTAATGATACATCAAAACATTGAAATTCAAATGATATATACCAAAGATTAAGGGGTTTTAAACTTTTTTAAGATTTAAAGATTCAAAATTTATGCATGTTTCTCAGAATACATCATAACATTAAAATTTAAATGACATACTACCAAATCTTAAGTGGTTTTCAATGTGTTTAAGATTAAACAATTCAATCTTTACATGTGTTTATCATAATGCATTATAATTTTAAAATTTGAATGATAAAATACTAAAGTTTAAGTGGTTTTGAATGTGTTTAAGATCTAAATATTCAAACTTGTGCATTTATCATAATGCATGATAATTTTAAAATTTGAATAATATGTAATACTAAAGTTTAAGTGGTTTTAAATGTGTTTAAAATTGAAAGATTGAATTTTATGCATATATATCATAATTCATTAAAACTTTAAAATTTGAATAATATAATACCAAATCTTAAGTGGTTTCAAATGTATTTAAGATCTAAATATTCAAATATTACATAGGTTTCTTATAATGCAATCTCAACTTTAAAATTTGAATGATATGTAATATCAAATCTTCAAAGGTTTTGAATGTGTTTATGATCTAAAAATTCTAAATTTAAGTGTATTTATCAAGATGCATCATAAATTTTAAATTTGAATGGTATGTAATATTAAATCTGAAGTGGTTTTGAATGTGTTTAAAATCCAAACATTTAAATTATATGTATATTTTTGATGATGCATCAAAATTTTGAAATTTGAATGATATGTCATACCAGAGCTTAAGTAGTTTTGAACATGTTTAAGATCCAAAGATTTAAAATTTATGAAAAAATTTCAGATGCATCACAATTTTGAAATTTAAATGATATATAATACTGAAGCTTAAACTATTTTAAATGTGTTTAAGATACAAAGATTCAAACTTTATGTATATTTTTCATGATATATTGTAGCTTTAAAATTTGAATGATATGTAATACCAAGGCTTAAGCATGTTTTAAATGTATTTAATATCCAAGATTTGAATTTTACACATCTCTCATGATGCATTATAACTTTAAAATTTGAAAGATATGTAATACCAAAATTTGAGCGGTTTTGAATATGTTTAAGATATAAAGACTTAAATTTTATGCACATTTCTCATGATGTATCATCCAAAGATTTAAATTTTTTACATATTTTTCTTGATTCATCATAACTCTAAAATTTGAATGATATATAATATTGAAGCTTAAGTAATTTTGAAAGTATTTTAAATTCAAATATTTGAATTTTATGCATTTCTCTCATAATACATAACAACTTTGAAGTTTTAATGATATGTAATACCAATGATTAAGTGGTTTTGAACTTTTTTGAGATTTGAAGATTCAAATTTTATGTGCATTTTCTATGATACATCGTAACTATAAAATTTGAATGATATATAATACTAAAGTTTAAGTGGTTTTGAATGTGTTTAAGATCTAAAGATTTAAATTTTTGGCATGTTTCATATGATATATGCAACTCTAAAATTTGAATGATATATAATATTGAAGCTTAAGTAGTTTTGAATATATGTAAGATCCAAAGATTTCAACTTTATATAAATTTTTTATAATTTCTTATAATTTTAAAATTTGAATGGTATGTAATACCAAAGTTTAACAAATTTTAAACTTGTTTAAGATCAAAAGATTTAAATTTTATGCACATTTTTCATGATGCATCACAACTTTAAAGTTTGAATGATATGTAATATCTAAGATTAAATAGTTTTGAATATATTTAAGATCTAAAGATTTAAACTTTATTCTTATTTCTCATGATGCATCACAACTTTGAAATTTAAATGCTATATAATATTAAAGCTTAAGTGATTTTAAACATGTTTAAGATTTAAATATTTAATATTTATGGATGTTTCTCATAATGCATCACAACTTTAAAATTTGAATGATAAAATATCTAATTTTAAGTGGTTTTAAACTTGTTTAAGATCAAAAAATTTAAACTTTATGCATATTTATCATAATGCATCACAACTTTGAAATTTAAATGATATATAATATAGAAGCTCAAGTGATTTTGAGTGTGTTTAAGATTAAAAAATTTAAATTCTATGTGCATTTATCATAAAACATCACAACTTTGAAATTTGAATGATGTAATATTAAAGCTTCATTAATTTTTAATGTGTTTAAGATATAAAGATTTAAACTTTAGGTGGGTTTCTTATGATGTATCTCAACTTTTAAATTTGATTGACATGTAAAACTTAAAATTAAGTGATTTTAAGTGTGTTCAAGATCCAAATATTTAATCTTTGTGTGTTTTTCAAGATGTATCACAACTTTGAAATTTGAATAATATTTAATATTGAAGCTTAAATAATTTTGAATGTTTTTAAAATACAAACATTCAAACTTTATGTGTATTTTTCATAATATATTACATATTTAAAATTTGAATGATATGTAATATTAAAGCTTAAGTAGTTTTAAATATAATTAAGATCTAAAGATTCAAAATTTATGAGCATTTCTCATGATACATCACATTTTTAAAGTTTGAATGATATGTAATACTAGAGCTTAAGAGGTTTTTAACATGTTTAATATCTAAAGATTTAAATATTTTACATGTTTTTCATGATGTAATGCAACTTTTAAATTTGAATGATATATAATACCAAAATTTAAGTAGTTTTAAAAACATTTAAGATCCAAAGATTTTAATTTTATGCATGTTTCTCATGATGCATCAAAATTTTAATATTTGAATGATATGTAACATGATTTTGAATATGTTTAAGATCAAATTATTTAAATTATATGTATATTTCTCATAATATGTCATAACATTAAAATTTGAATGATATGTAATATCGAAGCTTAAGTAGTTTTCAATGTGTTTAAGATTTAAAGATTTAAAATTTATACATGTTTCTCATAATGTATCAAAAATTTAAAATTTAAATGATATATAATATTAAATTTTAAGTGGTTTTGAATATGTTTAAGATTCAAATATTTAAACTTTACGTAAATTTGTCATGATGCATCATAACTTTGAAATTTGAATGATGTAATTACCAAACTTTAAGTGGTTTTGAACATGTTTAAGATTCAAATATTTAAAATTTATGAACATTTTTCATGATGCATTACACCTTTAAAATTTGATGGATATGTAATACCGAAGCTTAAATTTTTTTTAATGTATTTAAGATTTATGTAAATTTTCTCATGATGCATCACAAGTTTAAAATTTAAATAATATGTAATACTAAAAATTAATTGGTTTTCAATGTGTTTAAGATCTAAATATTCAATTTTATGCATGTTTCTCATGATACATTATAACTTTGATGTTTGAATGATATGTAATACAAAAGTTTAAGTGGTTTTCAATGTATTTAAGATCTAGTGATTTGATCTTTATATATGTTTTGCATAATGCATCATAAAATTGAAATTTAAATAATATGTAATACTAAAGATTAAGAGATTTTAAATATGTTTAAGATATAAAGATTCAAAATTTATGTATATTTTTTATAATGCTCACAACTTTAAAATTTGAATGATATGTAATACCAAAGCTTAAGTGATTTTGATCATGTTTAAGATTCAAATATTTAAAATTTATACATATTTTTCATGATGTATTACAACTTTAAAATTTAAATGATATCTAATATAGAAACTTAAGTAGATTTGAATATTTTAAGATCTAAAAATTTTAAATTTGTTCACATTTATCATAATGCATCATAACTTTAAAGTTTAAATGATATGTAACACTAAAGATGAATCAATCTTGATTATGTTTAATATCCAAAGATTTAAACTTTATACATATTTTGTATTATACATCATAATGATTAAATTTAATTGATATGTAATATCAAACTTAAGTAGTTTTGAAGGTGTTTAAGATCTAAATATTTGAACTATATGTATGTTTTTTTATGGTACATTACAACTTTGAAGTTTGAATATTATGTAATACTTAGGCTTAAGAGGTTTTAAATGTGCTTAATATCTAAAAATTCAAAAAATTTACATATTTTTTATGATGCATCATAACTTTTAAATTTTAATGATATGTAATATGGAAGCTTAAATAGTTTTGAATGTGTTTAATATCTAGATATTTAAAATTTATGTATGTTTCTCATGATGCATCAAACTTTAAGATCTAAAAATTCAAACTTTATGCATGCTTCTCATGATGTATCACAACTTATAAATTTGAATGATATGTAATACCAAAATTTAAGTAGTTTTAAAAGTGTTTATAATCCAAAAATTCAAATTTTATACATATTTTTCATGATGTATCACAACTTTAAAATTTAAATTATATGTAATATCAATTTTTTTTTTAAAGTATTTAAAATCCAAATATTTAAACTTTATGCCCATTTCTTATGGTGCATCACAACTTTAAGTTTTGAATGATATGTTATACTAAAGCTTAAGCAGTTCTGAATTAGTTTAAGATTTAAATATTCAAACACACATTTGCCTTGATGCATAACAAATTTCAAGTCTAAATTTTATCATAACAAAGCTTAAGTGGTTTTGAGTGTGTTTTAGATTAAAATATTCTAACTTTGTGAGTGTTTCTCATGATGCATCACAACGTTAAAATTTGAATTATATGTAATATCAATGTTTAAATAGTTTTAAACATGTTTAAGATCTAAAAATTCAAACTTTATATGCATTTATTATTATGCATTGTAACTTTGAAGTTTGAATGATATCTAATACTTGAAACTAAGTGATTTTAAACTATTTAATATTTAAATATTAAAAATTTATGCATATTTTTCATAATGTAACTCAACTTTAAAATTTGAATGATATATAATACCAAAGCTTAAGTAATTTTGAATGTGTTTGAGATCCAAAAATTTAAATTTTATGCATGTTTTTTATGATGCATTATAATTTAAAATTTTTAATAATATGTAATACTAAAACTTAAATAGTATTGAATGTGTTTAAGATCAAAATATTTGAAATTTATGCATGTGTCTAATAAAAATTCATAAATTTCAAATTTGAATGAATGTAATATTGAAAATTAAGTAGTTTTAAACATGTTTAAAATCTAAAAATTATATATATATATATATATATATAATGCATTGCAAATTTTAAATCTAAATGATATTTAGTACTAAATATTAAGTGGTGTTGAACATGTTTGATATCTAAATATTATTATTTTTTGTATATTTTTTATGATGCATCATAACTTTGAAATTTGAATGATATGTAATACTAAAATTTAAGTAATTTTGTATGTCTTTAAGATCTAAAGACTTGAACTTTATGCATGTTTCACATGATGCATCACAATTTCAAAGTTTGAATGATATGTAATACCGAAGCTTAAGAAGTTTGGAAGGTATTTAAGATCCAAAGATTTTGACTTTATACATGTTTTTTATGATGCATGCATATTTCTCATAATGCATTACAACTTTGAAATTTAAATGATATGTCATAACAAAGTTCAAGTGGTTTTAAACATGTTTAAGATCCAAATTTTTTAACTTTATGCATGTTTTTCATGATATATCACAAATTTAAAATTTGAATGATATGTAACACTAAAACTTAAGATATTTTAAATGTGTTTAAGATACAAAAATTTGAATTTTATGAATATTTCTCATGATGAATCACAACATTGATATTTGAATGATGCATAACTTTAAAATTTAAATGATATGTAATACCAAAATTTAAGTGGTTTTAAACTTATTTAAGATCTAAAGATTCAAATTTTATGCACATTTCTCATGATTCATCACAACTTTGAAATTCAAATGATATTTTTTTAATTTGATAAGGTAAAATTAGGTTTTATAAGAACTTAGAACCATGATAGTGAAATACAACAGTTTAAATAGGCATTTCATAGTCGAATGAATAAAAAGAAAGACTAGAACTTGAAAAAAAAATTAGAAATAAAAAATTAACTAAATTATGTGGAGGGACCCTCTTGGGTGTCTTTAGTAACAGAATAGTCCTTTATCAAAATGTAGGGTTTATCTTTTGAGACCTTGGCTTGAGTATGATTCTAGGGGCCTTCAGCCACTTTTTTAGGGAATATCTTCTTAGGTCGCTTCCTAACTTTAACTTGTAAATGAATTTACTTTGGGGGGACCCTTCAAAAGGAACCCAAGGTGGGGATTTCAAGACATTAGGGAATTTCATAGCAGGAGATTGGGGAGGAGGCTGGGTAGAATGAAAAAAAGTCTAAATAGTGGTCTCTATCACTTGATAAAGCTTATTCTAGTCTTGTATAAGCTTTGTGAAGCCAAATCCTACCTGTTGAACCTTTCAATTAAAAATTTGCAACATTTATTTGTTTTTTTCAAATTCTTCCATTATAATGGCCTTACCCTTCTAGTTTGAGGTAGTAAGAGACCCAATTTTTATGGTTTTGGGCTTGAGGATGAACAATAACTTAAGTGGAAGGTCATATGGTGGGGATTGGGATAAGTTATCTTTGGGGGAGCATTCAGGTGGTGGGTAGGATCCCTTTATAAGATCTTCTTCCAGGGTATCCTCCTAAGAATCTTTCTTTGAAGAGGATTCTCTTAGGGGAACCTTTTAACCTAAAATGGTCTAGACATGTTTTACAAGTAGAAGGATAAGACCTTAATGGAGGATGGGGTTAGTGTCATTAACTTGGTGGAGTAGGATAGTGTTTTTTAGAGACTTGAGAAAGAAATAAGGGAGACTAATTTTAAAATCAATGAATTTATTAAGAAAAATGATGTAATATCAAATCTTAAGTAGTTTTGAATTTTATATAAATTTTAAAGATTTCAACTTTATGCATGTTTTTCATAAGTCATCATAACTTTAAAATTTGAATGATATGTAATATTAAAGTTGAATCACTTTTGAAAGTGTTTGACATCCAAAGATTTGAATTTTATGTGTTTATCATGATGCATTACAACTTTCAAATTTAAGTGGTTTTGAAAGTGTTTAAGATCTAAAAATTTGAAATTTATGCATTTTTTAAATAATATATTATAAATTTAAAATTTGAATGATATGTAATACCAAAATTTAAGCAATTTTGAACATATTTAATATCGAAAGACTGAAACTTTATGCACATTTTCTCATAATGCATCACAACTTTGAAATTTGAAAGATATATAATACAGTTTAAGTAGTTTTGAATGTGTTTAAAATCCAAAAATTTAAATTTTATGCAAATTTCTCATAATTTATTAAAAATTTTAAATTTAAATGATATGTAATACTGAAGTTTAAGTAATTTTGAATGTATTTAATATCTAAATATTACAAATATATGCATGTTTTTCATAATGCATCACAACTTTGAAATTTGAATGACATGTAATACTAAAAATTAAATAATTTTAAACATGTTTAAGATCTAAATATTCAAAATTTATATGTATTTCTTAAAATTCATCACAACTTTCAAATTTAAATGAAATGTAATATTGAAACTTAAGTGGTTTTGAACATATTTAAGATATAAAGATTTAAACTTTGTGCATAATTCTTATAATAAATCGTAACTTTGAAATTTAAATGATATGTATTACCAAAGCTTAAGTGGTTTTAAACATGTTCAAAATATAAGTATTTAAAATTTAGAATCATTATGAGAAATGTGCATAAATTTTAAATTTTTAGATTTTAAACACATTCAAAACCACTTAAGCTTTGGTATTACATATCATTTAAATTTCAAAGTTACGATGCATTATGAAAAATGTGCATGAAGTTTAAATCTTTGGATCTTAAACATGTTTGAAAGCACTTAAGCTTCAGTATTACATTTTATTTAAATTTGAAAGTTATGATGCATTATGATAAATATAAATAAATTTTAAATCTTTGAATCTTAAACATGCACAAAATTGCTTAAATTTTAGTATTGTATATAATTTCAATTTTTAAAGTTATGATGAATTATGATATATATGCATAAATATCCAATCTTTAGATATTAAACATGTTCAAAAACACTTAAGTTTTGGTATAACATATCATATAAATTTCAAATTTGTAATGTATTATGAGAAACATTCATAAATATTAAATTTTTGGATCTTAAATATGTTCAAAACCACTTAAGCCTTAGTATTACATATCGTTGTAATTTCAAAGTTATGATGCATTATGAGAAACACATAAAGTTAAATCTTTTGATCTTAAACATGTTAAAAATTACTTTATTTTTGGTATTACATATCATTCTAACTTTAATGTTCTGATGCATCCATTAGAAACATACATAAATTTTAAATATTTGGATCTTAAACACATTTAAAACTATTTAAGCTACATTATTACATATCATTATAATTTCAAAGTTACGATATGTCATAAGAAATGCACATAAAGTTTGAATCTTTGGATCTTAAATGCATTCAAAACTGTAGGCTTTGGTATTACATATCATTTAAACTTCAAATTTAAGATGTGTCATGAAAAACACTCACAAAATTTGAATTTTTGGATCTAAATCATGTTTAAAACTACTTAAGATTTGGTATTACATGTCATTAAAATTTCAAAGTTATGATTCATTATGAAAAATATGCATAAAGTTTAAATATTTATATCTTAATCACCTTCAAGATCCACTTAAGCCTCTGTATTATATATCATTCAAATTTTAAAGATGTAATACATCATGAGAAACACACATAATGCTCAAATATTTGGATCTTAAATACATTCAAAATTTCATAAATTTTGGTATTACATAAACTTACATTTTAAATTTGTAATACATCATTTGAAATATGCATAAAATTTGAATCTTTGGATCTTAAACATATTCAAAAACACTTAAGCATTCATAGTACATATCATTTAAATTTTAAAGTTGTGATGCATCTTGATCATGCATAAAATTTAAATATTTGGATTTTTTTTTTAATAACTTAAGCTTTGGAATTACATATCATTCAAATTTAAAAGTTGTGATGCATGATAAAAAATATGCATAAAGTTTTAATCTTTGTATCTTAATTAGTTTAAAATAGCTTAGGCTTCATCATTAATCATGATGCAAAGATTTAAAATTTATGTGCATTTCTCATGATGCATCACAATTTAAAATTTGAATGATACATAACACCAAAATTTAAGTAGTTTTAAATATTTTAAGATCTAATGATTCAAATTTTATATGCATTTATCATGATGCATCACAACTTTCAAGTTTGAATAATATGAAATACCAAAGATTTAGTGGTTTTGAATGTGTTTAAGATCTAAAAATTCAAATTTAGTGTGCATTTCTCATGTTATGTCATAACTTGAAATTTTAATGATATGTAATAATGTGGTTTAAGCGGTATTGAATGTGTTTAAGATCTAAATATTCAAAGTTTATACATATTTCTCATAATGCATTGCAACTTTAAAATTTGAATGATATGTAATATTGAAGCTTGATTAATTTTAAACGTGTTTATGATCTAAATATTTAAATTTTATTAATGTTACTCATAATGCATTATAACTTTGAAATTGGAATGATATGTAATATTGAAGCTTAAATAGTTTTGAACATGTTTAAGGTCTAAAGATTTAAACTTTATACATATTTTTTATGATATATTATAACTTTGAAATTTGACTCGTATGTATTAATGATGCTTAAGTGGTTTTGAACATGTTTAAGATCTAAAAATTTAAAATTTATGCCTATGTATCAGAATGCACTATAACTTTCAAATTTAAATGATATGTAATATGAAAGCTAAAGTGGTTTTGAATGTGTTTGAGATCTAAAGATTCAAATTTATGCACATTTCTATGAAGCATCACAACTTTCTAATTTGAATGATATATAATACTAAAGTTTAAAAGTTTTGAATGTATTTAAGCTCTAAAAATTTGAACTTTATGCACATTTTGCATAATGCATTACAACTTTAAAATTTGAATGATATGTAATACCGAAGTTGAATTAATTTTGAACATATTTAAGATCTAAAGATTTAAACTTTATGCATATTTTTCATGACACATCGTAACTTTCAAGTTTAAATGATGTAATACCAAAGCTTAAGTAGTTTTGAACGTGTTTAAGATCCAAATATTTGAAATTTATGTATGTTTATCATGATGCATCTTAACTTTAAAATTTAAATAATATATAATACTGAAGCTTAATTTGTTTTGAATGTGCTTAAGATCTAAAGATTCAAACTTTATCCACATATCTCATGATGCATCACAACATTGAAATTTAAATGATATGTAATACTAGAGCTTAAGTAGTTTTAAACATGTTTGAAATAGAAATATTTAAACTTTATGTGCATTTCTCGTGATGTATCACAAATTTAAAATTTTAATGATATGTAATACATAAGTTTGAGTAGATTTAAATGTGTTTAAGATCTAAAGATTTAAAATTTATGTGTGTTTTTTATGATGCATCATAACATTTAAACTTAAATGATATGTAAGACGTAAATTTGAGAGGTTTTGAATATATTTAAGATGCATATCTCATGACACATCACAACATTAAAATTTAAATGATATGTAATACTAGAGCTTAAGTAGTTTTAAACGTGTTTGAAATAGAAATATTTAAACTTTATGTGCATTTCTCGTGATGTATCACAAATTTAAAATTTTAATGATATGTAATACATAAGTTTGAGTAGATTTAAATGTGTTTAAGATCTAAAAATTTAAAATTTATGTGTGTTTTTTATGATGCATCATAACATTTAAACTTAAATGATATGTAAGAAGTAAATTTGAGAGGTTTTGAATATATTTAAGATCTAAATGTTTGAACTTTATACATGTTTCTTATGATGCATCACAACTTTGAAATCTAAAGGATATGTAATATCAAGGAATGAGCAGTTTTGAACATGTTTAAGATTCAAAGATTCAAAATTTATTTGCATATGCCAGATGCATTATAATTTTAAGTTTGAATGATATGTAATACCAAAAATTTAATGGTTTTGAATGTGTTTATAATCTAGAGATTTAAATTTTATGTACATTTGTCATGATGAATCCTAACTTTGAAGTTTTAATGACATGTAATACTGAAGCTTAAATAATTTTGAACATATTTAAGATCTAAAATCTCAAACTTTATGCATATTTCTCATGATCCAACATAATTTTAAAATTTGAATAATATGTAATACTGAGTCATAAGTAGTTTTGAATGTGTTTAAGATCCAATGATTCAATCTTGAAACACATTTATCATAATACAACAAAACTTTAAAATTTAAATGATATGGAATATTGAAGCTTAAGCAATTTTAAACATGTTTAAGATCCAATGATTTGAACTTTATGCATATTTATCATGATGTATCATAAATTTAAAATTTGAATGATATGTAATATCGAAGATTGAGTAGTTTTGAACATGTTTAAGATCTAAAGACCAAAATTTTATGCATATTTCTCATAATGCATTATAAATTTGTGTTTGAATGATATATAATGCCAAAGCTTATGCAATATTGAACATGCTTAAAATCTAATGATTCAAACTTTATGTACATTCCCATGATGTATCACAACTTTTATATTTGAATGATATGTAATACTAAAACTTGAGTAGATTTAAACATGTTTAAGATTTAAAGATTTGAACTTTATGCACATTTATCATGATGTATCACAAATTTAAAATTTGAATGATATGTAATATCAAAGCTTGAGATGTTTTAAACATATTTAAGATCTAAAGATTTAAATTTTATACATGTTTCTCATGATGCATCACAACTTTGAAATTTGAATGATATGTAATACCAAAGCTTGAGAAGTTTTTAATGTGTTTAAGATCTAAAGATTAAAATTTTATGTGTATATCATGATGCATTAAAACTTTAAAATTTAGATGATATGTAATACCAAAGCTTAAATGGTTTTGAATGTGTTGAAGATCTAAAGATTCAATTTTTATGCATGTTTGTATTGATGCATCACAAATATAATGTTTAAATGACATATAATATTAAAGCTTAATTAGTTTTGAATGTTTTTATGATCTAACAATTCAAACTGTATGTGTATTTCTCATGATATATCATAACTTTAAAAATTGAATTATATGTAATACTAAAGTTTAAGTAGTTTTTAACTTATTTAAGATCCAAATATTTGAGTTTTTTATATGTTTATGGAGATGCATCAACACTTTGAAATTTGAATGATATGTAATAATGAATCTTAAATAGTTTTCAATGTGTTTGAGATTCAGATATTCAAATTTTATGAATGTTTCTTATGATGCGTCACAACTTTGAAATTTCAATGATATGTAATACTGAAGCTTAAATAGTTTTGAACATATTTAATATCTAAATATTCAAACTTTATGCATATTTCTCATACTGCATTACAACGTTGAAATTTGAATTATATGTAATACCAAAACTTAAATGGTTTTAAACATATTTAAGATATAAATATTCAAATTTTATGTGTATTTCTCTTGATGCATTGAAACTTTGAAATTTTAATGATATGTAATATAGAAGCTTAAGTAGTTTTGGATGTTTTTAAGATCCAAAGATTCAAATTTTATGCACATTTTTCATTATGCATTGCACCTTTGAAATTTGATTGATATGTAATATTGAAGCTTAAGCAATTTTAAATATGTTTGAGATCCAAAGATTTAAAATTTATGTGCATTTCTCATGATGAATCATAAATTTAAAATTTGAATTATATGTAATATCAAATCATAAGTGGTATTGAAGATATTTAATATCCAAAAATTTAAATTTTATGTATGTTTTTCATTATGCATTGCAACTTTAAAATTTGAATGATATGTAATTTTGAATCTTTAAAAGTTTTGAATATGTTTAAGGTTCAAATATTTGAATTTTATATTTATTTTTCATGATTCATCATTTATACACCCTAAATTGGTCAGGAAACTACACACATCATGTCATTTCATAATCTTTTCATAGGAGACTTTGACTAGAGAATATAATCATTGTTCACATTAGCCATATCTTTTGTTTTAATTATCTTGGTCTTGTTTCATGCTTGAGTCACCTTCTCCATAACCAATCATCTGTAACCTTTTAGATGGTCATTCTAGCTCATCCAGACTCTCTTTCATGTGTTAATTCCATCCCCCTAGGTCTTGATCCTATAAGATAGGAGTGATAGGATTAGATTATAGTGTTGGACTCTAAGGTGTCTGATTTTTAGTGTTCTTATCGAATTGTATTTTTATTCTTAATAGTCATGTTTCCTCACTTAATGAGTCCCAAGCCCTTCTTAGCTTCATCCTTAAGTTTTGTTTACCTTTTTACTGTCAGTCAAATGTGAATAAAGTTCCCTAATTTAAAAAAAAGAGTCTCCTGTATAAAGGACTTTATAAGACATTTTATATTTAGCACTTACTACTTTGGAAAAATACATAACTAAAAATTAGTCAATAGTATGGCTCAGTATTTTGCATCACACATAGATTTACATGCTCGATTAAAGAGGCTAGGCAAAAGTTCATTCCTTTATCTATCATATGCTTTGATTATGCATGTTCCCTAAGTGAAAACCCCATTTGATCTGAGACCCTAACTTGAAGGTTAATGTAGGCAATGATCAAGATAGTAGGGGTTCTAGATCATATGATCATACTTTCCCTAACACAATTTTCCTTGTTTTGCTTTTGATATATTATTATTTTGTGTGTGTAGATGGACCCAAGGTTTTTTAAGATTCAAACAACTCTATAGGGAGCTCCATCAACTTTTAAGATTCAAAATTTCATAGGTAAGATCACATAGGGATAATGGATAGAACCTAAAAAACTTAGATATCTATGACTAGTTTGGATAATAGCGACAGGACCTAGACTATAGCATCAAGCCTTGAGGTGTCTTGTTTTTTATGATCCTATCCTTTCATCAAATGAAAGATAGTTCTATATTTTTGAAATCTTCCCAATCCTATCCAGTAGTTTTTAAGATTTGAAATAGTCATCTCAGTCTACTCTTCTAGATAAGTTACTTCTCTTCCCTATATAATTAATTTGATCAAAATCTATATTTTACTATACTAGATTAGATTTTTCCCCTTACTATAGACCTTTTATTGTTTAGGAACTAAACACTAGTTTCCCAAAAATAATAAAACATTTGGTGAATATGACTTACTTGGAACAAATTTCAAACCCTAGGTACCCTTAGGGTTTTTCTTTCATATTTTGTGAAAAAAATCAACTTTAAAATTCTGATTTTTATTTAAATTTTTGTGCATTAATTTTATTCAAATATTGTTTTAAAATTTTATTATTTATATAATTTTCAAAAATTCTAAAACCCCAACCCAAAACTTTAGATTTCCAAACTAAGTCCTCAAACCCCAAGTCTTCCTTACAATTTTTAGATAAAACTCTTGAAATTTTTGCAAATTATTTGGAGTGTCAAAAATATTTTCAAAATCTCTATGTTAGTAGTTATTATGGAATTTATTTGCTTAATAGTACTTGTACATATTATCTTTGGTGAAATAAATAAAATGGCCACTAAGACACTTCTTCCCTCTCATCCCATAGATCAAGTCTAAATTTTTGTCAAAATTATGACAATGAATACACAAAATTGCTAAATTGCACATTAACTAAAAATATGGAAAATGATTTCATTTACAATGAAGATTATTATTATTATTGTAATGAGGAATATGATGATACATGTGAAAGTGATAGTGAATAAAAATTAGATGCATCTTCTTCTCTCAAACCTATATCTCTTTTATTCCCTCCACTAAGGAAAATATTTTTAATAAATGTGAAAGATACTTTTCACCTCATTCTCCTATGTACAATTCCCCAAATGAAAAAATTAGTCATGCACTTCCAAGTGAAACTATTATTGATGATAATTTTCTTCCATGTGAGCCTAATCTCTCTCTCTCTCTCTCTCTCTCTCTCTCTCTCTCTCTCTCTCTCTCTCTCTCTCTCTCTCTCTACTTTTATGTTCAAATTATAACAATATATATGTAATAAAATCAAATTGCCAATGCATAGTTCAAATGATCCATCTCATGCTCTTAGCTCTACTTTATCAAAATAATGTCTAAATGATGACTCTCTTACTCTTGCTTCTCATATTTCAAATGGAAAGAGTGCTTACACTTCAAACATGTATAACATAGATGCACATAGTATTCAAATTTCACATGATAATTTATTGCATATTAAAAAAGAATTAAATTTTTCTCTTACACCTCTCCCTAGTGACAATGGAACTGATAATGAGTATGATAGTGAACATGCAAATGAATATGAAAATTAGAGTGATTATGAAACAAAATTTTGATTATGATAATGAATGGAATAATGATTATTATTATTATTATGTACATAGTGAAGAAGAAAATGCATCTCATGTTTGCAACTCTTCTCTCACTCCTCTCAAACATCATGCACTAAAAAATGTTATTTCTACTTTTATGCATGATTAAATATCAAATGATTCAAATCTTAATGATAACATCACATCCTCTTCACAATTATAATATGATTGACTAAAATATAAAGATACTAATGAATCTCCCAAGCCACCTCCTACTACAGTAGCACCTATTTTTCACTCTTCACCTAAAGAGAATAGTAGCCCACATCCCTGTACTAAGGTCCAAGTTACCATTCCTCCAAAGGTTCAAGTGAGCATGCCCCCTCTTTATGATCTAATTAATAAATGTAGCATTACCATGGCTAAATTTAATGATTAAATGAACCAATTTGAGATGCTAATATACCATCCCAAGAGATTATTTATTTGATGAATGTAGTTGGTGAATTACAACACCAAGTACATCTCCTTACCATTGAAAATGAGGCTTATAAGTCTTGGATGGATGCCAATGATTTAAAAGATAACCCTCTCCTAAAGATATTTGTAAAAGCTTCATTTCCTTAGTATTTTTAGATACCATCATTGCCTCATTTTGATGGAACTAGAGATCCATTCATATACCTTCAAGCCTTTCAAAAGGCTTTACCATCTCATATGATTCCTTTGATTCTACTCAAGTTGTTCTAGTAGACACTAGTGGGTAATGCACAAAATTGGTTCTTTCATCTACTCCCTATTGGTTCCTTCCATACATATGATGATTTAAAGGAGGAATTTCTCAAATATTACATAGAAAGTATAGGCCCTCATTTTACATATGAGAAACTTACCACATTACATCAGAATACTTTAGAGCCAATTAGTGATTATATCTTATAATTTAAGATGCACATGTTAAAATTGATTTATAAACTGATATATTTAGAGATTCAACATATATTTATTAATGGGATTCACCAACCTCTCCTAAAACGTATATTATATCAGATAGAGTCTTCTTTTAGGAAATTATGCTATACATTTATATCCTTGATAAAGAAATTGGGATTGATTGAGGTTGATTGAATTACTCTATATTTTAGAGTAGTACCTCTATCTATAGCTATTAACACACAAAATACACCATGTCCTAAATAAGATAGGATACCTTAATCAAAAAAGCAACTAGTTAAGAATAGAGAGCTAATTTCTAAAGCACAACCTATAATATGCACTACATAGAATATCAACAAATAACCACTAGAGTTTGATTCAGAGTAAGATAGCACATATGTCATATAATTAGCACTACTATATAAGAGGTTAATCACATTAACTTCTACTCTTCGATGAGATCCATATCTCTTACATAGACATCCACATCAGCCCTTTTGTAACTATTATCATATCCATGGACATAGAGATAATAATTATTATATACTCAGAGATTACATTAATAGATGTGTTGGTAATGGCATCATAACATTCACATAGGGACATCAAGATTTCCTCCATCATGGAACCATAGACCTCATTCATCCATGACTGAGTCATCCTAGGACATTCCTTTACAGAAATCATTGGTCACTCTTTATGAGATTAATGTGGGTTCTAAGACAAAGCTTCATAGGAAATATCCTATTCTACCTACTCAAAAGGTTTGGAGACCAGTACAATGAGAGAAAACTATATATATATATATATATATATATATATATATATATATATATATATAGTCATAAGCACCACAATAAAGTACTACTCCAAAGAGATATTCACTATGACTGAGTTTTCTAGGTCCTATCTCATGTAACAACCCATTACAATTAAGATTAGATGAACCTACACATATATTAATACTCCAAAAATATATTCACTACATTCTAAGATTTTAGGGACCCATTTCATGTAAAAAAATTCTATGATTAATATTAGATGATCCCCCATCATAGGTTATAATTCTATCTTGATTTATTGATCAGTCATATGCATCACAAAAGAGGCCATAGGGTATTATTTCATACAACAATCCACTATGATTATAGATAGATGAGCCTTCTTCACAACACATAATTTCAATTACACATCTAAGAAGGTTATATTTGGCAATGTCTCTATGCACAACTACATTTAGTATACAATAGGCAATATTAGATATAGTGTATGTTCTTACATAGCATGAGCAGTATAGGCACTTGTTTAGATGGCCATTAGGGTTTAGATAGTGATACGACACACATTAATACTAGTATCAATTCATAGCTTCACTTCATAGGGTAATGATAGTGTCAAACAGATAACCTTTGTATTCTTGAGACACCTAGTTAGAGGGATTGGACACATGGTCAAACATTGATTAATACATGCATGATTACATAGCTTCACTTAGTAGGTGACAATGGAGCCAAAGTGTCAATATTTACATTCTTGAGCCACTCTCGATGAATTGATATGCACAAAGTGCTATCTTACATCCCCTTTTAATAATAAACTAACATTTGTAGTTTTAAATAGCCATCCCTAGCCAAACCATATTAGTCAAATCCTGATCTTACCAATATCCCATTTTACCAATCTTAAAACAACTCACTTTATCAAATTAATTTTGAAATTACAAAACAACAAATTTTTACTCACTTATAATTAAAAATCAAAACTAACATCACAGTTATCAATAACAATTAAATAACATATCCTAAATACCATTTTACCAAGACATATGCAACCTCAACATCAATATTAAATCAACTATTTATAATCAACCATTTACAATAAATATACCAATCTATTGCAAAATCCATTACATAATATGCCTAAATCCAAAATCAAACCAACATCCATATATATATAACAAGTTTTCAAAAACATATACATCATATCAAGGTACAATCAATCATTAATGGGCATCATTCCCTCACTCTCCCCACTAGTACTAGTCCTATAATCCACTCTAGCACTTGATGGCCCCACACCTCCTCAAGCTCCTAAATGTCTCTTGTAATGACTCTTTAACTTTGGTAGCTGACCATTCTCTTTACATAATTTTTCATATTTCCTATAAAGTTTTGTGTACTTATCCATGATCCTCATACTAACAAAACCATAATTAGGTGGAGGCATTCTATGCCTATCTAGCTCAACCCTCAGCTCATCTCTCTCTCCCATTACCTTGACATATACAATTGTCGATATAACATCCCTATAAAATACATGAGCATGAATAATAACCATAACCATTTCTCACTCTATCAATCCATCCTTCACAACACCATCAAGAACATGTTGTGTGAGCCCTCAGAGTGTAGACTTAATGATGGTCTCCCAAAAATCATCATCTCCACTCCCCATCATAGTATGTGCCTCATCTTGTGTACCTCCCACTCTACCTACACACAAATTAGGGCATTACATTAGCTATATAATTTATAAAACAAACTAAAAGAACAAATGTGTACATAATTCAAATGAAATTTTTGTTTAACTCCCATCATCTAGATTGATTGAGGATTCGCATACTCTAAAGCATCCCCTCTATCAATAGGGTGCAATGGAGCCCACTAATGCCTTATCCACCATGAAATATATTCATATATACATGAAACATCATCCACATAAAGAATGTCTATAGCTACATCCCATACATTTAAAGGTAACAATGCCAGCTCAACTTTTGTGGGCCTCACATGAGCTCCTACCCTTATTGGTGCCCGTACACTCCTCACCCACACCCATGATATTAGGGGAACATCCTATGGTACCCTAAACTATTAAGAGTATATACTAATATGGGGGTGAATTAGTAGACAACAATGTACATTCAATTCCAAAACCCATTCATCATTCATTAATTTTATCTAGCAACATAAACATGAAAACTTAAACATCCAAAGCATGAACAAGAGCAAACATCATATGAACACATCATTTATGTGGGAAACCCTCTAGAGGGAGAAAACCCACACACAATATAAAAAACCAATGGACTATATTTGTATAAGGATAATACAAGCATGAGACTTTAGACCAGCTCCAATTGATCAAGGAGCATTCACCCCTCAATTAATCCATCTCTAACTAAACCTTTAGCTAGCTCCAACTAGCAAAGAGGCTACAACCCCAAAGGTAATTAAGCACCCACTCAACCACATTTGGTATAATTTCCACCATTTCTCTAATTTATTCTACACCTAAATATGACCTTCTCTTTTTCTAACACTTGTAAGACTGCTTCTCTTCTCAAGGCAAACACACCTATTTCATTCACTCAACCAAGTCACCCTTTAGATTATTAGGTATAATGACTTGTTATCTAATGAATATGATTACACAAACATGATTTATAATATACACCCTCTCATGGTCCTTAATTACCCATCTCTACTTCTTGAATAAGCTCTTCCCTTCACTTGAATACACTCTACTCTTACACCTACACAAATAGGCTAATTTAACCTTGTATATATATCACTCCATCATCTAACCCATCTTGGTTAGCCAAAATACTTCACATAATTGTATTAACACTATAAAATATCATCATACATTTCATAAATCCAACTCAAACACTCCATAGGTCATCCATACTTCAAAACAATCTCAATCTTCCTTTAGATCTCAATTAGGCCTAATACATTAGCCCTTATAGGTCATTCACCACATATGAACATATCCATGAATAATATCAATCACCAATGATTAAAAAACATAAAACATACCTCCAATATATCATTTATAACTCCCACATGGGTCTACAACATCTGGAACTCTAATTCATACCTTGAACCAAGCCTTTTAGACTACTCGCTAATAGTCCTAAAAACCCAAAAAACATAGTCAAATGAAATTGAAACATAAAGAAGATTTTATCAAAAAACACCTAAAGAAACACATGTATAGATCATCCATTATTAGAAAACACCTCCAAATCCATTTTTCACCTTCACATATCTCACACACATCCAAACCAACTCAAACAAATTGATTACTCAAACTAGTTATGCACACTATAAACTCAATCAAAGATCTTTGACTACTCCAAAAAAAATAAAGACAAAGTATAAATAAAAAATACATGAAATGAATCTATTAAACTCATATAATATAAAAAATATATTTATCACCTCAAAATATACTCAAAATAGATCAAACTAGCCTCTCCAAATAGGCAACTTTAGACTACCTACAATCTCCAAAAACTAGTCATGATGAACATAGCATATAACACTTGTGCAGACACTTTCTTGTTCTTAAAATGAATTTATATGATCCTAAAACAAACTTATAAAATTTAAATTCATAAATTTCATATTATTAAATGGAAATTTTTCTACTACAAACCATTCTCACTGTCACGGGTTCCAATATCTTGTCTTACATAGACTAGTCATTTTATGAGCTCATTCTACCTATTTTATAAGCACCATCAACACTTACACTTAAGTGCACTAGGAGGGATAGGTATTTAAATAATACCCCAAACCAATTTTTCCATCCCTAAACAAATAAAATAAATCCTTAAATAGGTTCTCACTTTGATTGGCTTTTGTTCACTGTTTGCTCCATTTCCACTCTAGCGACTAGTCAACTTAATTGACTAAGATAATTGACACAGTGATTGTTTCTAACAAATAAAACTATATGGCCTTATATAATAAGTCTTGGCCTTCAATATACAACAAATATTATGTGTTTACTTATTAAACCCTACCTATAGCACTAAAATCTTCAAAAATAAGCATATTTTTGTATCTTTTGCTCATTGCCCTGACACACCACTGCCACCTGGAGATGCATAAAGGAGTCATATATAACTTATATAAAAACTTAATCAACCAATATATTATAGTTAATTTATATAAATATCTCTCCAATCACTCCATTATGATGGTTTATAAAGGGGTTTTGACCAATTTACAATCTTAACAAATGTTCATAAAGCTTTGTCCCTCAATCCACTACAAAATACTTGGAAAGGATTCTTAGGTCCATGTGCCACCACTCAAAAAATTATCCAATTTTAAGTCTCTCCCTTATTCTATATAACCCATTCATATCTATAGGACCTCCAATAATAGCTACCATTACTTTAAAATAGTAATAAGATCACTATAACACTATGCAAGCTCACATACCTTTGCACTCAAGGCACCTTGCAAACCACCAAAGGCACTTAAAGTATATAAACATACCTAACTAATTATTATAATAGACAAAAACTACTCATTTGAAACCAAAAAATCCAACCTTCTTTGTAAATATATTACAAAATTGCTCAATTTCTCCACTAGGCCTACTTAGAGCTCTTATAGCCCTATCTAGCCACTACATACCTCATAACTCTTGATGTGTGCACTTTCAAATCATTAAAATATATATCTTAATTCCATTACCATTCCCCATTATACATTCCAATAATTAACTCCAGGAATCTCATCCTCCTTAGTAGACTTCCCTCTTTAACCTACTAGCTATTTAGGCCTCTTAGAAGACCAAAACTTGAATAAATTGAAAAATACTTACCTTCAGACCACTGTAAAACTTGTTTCAGATACCCATTTGTCCCATTCAATTTATTTTCATATTTTTTCCTCCAAATCAAAAGATAGACCACTTTTTCAATCATGCCTAAATGACTAGGCCTTCAAAGTAAACCTTAGTCAAAGGTCAACCTATGATCAATGCAGACACCAGAGATAGATACCACAACTAGAGACCATTAAAAATTATTTACATTAAAAATTTCAAGCCTACACACATTTTCAAAACATGACTTCCTTTAAGCCACCAAACACATGTTCTTGATAAACGAAACTAGTGACCACACAAAATGCTCCACTTGGCACAAAAGGATTCAACAACCTATGAAACCACATAGATCATGTATCAAACATATTTTCATACCTTGTTGAGCATAAAATACTTCATGAAACATCTCTAAACTTCAAGTGACCTTGTAATCAAGCACTTTATGCATAGATGACATAACTTACAACAGTCATCTTGACCAAATGGTCAAACACATACCTGAGCACCTCATGGACATCATCAAACATCCTATTATGATTTCGCATGTCAAACCAAAATTTAATCAACTTTATCCAACCTTATATCCCCAAGAAAACATTAGAAGAGCACATTGGACACACTCTAGGTAGTAATCACTACCAAAATTGGTCAATTCCAACTTTTGACCATAAAATACACATTTGAGAACCATAAAAGATCAAACCGCATAGAAATGACTCATGACTATCTTTATCATTATCTCAAACAAAATTATCCACATTTCTTATTGAAATCACTACTCAACCAAGGTATAAAAATTTGATCAAAAATGCACTTTAGGACCAGGAGACATGAACATACCTTTTAAACAATCATCCTTACTTATTTTCTCTTCACTAACCTATAGGATCAATTATACCTCCTCAAGTAGGATTGAACATCTGAGACAATCAAGAATAGATCCCATGTGATCAATCATCTATCTTTCAAACACCACAAGCTATTATGGTTAAGAACTCTTCAAAGCATTTCATGGAAACACACAGTCATAAATTTTTGTATATACACCTACTATCTGTCAAACATTTGATAAGTAATATTTCCTTCAAAACACTCAAAATAGGATACCAAAACAATCAAAATCATGCTACATGACTTTAAGGTCATAACCAACCTCTTAATCTATTGATTTCTTCATGAAATCCCATTAAATTGACTCAAAGAATCAACCTTATCCTCACAGTTAAGACCCTATTATAAAACCTTAAAATTATAAAAATAAACTCAAAAATAATGGTCAACCTCAAATTATTCAATATTTCATCATAATCCTTTATGACCTTATGAGGTCACCTTGACAACAAAGAAATAGGATATTCTCCATAAAACCTTCAATATCACTTTCAACAATCTCGTTCAATCTCATAAACAACATTGGTCTTACAGACCAATCAAACACTTAGAACCTTGAATGTACAAGCAAATATAAGTACCCTAAAACACTCCACCTTGTTGTTTTTTCCTCTCACAAATGATGATGGTCTCTTTGATCTCTATCTCTCTCAAATTAGCCTCTACATGCAAACAAGCTATCTCTTCAATCAATCATGTCTGCCTTTCATCTTTCTTTCTCATCAGGCCTTCAAACACAAAAATCTATGTATTCATACTTATAATAACATCAATAACATATCACTTACATGTCATGATACTCTACTCTACTCCATTCTTCTTGAAACCCTCAAGAATTTCTTCTTTCTTTTTCTCACTTGCAAACTAGGTCACTATTTGCTCTCTTTCATATGAGTACCTTAGATAGTCAATGCATGAACCTAAGATGTGAATTTATAGAAATTATTTCCTCTCTTCATTTCCCTTCAATGTATATTACCTTACTTATAAATCTTCATTAGCTCTCATACCCTCATTAAGTCTCATAGAGACCCAATACAAATAGGATTGTCTTTCAATATGACTTCAAGGTCTTTTATGTCTATCAATATAGGTTTGATTTTTGATTTGGATTCAACATAATTATTATCCATTATTATATGCTTTCTTTGACAAACCTTCATGCTTGAACAACCATCTGTAACAACAAACAACTTACCTTAGCTTGAGTGAAGAACAATCCAACTCTTGACATCCATCTTCATCTTAGAACAACCTTCCACTGAAGAATCACTGGACATATCACTAAAGAATAATTGAAAAAATCATAAATCTTGAAATAAAAACTAAAAAAATATTAAGAATCATGACAACAACAAGGCTACCATATTGATCATCATCAACTCTATCAACTCTGCTAACAAGTTGACTAGGTAGACACCATCAATCAAGCTACTCAGAAGATCACCTTCTAAGCTAATTAAGCATCAAGAAGGACCAGATATAATACCAATTATTCAAAGTAGATCCTAAGAGGGGGAGTTAATTAGTATACAAAAATGTATATTTAATTTCAAAACCCATTTATCATTCATTAATTTGATCTAGCAACATAACATGAAAGCTTAAACATCTAAAGCATGAACAAGGGCAAACATCATATGAACACATCATTATGTGGGAAACCCTCTATCAGGATAAAACCCAATATAAATCCTAAAAACTAATGGAATAAATTCCTATAAGGATAATACAAACATGAGACTTTAGACCAGCTTCAACTGATTAAGGAACATCGACCACTCAATTTAGTCCATCTCCAACTAGACCTTTAGCTAGCTCCAACTAGCAGGGAGGATACAACCCCCTAGGTGATTAAGCACCCATTAAAAAACATTTTATATTATTTCCACCACTAATTTTATGTCTTATATACCTAATGATGACCTTCACTTTTCATAACACTTGCAAGACAACATCTCTTCTCAAGGCAGGCATACCTACCTCATTCACTCAACCAAGTCACCCTTTAGACTATTAGGTCTAATGACTTGTTAGCTGATGAATGTGATTATAAAAACATGAATAATCATATAAACCCTCTAATTTTCCTTAATGACCCATCTCTTCTCCTTGACTAAGTTCTTCCCTTTGCTTGAATACACTCTACTCTTACACTTACACAAATAGGCTAATTTGACCTTGTATATATATCACTCCATCCTCTAACCCATATTGGTCAGCCAAGATACTTCAAATGCTTTTATTAACCTTATAAAATAACCTCATACATGTCATAAATCCAAAAAAAAAAACCCATAGGTCATCCATACTTCAAAACAAGCTCAATCCTCCTTTAGATCTCAATTAGGCCTAATGCATTATCCCTTATAGGTCATTCACCACATATGACCATCTCCATGAATAATATCCATAAAAAATGATTAAAACATATAAAAAATACCTAAAATATGTCAGGGGATCTGAAGCTCTACCAATTAGATCACAATTGATTACTTTCTTATATGCAATTAAACACCAAATTATACCAGAATGATAAAGTAGCTAGAAACTTGAGACAGCAAAGAATTTGAGAGACAATACACACTCTTGTATTAAATACTACTAGAATAAAATAAAATAAGGAAGATGCCACTTCTTCCTCCACCTCAAAGGCTTGCCACACCTCAAGACCTTCTTCCCTCTCTCTCTTGCTCAACACAACAACTCTAAAGCCTGAGTTGCTATTCCTCCTTCAATGCTTTAGCTGATCTCCTTGACCTTATACCTGTAGATCTCCTTGACCTTGCTTGCTTCAATGCTTTTACTTGCCTTAGAATAAATACAATACATGCCTTATGGGTCTTTAAATAGGATCCCATGCTTACAAAAATAGAACTCTAGTTACAATAATTAGACACGCAGCTCGTGACTATAATTAGTCGCTTGACATGCAAACACTCACTTCACTTAACTGACTGTTCATCAATAGCAGTTCCAAAAATACACAGGTGACCGACGCCGATCCCTACTAGTCTAGTGCTGCCGACGTCGGTCGACTGTCTGTCGTCGCTGGTCTCCTTCTCTGCTGTCTGTGACCGATGTCGGTTATACTGTCGACGCCGGTTCCTCTGGTTCTTTAGCATCCTCTCTCTTGTGTCTGTAAACAGTTGAAACTTTTAGCTCCACACCTTAACAATCTCCTACTTGGAGATAAATAGCTGCAACTTGTACCTGTACCTGTACACCATCTATTTTGTTCTTTAGGCTTTGTATCCCTTTTCAACGTCACTCGTGAAGACCAACCACCACGCAAACCTATGATGCTATACCTGTCTCTTATGCCACAAGAATTTTGCTGCTCCCAAATTCTCCATGACATACATCTGAACCAACTCTACCCTTAGCTCAGAAAACTCTCTATATATGAAACCCTGCAACAAGTAACACAATACAGTAACAGGGTAATGTAGCTAATATTATCCAACCTGGTAAAGATAAAATACAATGGTTAAACCTCCATTGTTCTGCAGCATAATCAAGACCATATACCATAGCCTTCTGTCTCATGTGTCCATCCACTCTCTTCTCTAAAATGGGAATCCATCCCTCTATCCAGTGCTTTCTTCTAGCTGACAACACTACCAACAAATACCTGTTAGGTTCTCCAAGGACTCACACTCCTCATCCATGCCAAGCTCCCACTATTTCTGGATTCTACCTGCATTGCTTCTTCCATCTTCCTAGTTCATGACTATCAGTAAGCAATATAAAGAAGGTGAACAATGAATATGAGGTTCACATACCTTTCCTATCCTCCACATGGGTGTTTGAGACTTATTAATTCACCCAACATCCATTCCAGTGACCGATCTAGGCCATCTCCCAGTCTGCTCCCGACTGATTTCGGTTCCCTGCACTGACCCTGACTACCGATGTTGTTTCCCTGGGTAACGCTGGTGTCCCTCCTATCGACGTCAGTCCTTATGACCGACATCTGACTTCTCCTACCCGACCTACCAACCCTGTTGGTCTGCACATGACCGATGTCGGTATCTGGATGACTGACGTCGGTGCCAAGCTACTGACATCGGTGTCTGTGTGTTCCTGTAAGTGATGAAATTTTCATCCGTGAGCTCTTCTTGGATCAAACCTCTATCCATGCTGCCCTGCTTAGATTTATTCAGCCCCTATGACTGATCTCTGTCCTTCATCTCCTCCATAAACACCAAGGCTTCTTTGTTCGTGTCAAAAGCATCAAATTTCCTCTTCCTGTAATGAACTCTATTTATGCTTTCTGAATTTGAACACATACCTTTTGAATCAAGAACTTCCATTCCCTTCCTGTTCTTGTGACCAAGCCTATTAGGCCACATCTTCGAATCTACACCAGAAGTGGAATCAGTAATACAAGTAGACAGATAAAGAGTATCTACTTTCTTACCTCTTGCTAGAACAAGTGCTCCCTTGGTAACCTTCCAAGAATCCACTGTGAGGGTTATTGTGCATCCCTCATCTCCCAACCTTCCTACAGAAATTAGACTCTGCTTCAGAATTGGAACATGCATGACCTCTTTCAACACCCATGTGTTGTCAATCTGCAATCTCAGCTACACTTTCCCTTTGCCAACTATCTGACAAGGCGTACCATCCCCTAAATAAAGAACTCCAAAGTCTCCCTGTTCATACTCGTAGAACAAATCTCTATTTGGGGATGCATGAAAAGATGAACCAGAATCTAAAACCATGATCCTACCTGACTATCTGAAGAAAGTATGAGAGCATCCTACATCACAATATTTACATCCTTTGCTTCTTCCATACCTGCATGTTGATTCTCTTTATCTCTCAACCAACACTCCTTTGTATGTCCTTTCTTTCCACAAAACCAGCAGGTAATACCTTTGGACTCGGATCTCCTTCCTGACCTTGATTTCCCTTGCTCAACCTTCTCCCTTTGCCTTTCCTTGCTTTTTGCACTTAGAGCATTCCCTGATGATTCACTTGTGCTTCTCCTACATATTTCTTCATTCAAGATCACACTCACAACATCATCAACTTTTAAGATTTTAGAAGCAGATGTAGAATTACTTACTGCCATAACCAAACCATCCCAACTTTCAGGCAAAGAACATAAAATCAAGAGAGCCTTTACCTCATCATCAAAAATAATATTGACTAAAGCTAATTGGTTTACCAAACCATGGAAATTACTGAGATGAGTATGTACCGATCCACCTTCTTGCATTTGCAAAGTAAATAGCTGCTTCATAAGATATACCTTATTAGAAGCTGAGGGCTTTTCGTATAAATTTTCCAAGGACTTTATCAACTCTTTCATTGTCTTGCACTGTGATAAGCTAGAAATCATAGATGATGCAAGGCTCAACCTTATGGAACCGAGAGCCTTCCGATCAAGAACGTTCCATTCTTCATCCTTCATATATATGGGCTTGCATGCAACCCCACCCAATGATAAGTACAAATCCTTCTGATACAGATAGTCCTCAATCTGCATCCTCCAATGTTGATAATTCTTGCCGTTAAACTTCTCCATTCGTAGTCTACTTTCTTCTGCCATCACTGAACTCCCACTCAATCAGAAAACCCTGTGAATGACCTGTAATAAAAAAACAATACCCTGCTTCCTACAAACCATAGCTCTAACACCACTTGTCAGGGGATCTGAAGCTCTACCAATTAGAGCATAATTGATTACTTTCTTATATGCAATTAAACACGAAATTATACCAGAATGATAAAGTAGCTAGAAACTTGAGATAGCAAAGAATTTGAGAGACAATACACACTCTTGTATTAAATACTACTTGAAGAAAATAAAATAAGGAAGATACCACTTCTTCCTCCACCTCAAAGGCTTGCCACACCTCAAGACCTTCTTCCCTCTCTCTCTTGCTCAACACAACAACTCTAAAGCCTGAGTTGCTATTCCTCCTTGAATGCTTCAGCTGATCTCCTTGACTTTACACCTGTAGATCTCCTTGACCTTGCTTGCTTCAATGCTTTTACTTGCCTTAGAATAAATACAATACATGCCTTATGGGTCTTTAAATAGGATCCCATGCTTACAAAAATAGAACTCTAGTTACAATAATTAGACACGCACCTCGTGACTATAATTAGTCGATTGACATGCAAACACTCGCTTCACTTAACTAACTATTCGTCAACAGTAGTTCCAAAAATACATAGGCAATCAATGCCGGTCCCTGCTAGTCTGGTGCTACCGATGTCGGCCGACTGTCTGCCGTCGCCGGTCTCCTTCTCCACTGTCTATGACCAACGTCGGTTATACTGCCGATGCTGGTTCCTCTGGTTCTTCAGCATCCTCTCTCTTGTGTCTATAAACAATTGAAGCTTTTAGCTCCACACCTTAACAAAATAGATAATTTATCACTCCCACATGGGTCTAAGACATATATAACTCTAATTCATACCTTAAACTAAGCCTTTTCGACTACTCGCTAATAGGCCTAGAAACAAAAAAACCCAGTCATATAGAAATAAAAGATACAAAATATTTTCTCAAAAAAAAAAACCACATGGATATGTCCTCCATGACTTAAAAAAACATCCAAATCCATTTTTCACCTTCACATATCTCACACAGATCCAAACCAACTCAAATTGGTTATGCACACTAGAAACTCAGTTAAAGATATTCGAGTACTCCAACAAAAATAGAGACAAAGTATAAATAATAAATCCTTGTAATAAATATTTTATACTAATATAATATCAAAAATATCTCACTCACCTCAAACTCTACTCAGAATAGCTCAAACTAGTTTCTCCAAATAGGCCACTTCAAACTACCTACAAGCTCCAAAAACCAATCACGATGAACATGACATCTAACACTTGTGTAGACACTTAATTTATCTTCCAATGAATTAATGTGATACTAAAAAAAACTTATAAAATTTCCAATCACAAAATTAATATTATTCAATGGCCTCTTTGCTACTACAAACCATTCTCACTATCATGGGTTCCAATATCTTATCTTACACGGACTAGTCATTTTGTGAGCTCTTTCTATCTATTTTATAAGCACCATAAACACTTAAACATAAGTTAAATAGGAGTTATATTTATTTAAATAAGACCCCAAACAATTTTTTCTATCCCTAAACACTTTAAATCAATCCTTAAATAAGTTCTCACTATGACTAGCTTTTGTTCACTATTTGCTCCATTTCCACTCTAGCAACTAGTCAACTTAATTGACTTAGATAATTGACATAGTGACTATTTATTTACAAAATAACTCTAATAAATTCAATAACAATTCTTTGAATTCATGTTACAATAAATTTTATGCATTGACTCAGTGAACCCTGCCTGTAGCACTAAAATCTTTAGAAACATGCATATTTCTATACCATTTGTTCACTACCTTAACACACCACTACCACCTAGAGATTATTAGAGTAGTCCTATATACCTTAAAATATTCAAACTTGGTAAAACAATCCATTATGGGTCATTTATATCAATATCTCTCCAATCAATCCATTATAAGGGTTTATAAAGGGTTTCTGATCAATTTACATTCTTAACAAATGTTCATAAAGTTCTATCCCTCAATCCACTAAAAATTACTTGGAAAGGATTATTTGGTCCATATGCCACCTCTCCAATTAGGCTAAGGTCCCCATGCAAAGTATACGTGAACTAGTGAATGTTAAAACAATCCTCTCAAGCTCAAAATGCACCATTCAAGCCTCCTTTGAAGCTTCTAAACCATATTTCTAACTTTGTATCTCAATCTCTGACCTTAGACTTGATCAACATAATCTAAAAAAATTTCCTAACCATCTCTCATGAAACAACATGCTTCATCATCTTTCAAATACCCTTTGACCCTTCATAAGGCCTCACAAACCCACCTAAGCCAACTAAGCCAATGGCCAAACTATCTTTTAGACCACAAACCACCTCTTTTAAACCATAAACCTAACCTCTTAGCATCCTATACATGTCCAACATGCATATTCTAAGCATACTAAGCTCTACCAAGATGGATCTTTTTCATGGCTATTCACAAGGACCTCATTAGTTCACCTTACCTATTAGGCCTAGAACCACTAGACCAACTTACCTCTTAAAGGTACTAGGAAACTTATCCACTGAGCTCATAACACCATAAATATCTTCAATTCACTTAATACAAGCACTATAATCACCTATTGAGAACATACAAGTCATACAACACTTACCTCTATATGAAACCATACATGATCAAGCCCACAATGCATAAGATGATTTGCACTCCACCTAAAGACCATATGAGAAGACTTATCTTGCTAGGATCATACCAAGAACATATCAAATTATCTCTCTCCAAGATTCATGCATATTATACCAAGAGCACTCTCATACTACTTTTTCATCACCAATGCCACTGGACATTAATGATAACACATCACTGCCACCAATCTCCCAACCCAAACTATCGAGTCACATGCTCATACTAAAAGCACTCATAAAATCTAACCTAGTGGTCATGTATCCAATAACTAACCCTCATATACCATAACTATATTCCATCCTCAACCCACCCAAGAAATCCTTTATAAGGGCCTCCATATAATGTCACTACCCATCAGTCTATCTAACATCCACATATAATGATCCATCCTAAGATATTAGATAGCTAATATAATCATCCACCACTCCCTAAATGGCTATATATGTGTGCAATTATCCCTTTGTAATCTTATTTACTACATAGCCACTATGTGCTTATAAGCCTAACAATGTAATAATGTCATTATACTCAATTTGCTAGTAAATACCTCATGTGTAAACTTTTATAGATCCTTGTAGAGGTGGGATAGCATAGTCCTCCTCCATGAGAATTTAATGTCATATAACTCAACACTATGCACAATCATATGCATCATATATGCAATAGACACTCCACTCCCATATACAATAATAAATGATGCCAACAACATAGCTAACCACTTATGTAAGCATAAAACACTAGACTACACAATAACCGACAATAATATATCACGATCACTCCCTCTTTGATGTATACTTGAGGGCACACTATCAAAATACAAGGATGCATGATCAATAGCATCAACACCCATATCATCCTACAATGTCACACATCATCTACTAACCAATAAATACAAAACACGATACACATTTTCCAGAGTCATAATAATCTCCCTTGTAAGAAGCCATAAAGTACATGTATCTATATTCCACCTCTCACATAAGTCAGTAATCAGAGATTTATCCCACTACACTATGCCTAAGTCACATACATGACCCAACCTTGCCCTATCCATGATAACTCTCTCATCAGTAGACAATGGTAACAACCTCAATGTCTCCATCACATAACCCTTTCAGAACTCTCTCATGTGCTCCTCACCCTAAAAACAATAGAAACAACATGTATATTATTCAACAATGTCAAATCAAAATCTAAAATAGAATACTAGTTAACAACAAAGCAACATTATTGAAAAATTAAGCCTCTAGGACAACAACACTAGGTATAAGACAACATCATTGGACAGGAGCATTGTAACCTAGACAAGAGCATTGGAACTTAGATAGTAGTGTTGGATGGAAGATAGGAGTAATAGAACTAGTAAAAGTTTTCCTAGGCTAATTTAAAGAGATCAAAACACCAAAAACTAGGCTTTAAAACATTCAAAAATCAAGTATTTTAACTGCTTACTAGGGTAACATCACCACCAACCTAAACCTAGGCTACCAACTACTCAAATCAAGTTTCAATAGGCACTCATCTCCTCAGCATCTCCCTCACTCCAAAACTCCAAATCTTACCCTATTTAATACAAAAATGAATTGAGAATCAATCCAATTTCCTATATTACCCAGCTTTCTCAATCAAATACCATTTTGTCCATAACTCAAACCTCGTAAATCCATTTTTTAAAGCATTTCTTTCAATAGAATCATGTTAATAATACCTTCAACATCATGTAATGTTTTATCTCTTACTACTTCATTTGCATACTAAGGCACACACATCTCTATATTTATTTTATACTCAAACACACACCTTGATTACACCAATAAAAACTTGTTCCACTTTCAACAACTCAGTCTAATCAATCAAACAACCTCTCAAGTTATTCACAATAAGGCAACCTTGTTTTTATATAGACAATAGTTAGCACTTTTGGCTCGATATCCTCTATCACAAAATTTGTCCCTCTCCCTAAAAGCGGGGCATCATTCGTACTATTCATATTTCTACACCTACCTAACACGCCCATCGACTCTCATAAGTGGATACACCATGGTTCGTACATATCTAGAAGTCAAATTATTAGATTTAGCTTAGATAAATTGAAATATATAGTGATTTAGATTACATGGGTCACTCAGCATTACTCAAAACATTAATAGGGATATACCTTTAGTTTAAAAATACATAGCTATTTAGATACAGTGGTTTAGATCATATGGATCCATACTAATTTCAGCTTATAGGTACACAAACTATTCAGATATAGTAACCTAGATATATAGATTCATAGTAACTTTGATATAGATCCAAACTCAAATACAAAATTTTGGGGAATGTACATTACTACACATCTCACACATACAACTTCATATAACATGACACAATTACAAGACCAGATAGTAGATTATAGGAATCATGTAGAACATAGTATTTTGATCTCTAATTTTTCACATGGGGAATGGCATGATAGGTCATATCACATGTGGTTATATATATTTCCATATTATACAGATGCATCACTCACATACCAGATTTGGGGGCATGGCATAAATATTCATGTTATTCATCATCCAAGATTATATAGATGGAATGATAAGACATGCCATTCTCTTCTTGTACATTGAAAAAAAAATTATATTACACCTAGAGATACCCAAGTTGTCACCATATTAGATTGCATGACCATCTACAGTGGTTGGTCCATTTTAATACCCAGACCTAGACTACACAGGTTTGTGTGGGATAGAGGACATACATTAGTTTTGAGCCTCCAAGCACTTCTTAGTTCCTGTTTAGATATTTAGTGTGGGGATATGATAGATTTTACTCTTCATAATATACATATTTTATACACACATTCTAGATTACATGAGTTTATGTGGGACTAAGGACAAACATTATTTTGGGCCTCTGAGCATTCCTCATTTTCATCTAGATGAAATATAAGGGGCAAGCATTGCCCTCTTCTATGTTACACAGATTCTACTTTCAGATTCAGTACAACAGACATACATTTCAGAGATTCTTTCTTTCTCTATGCACTATTTAGATTTTCATCCACTTCCCTAGCTAGGAAGTGAGTTGGACCCTTTGCATCACATTTATCTCCATGCAAGTAAGTTTAGGTATGTATTTTATTCTTTATTTTACTCTATTACTTAATTTTATTACATCACTAGAATAAAAAGGGGTAAATGTATACACCATAAATTGGTCAAGAAACCATACATATCATGTCTTTTCATAGTCCTTTCATAGGAGACTCTAATTGGAGAATATGAGCCTTGTTCACATTGGCCATGTCTTGTTAGTTTGTCTTTTCTCTTTTATCTACGTTTCTCCTTGGTCCAAAGTTTATATGCTCATAGGAAAAATGAAACGCGCCCTATCCATCATGAAGGCCTTATTCTGTTAATCGAAGGCTACTATAAGAATAATGCTATGGTTAAGCACCCTATACAGGGGACAAACAAGGAGTTAGGGAACAGAAAGAGTGAATGTGTTACTGAGAAAGGCAAAATCAAGCTCCCTAGTACTAAAAAGCAGATTGTAGAAGAAGATATGGAGCAGGAGAGTAATGATAAACCCAGTGAGGAAAACTTGGAGGAAGAAGAAGGAACTAAAAGTCGGGCTACAAACTCTAATGAGGATGAAGAATGTCCTGAGAAGAATGAAAAAGATGGTGTCAATATAGAGGAGGATCTTGCAAACAAAACTGAAGACACTGAGGAAAACCAGAAAGAGGCGGAGTCTGATTTTGTCCAGGATGACCCTGTTGAGGACCCAGGATCAAAGAACGAAAAGGAAACTACAGGGCAGGATGATAATCAAGATATGGAAATGGAAATTCAAAATGGAATTAAAGAGAGAGAACATAAGGGTCAAGAAGATATCACTGAAGAAGACAGGAACAGTCCTAAAAAAAATTTTGAGGAATGGAGGGGGAAAGAACTGAATGATGAAACACATACACCAATGAACTGGGTTAATTGCAAAGCAGAGGTTTCTTCTCAATTTGATTCTTGGATGTGCAGGGAGGTTATGAACCTCAAAAGGAAAATGGAAACAATGGAAGATACCCTAAAAGAGGTATGGAACAAAATCAACAATATGGATAATCAGATAGGAGAGATCCCAGCCAAGCTCAAAGCCTATGAGAAAAACCTCTGAGAACTAATTAAGGACAATAGAATGAAAATGGAGGAAGCTACATCCAATATTTGTGCTGCTGCTTTCAATATTGGTAAAAGAGCCAGTGAGGAGACTAAAGCTTTGGAGGGACCCAGCAAAAGAACGAGACAAAGTACTAGAAAGAAGGTAACACAAAAAGGAGCAATGCTGGTGGAAACCACTACCCAGGATACTGTTTTGAAAGAAAAAGAAACAATGAAAATGATATTGGAACTGGATGAATAATCTAGTTCCTCTTGCTGGTAAAGAATCTGGTCTAGTTCTTTGTTTTCTTGTTATCTTCCTATGTCTAAGGTGTTGCCAGATCTCTGTTTATTTGGGTTGTGACCGGTTGTCTTTCTGGTGGTTTCAGGTCCATTTAAAACCTGTTTTTGCTACTTCCTTGTAGTAGTTTTTAGACTTTGTCTATGTTTTGGTTGCTCTATCTTTTTTCCTTGTACTAGGGTTTTGAGGCCCCTTCAAAACCTACTTTTACCATAATCTAAAACATTGGCCATGTCTTTTGTTTTGCTTATCTTGATCTTGTTTCATGCTTGAGTCACCTTTTGGTCCATAACCAATCATTTATAGCCTTCCAAATGGTCATCCTAGCTCATCTAGACTCTATTTCCCATACTAATTCCATCCCCTCAAGTCTCGAGCCTATAGGACAAGAGCATTGGGATTGGACTATAGTGTTAGACCCTAGGGTGTCCCATTCCATTTCTCCTATCCAATTACATTTTGAGTCCTAATGGTTAGGTTTCCTCATTTAATGAGTCCCAAGCTCTTTTTAGCTTCATTCTTAAGTTTTATTTATCTTTTTAATGTCAACCAAATGTAAATAAAGTTTTGTAATTCAAAACAAAGAGTCTCATATATAAAGGACTTCACAAGTCATGTTATATCTAGCACTTACCACTTTAGCATAATACATAACTAAAAATTAGTCAATAGTATAGCTCAACATTCTACATCACACATAGATTCGCATGCTTGATCAAGGAGGGGCCTAGGTGAAAGTTCATTCTTCAATCTACCTAGCATGTTGATTATGCACATTTCCTAAGGGAGAACTACATTTGATTTGAGACCCTAGTTTGAAGTTTAATGTAAGCAATGATCAAGATACTAGGGGTTCTAGATCATGCGATCATACTTCCCCTAATCCAATTTTCCCCCTTTTGCTTTTGATGTAGTTGTTTTTTCATGTGTGTATATGGACCCAAGGTTTTTTAAGATAAAAACAACTCTATAGGAAGCTCCATTGATATCCAGGATTCAAATTTCCATAGACAGGCTCATATAAGGACAATGAACAAAACCCAAAAAACTCACATCTCTGTAATGAGTTTGGAAAATAGTGGTAGGACCTAGACTATAACACCAAACCTAGAGGTGTCCTATTTTTTATGCTCCTATTGTTTCACCAAATGAAAGATAGATCTAGATTCTTGACACCTTTCCAATCCTATGCAGTAGGATTTAGGACTTGAAAGAATCATCTCAGCCTACTTTTCTAGATAAGTTACTTCCCTTGCCTATGTAATTAATTTGATCAAAATATATATTTTACCATATTAGATTAGATTTTTTCCTTTAATCCAGACCCTTTATTATTTAGAACTAGACACTAGTTTCCCAAAAATAATAAAACACATTGCATCTTTAAAATTAGAAAGTGATTTTAAAAAAGTTTGAGATCCAAAGATTTAAAATTTATGCACATTTCTCATGATGCATTTCAATGTTAAAATTTGAATGATATTTAATATCAAATATTAAGTAGTTTTGAAGCTATTTAAGATCCAAATATTCAAACTTTATGCACATTTCTCATGATGCATTGCAAATTTAAAATTTGAATGATATGTAATTCTGAAGCCTAAGAAATTTTAAACATTTTAAAGGTCCAAAGATTTGAATTCTATGTGAGTTTTTCATGATGCAGCATAACTTTAAAATTTAAAAGATATGTAATACTAAAGCTTAATTAGTTTTGAAAGTGTTTAAGAACTAAAGAATTGAATTTTATGCATATTTCTCATGATCATCATAACTTTTAAATTAGAATGATATGTAACATTGAAGCTTAAAAAGTTTTGAACATGTTTAAGATACAAATATTTAAACTTTATGCATATTTCTCCTGATGCATTACAACTTTAAATTTTGAATGATATGTAATGTTGAAGCTTGAGTGATTTTGATCATGTTTATGATCTAAAGATTCAAACTTTATGCAAATTTTTCATGATGCATCATAACTTTGAGTTTTGAATGATATGTAATACTGAAGCTTTAACATATTTTAATGTGTTTAAGATCTAAAGATTCAAAGTTTATGTATGTTTATCATGATGCATTACAACTTTAATATTTTAATGAAATGTAATACAAAAATTTAAACACTTTTGAACCTATTTAAGATTCAAAGATTCAAATTTTATGCATATTTATCATGATACATCATAACTTTGAAATTTGAATTATATATACTAATGAAGATTAAGAAGTTTTAAACATGTTTAAGATCTAACAATTCAAATTTTATGCACATTTCTCATGATGCATCAAAAATTTAAAATTTTAATGATAAGTAATATCAAATCTTAAGTGGTTTTGAACTTGTTTAAGATCCAAAGATTTGAATTTTATGTGAATTTATCATGATGCATCACAACATTTAAATTTGAGTGATATGTAATACTGAAGCTTAAGCAGTTTTAAACATGTTTAAGATCCAAAAATTCAAATTTTATACATGTTTCTCAAGATGAATCACAACTTTGAAATTTAAATGATATGTAATACCCAAGCTTGAGTAGTTTTGAATGTGTTTAAGATCTAAAGATTCAAGATTTTCCTACTCTTTCCACTTAACCTTATCCACTTCAAGTTCATCACATCTCTCATTTGGTCTTCTAGAAGTCTTTAGACACATTGTGAAGGCTTGTCATCTTAGCATTTAATAGTTGAAAACCTTGAGGGTGACTTTGATTACCTTATTCAACCTCCATTTATGAACAATTATTGGTGCATTTATTTACTTTATTACATTTACTTGTATTTATTATTTAGATTGGTGCACTAATTATTTATTTTAATTAGTTTATTATGTTTATTAATAATTTACACCAAGTAAGATAAGCTTTCTTAGCTAGTAGTTAACTTGAACACATATACTGTTATAGTGGAGTTCCACTCCACTATTCAGGGTAAGATAGGATACGATTGCTTAATTAGTAGTCAACTTGTATTGATTATTTACACAAGTTGGACACCTATCTTGTTAGTGTAAATTTGTACTTCTCTATTCATATAGTTAGATATCAATTGAACTACACATGTTGTGTGAGTTCCATGATATTCATCTTTCACATCTTGCTCTATATAAGCAATGATTATTTGTGTATTCTATATCATATTAATATTGAATTATCAGAGTAATTCATCATATTTGAGTTATTTATTCATTTTTTATTATATCAAATATATAGTTTTTTTATTACTATTAATATTTTATCCCTTATTTATAATTTATATTAAATTCATTAGATCATATAGCTAATTCTAACATAGTACTAGAGCTATCTTGAATCTGTAGATTGCTAAATATTTAAGAGAAAAATATATAGATATAGGATTGGTTTTCTAATTTTATACATAGGCACAAATTGGATCATTGTGGAGAATTTTTGAGCTCACCATTGAGTTTAGATTGCCAAAGATAATCAAAATCATCTAAAATTTTGTCCAAATTGGACGCAGGAGATGAAATTGGCAAGGATTTTATCCAAAAGCACTACACCCAAATATGGCAGGTACTTAAAAATCAAAGCTTTTTTAAAAAAAATGGACTTCATGATTGTGTTTATAAGGTGTCAAAACCTATATATCCATATAAAATTTGTCCAATTTAGACATAGTCACTCAAAAGGCAAATTTTTTTGCCCCTAGGTATGGCCATATAGACCATACAAACTGTGCAAGGTAAAAAAAATTTGAGCAGGCCTCATGGATTAGTAGGCATAATTGATAGGGAAACTTCTGGAGCTTGTCATTTAAACATCAAGAGGTATTTTTGAGTAATATTTTTTGAAATAGCCTAAAATTTTGTGCTCTTCACTGTTGTACTTTGAATTTTGTCCAAATTTTTCTAGAATTCAAGGTTTTCTACAACAGCTCTTGTTCATCTTCATTTCAACAACTTCAAAGGCTCACAACTTTCACATAGGACCTTGTATTGATGACCCATTTTTTTAAAATTAATATTTTTTTGAGTAAAACACACTAGTACAGAACTTCTTGTAATAAAGTGCATATTTTTTTTACATTTAGACTAGAGGGCCTAATTGACCTTTTTGTAAACTAGAAAAATAATAATCTAACCTTATATCTTCACTCAATTCTATAGTGCCAACAAATACATACTAGCTGGGATAAAACTAAGTAATTCAGGAGGGTTTTGTGGTGTGTTCTATATTTTGATTTTTTATTTGTGACAATTTATTTTCAATTGCATCATGGGGAATCCTAAGTTCCCACTATTAACAACATACAACTATAACATATGAAAATAGAATTATTGGAACACATTAATGATGATAGGATATATGCCTTACATAACAACTCTTCTTACTCTACCTACTGATGCAAAAGAGTTACAACACTTTTTATTTAAAACTACTAAAGTTATTGGATGCATTTAGTCTTACATTTCTTTAGATTTGAATTTCCATCTTAACAAATGTACAACTCCAAAAGAGGCTTAGAATAAATTAACATCATTATTCAACAAAATAGATGAGGTTAGTGGTTACCAAATTGACAATGAATTCATTAGTTTAGATCCTAAAAATTATGCTACAATATAATAATACATAACTAAATTCATATATCTTAGATCATAAATTTTTGAATGTAAAATTGATTAAAAGGATATTCAGTTGATTTTTAGTGCCTTACACAAATTAGGTCCTGATATTCATCCTTTGTCTCTAGCTTTTAGACTCATAGGCTCACATTGGGTACATCTTATCAAATGCCCACCTTTAAGGTATTATTTAAGATTATAATGGATGTATAATAAAATTTAATACCTATGGATCTAATCAAGTCATCTAAATCTCAAGCTCTAGTTACAAGTCAAACTTAGCGTAAACAAGTTTCAACATCAACATCAAATACAAGTTCAAGTAAAAAGAAGTATAATAATCAAAATAAGTCATACAAGGATAAGAATAAAGGGTAATAATATTCCTCAAAAGGAGATTATAAATCCACTAATAAGAAATGGGATTCACAAAAAAGGACTAGTACTCATTGCCCTTATTACAAAAAGGGGTTTCATAGTGAACAAGATTGCCAGAAGAAAGATATTGATGACCTTAAAGATCTTCTCAAGAAGAAAAACATCAATTAATAATCTTCAAAATATTTTTCCACTCTTTCAAATTCAAGGAAAGAAAAAGCTAAAAAATTTCCCAAGTCATGGGTAATTAACTTAGGTGCTTTGCACCATATGGGTTCTGATCATTTTTTTTTTTGGGACTAGAACCAAGTTCCTTGCCTCATATTCTCATAGGTGATGATTCTAAGGTATATGTTATATGAAAAGTTACATTTGATGTTAATAGTGGTGTATTTGAGGATGTCCTCTATGTGCCAAAGTTATCAAATAACCTTCTCTCTATCTAGCAAATCACTCACTTTGATACTGATAGGGAAGTTGAGTTCACACTTGATTCTATATCAATTAAAAAAATGGAGGATAATTCCCTAGTTGTAGTGAAAAAATTCAATAATCATACTCAACTTTATTTATTATCACATTTTGTGCCTCAGTCTTCCTCTACAACTTTTATCTCACACACTGATTCAGTAAGCAAGCTATGACATGAGCAATTTGGTCATTTGATCTACTACTATTTATAGTATCTTAGTCAATAGGAGATGGTTACAAGACTTCCATATATTCAATTTTTAAGGGGTATATGTCATGTTTATGCCTTAGGAAAACATCTATAGGAAAATTTTGATGAAGGGAAGGCTTGGAGGGCTACACAAGTCCTCAAACTTGTTCGTGGTGATTTAGTGGGTCCATTACCTACTTTGTCTTTTAGTAAAACCCATTATATTCTCACATTTATTGATGACTATTCCAAATATACTTGGGTTTTTTTTTAAAACTCAAGAGTGAAGTATTTGATAGATTTTTAGAGTTCAAAGCTCTAGCAGAGAAATAATCTAGGAAGTATGTCAAGATCCTCCACATCGATAATGGGAGGGAATATGTGAATAACAAGTTTAAACAATTTTGTGCTCTTGAAGGAATTGATCTTTAGCATTCAATTGCATACACACCTCAATAGAATGGTGTAGTAAAGAGGAAGAATATATTCTTAAAAGAGATGGAAAGTTGTATGATTCATGCAAAATCATTAATACCTAAGTACTAAGTGGAAGTGATTAATTTCACTATATATATATATATATATATATATATATATATATATATATATATATATATATATATATATATATATATATATATATATATATATATATATATATATATATATATATATATATAAAATAGAGCTCCTCATAAAGCTTTAAAGGAGATAACACCTCTTAAATCTTGGTGTAACAAGAAGATAGGTGTGCATCATTTTAGAGTCTTTAATAGTCCAACATGGTCTCATATATCTTCAAACAAGCATCATGCTTTAGAACAACAAAATTGAACTTACATATTTGTGTGATATCTTGATAGTGTTAAGGGATATCAACTCATTGATCCAGATTCACATGAGATTATTATAACAAGAAGTGTTTACTTTGAAGAAAGTCCTTTAGACTTCTCTTCTAATATTTCTCATTCTTCTTCCTTAAAAGAATCAAATAGCATTGATGATGATACTCTTGCTTCTTATACTCATAGGGATGATGAGGTAAAACCTCTCTAATAGGGTTTAATAGGTCATGGTGTTCCTCCTTATCCTCTAGATTTTCATCCATTGATGCCTTTATGGGATAGACAGACTTTGGTAGACGTAAAATCTCTTGTTACGGATCCATTAGATAGAAGGAGAACATAGTGACAACATGATCTTCCACATTCTTACATTGCCACAACTTTTGATCCATAATCTTTTTAGGAAGCCACAAGGACAATTGTGTGGGATTAAATGATGGAAGAAGAGTATGACTCATTGATTAGGAAAAACACATGAGATATTGTTCTTCTTCTTAAGCGAAGAAAATTTGTATGATGTAGGTAGATATATCAGACTAAGTTTTTAATAGATGGAAATATTGATAAGTATAAATCACACTTAGTGGCCAAAGTTTTTTCCCAAGTGAAAGGCATTGACTATACATAAACCTTTATGCTTGTTGCTAATATGAACTCCATTTGATTGATACTTATTATTGGTGTATCTCATGGTTGGGTTGTACATCAGATGGATGTGAAGAGAAAAAATCTTCATGGGGATCTTCATATATATATATATATATATGGAGCAACTATAGGGGTTCATTCAAGAGTATTCATTAGTGTGCCACTTGAAAAAGACTCTCTATGGTCTAAAATAAGCCCCTAGGGCTTGGTATTCCAAGATAAACACATTTCTTCTCTCAGTTGGGTTTTCAAGATGTCACTCAGATTTGAATGTCTACATTCTATGGTTGGAGGATTCACTATTTTACTTAGTGATCTATGTTGATGATCTCATTATTATAGGGAGCACAACATCCATCATCTATAGTGTTAGGATTGCACTTCATGATAGGTTTTATATGATAAATATGGGCCTATTGCATTATTTTCTTGGGATTCAAATAACACAGTCTTATTCCAAGATTACACTTTTATAGGCCAAGTATGCCATGGACTTGTTAGCTCGATTCACATGGTTGATTGTAGGCCTACACTAACTCTTTTATTATCTGGAGTTAAACTTGAGGTTTATTTTTCCAGTCCCTTGGTTGATGTCACATTATATCCTAGATAGTAGGTAGCCTCATCTTTCTGATTCATGAATGGCCTAACATTTCAAATGCAATTGGCATGATTTCATGCTTTATGAAGATACCACATGAGCTTCATTAAAGAGCCACCAAGTGAATTTTGAGCTACATTTAGGGCACTATCAAATATAGGATTCACTATAAAATAGGTATAAATTCATACTTGGTGGGATACATATATGTTGATTGGGTTGGTGATTATGATGATCATAAGTCCACTTCTAGTTACATCTTTCATTTTAGATCTGGCCTCATTTATTGGTAGAGCAAAATGCAACATGCTATTGCTCTTTCATTTATAGAGTCTAAGTATCATGGTGTTGTTAATACCACTACTAAGGCTATTTGGCTTTAGAATATTTTCATTAAGCTTAGTGTTCCATTTTAAAAGACATCAGTCATCCACTATGGCAACCAAAGTATAATCTAGATCTTGAAGAATTTGGTTCATCATTAGAGAACCAAGTACATAGATATCCATATGCACTTTATCAGGTAATTGATTTAGATAGAGATCATTGATCTTCAATATTATCCTACAAAGTTTTCACCAAACCTTTCATAAGAGAAAGTATCTTCACTTGTGATCTCTTTTGGGGGTGTGAGACATCAGTTCTTCAAGGGGGTCTCCTAGACCTTCATTTTAGGAGAATTTTTTTTCCTTTGGGTTTTCTCCTTTCCTCATCTATTTGTACATAGTACCTAATATGGCTACACATTATCAAGACTCTTATCTGTAAAGACCTACTTAAGCTTCACTTATGGGGGGTGTTGGTGCATTTATTTTCTTTATTATATTTACTTGTATTTATTATTTATATTGATGCACTAATTACTTATTTTAATTAGTTTATTATGTTTATTAATAATTTGCATTAAATAGGATAAACTTGTTTAGCTAGTAGTCAACTTGGACACCTATCTTGTTATAATGGAGTTCCAATTCACTATTCAAGATAAGATAGGATAAAATTGGTTAACTAATAATCAACTTGTGTTGACCATTTACATAAGTTGGAAACCTATCATTTTAGTGTGAAGTTGTACTCCACTATTCATGTAGTTAGATATCAGTTAAACTACACATGTTATATGAGTTCCTTGATCTATATAATTAATGTCTATTTGTGTATTCTATATTAGATTAATATTGAATTATTAGAGTAATTTAGCATATTTGAGTTATTTATTTATTTCTATTATTATCTCAGATATACAGTTATCATTTATTACTATTATTATTTGATGTTTTTTTTATGATTTCTATTAGAGTCATTAGATCTTGTAACTAATTCTAATAATGACTTACAAAACACTCTTACAACCATTTATAATTCTATTAGACCTGTAACTTGAAGCTTTGCTCAGAACATAGTCTAAAAAGGCTTTTTGAGGGCCAATAACCACTATTTTAGCTACAATATTAAATAATTTTAATTATAATTTTTTCAATTCAAATTAACATCATTATGAAAAGGGAGAAATCAAATTTACAATGCAGTCAGTGGTATCAAAAATAGAGTTACAAATCAAATGATATGGCTAAAAAACCAACACATAGTCATATCAATACCTTCAAAACATGTAAAAATGGAAAATCACAAAGAAAGATATAAGCAAAACCCATAATATCTTATATTTCCATAAAGATATTGAAAAGACACTAAAAAAAGAATTTGTAGTTTTTTAAAATAATCAAAGTAACCCCTAAAACCTGCCCTCTAAGTATTTTTTAGTACAATCATACAAGACCACAAGAAAATATCTAAAATCATAGATAAACTAGTGTTATCAAAAATAGAGTTGTAGATCATAAGATATGGCTAAAAAACCAACACAACACATCAACACTTTCAAAATATGGAAAATATAAAATCATAGACCAAGATATAAGCAAAACCCATCATATCTTATATTTTTAGAAAGTTGTTGAAAAGACACTCAAACATGTATTTTTAGTTTTTTGAAATAGTAAAATTAACCCTTGTGGCCTCCTCTCTTAGTTTTTTCTAGTAAAAAATTAGTTGAGTAATAAATCTTCCCAAGAGGGTCATTTTCCACAATCATAACTTTTTATTGGAAACTCTAATAGCTACAAAACCAAGTGCATTACCTTATCATGACATAGATTTATAATCATATAAATTTTCAAGGAATTTATAATTAATTTATTCTTATAAAAATGAGAATTAAACGTGCTCACTAGGTACATTTAATAAACTGGGAGAAGTAGAAGATGACTAAGTAAAAATTAGTGTAAAAATTGATTTTGATAATTGTGCATTTTATACATCATATCTAATATGTGAACATTATCATTTCCATTGCACTTTAATGACATTTAGCTATTACCATGAAAAAATTTAACAATATTTGACCTCCTTTACCACTACAAAAATGATTTTTAAACATGTGCGCTAACAAGACTTGAAAATTGGAAACAACCTAAAAATTTAATAAACTAAAAATTAACTCAGAAGCCAAATTCTAACCTTGTGCATTTCACACATGGGAGCTAATTTTTTTGCCTTTTTTTTTGCTTTCACATTCTTCTCATAATTAGATACCATCATATGAAAATTAAAAGTGATTAGAATTTATTTGGTTTTATGAAATGTTATTTGAAAAGTGTTGTATAGACTGATTTGGCATTTAGAAATACACAAAAATTTACATATTGGGTAGTTTTAATTATTGAAATATTTTAACATGAATAATAATTATCTTCTACAACTACCTTTACCATTCTATTCTCCTGACATTTGACTATAATCAAATCATTTTTGGAGAGAAAAGAGCATGATTTAGTACTACATAATTGTGCCCAAAAAATATTGTGTAGACTGATTTAGACAAGACACATCATATATTACCCTCTTTGAAAAACCTCACTTAGATCTTAAAACAACTTTAAAATTGAAACCATGATAAATAAATCAATATTAACAAGCCATGACTCTTGACAAGATCACATAAACTTTTACAATGGAAGAGATATATAGAAGACAATGAAAAAGAGAAGGAAAAATAGATGATGACTTGAGTGATGTCATCCTCCTCTACATGGAGAAATTCTTCATTCTTATTAAGGATTGTTAAATTATTTGAGTTTCCTCATGTTTCTATTTAACCTCTCCCACCTGAAGTTCATTGCATCTCCTACTTGGTCTTCTAGAAGCCTCTATACACTTTGTGAAAGCTTATCACATTAGCATTTAATGCTTGGAGACCTAGAGGGTGACTTTGATTATCTTATTCAACCTTTATTAATGATTAATGAACTACAAAACACACTTAAAACTATTTATAATTCCATTAGACTTCTAACTTGAAGCTTTGCTCACAAAATAACCTAGAAACGCTTCTTGAGGGCCAATAACCATGATTTTAGTTATGACATTATCTAATTTTAAATATAAATTTATCTAATTTCAAATCAATGTCATTAAAAAAATGGAGAAATCATATTTTCAATGTAACTAATGGTATCATAAATGGAGTTATGGATCAAAATATATGGCTAAAAAATAACAAACAATCACATCAACACCTTTAGAACATGGAAAAATGGAAAATCATAGAGCAAGATATGAACAAATCCCATAATATCTTATATTTCTATAAATATATTGAAAATACACTCAAAAAGGGTATTTTTAGTTTTCTAAAATAATTAAATTAACCTATGTGACCTGCCCTCTAATTATTTTTTAATGAAAAGTTAGTTGAGTGATAAATCTTCTCAGGAGGGTCACTTTGCACTATCATAATATTTTAATATAAACTCTAATAGGTACAAAACCTAGTGCATTACCTTATCATTCCATATGTTTACAATCATATAAACTTTCATGTAATTTAGACTTCATTTGCTTTTGAATAAATAGAATTCAAAAGTGCTCACTAGGTGGATTTAGCATTAGGAGATGTAAAAAATGACCAAGTAAAAATTAGCATAAAAACTGATTTTGATACGTACATATTCTACACATTATATAAAACATTTGTGAATTATATTTCATATTTCATTCTGATGATATTTATCTATCATCATGATAAATTTGAATAATATTTGACCTCCTTTACTTCTGTGAAAATGATTTTGAAATGTGTGCACTGATCAAATTTGAAAATTGGAAACAACCAAAAAAAATTCTAACCCTACGCATTTCACATATGGGAGTTAATTTTATTTGCTTTTTTTGACTTGCACATTATTCTCACATTTTTATACCATCATATTAAAATTAAAGGTGATTATAATTTATTTGGTTTTACAAAATAGTATTTGAAATGTGTTACATACTCTTATTTGGCACTTAGATATACATAAAAATTTATGCACTTAGTAATTTTCATGATTGCAATATTTTTACTCATGAATAATACTCTACAACAATATTCACAATTTTATTCTTCTGACATTTAACTACAATAAAAAAAAAATTATAGATAAAAGATCAAGATTTAAAATAGCAAAATTATTCCTAAAAAATATTGTGTAGGTTAATTTAGACAAGACACGTCATATCTTACCCTCTTGAGAAAACCTCATTAAGACCTTGAAATAATTTGATACTTGAAATCATAATAATCAAATCAATATTACAAAGGCATTACTCCCAACAAGACCACATGAAAGTTTGAAATGGAAGAGATATATAGAAAAAAATAGAAGAGAGAAGAAGGAAAACTAGATAATGACTTGAGTGATGTCATCCTCCTCTACATGGAAAAAGTCTTCATTTTTCTAGAATGATTATTAAATTTTTTGAGTTGCCTCTTCTTTTTACTTAACATCTCTCACTTCAAATTCATCACATCTCCCACCTGGTCTTCTATAAGGCTCTGAACACTTGGTAAAGTCTTGTCACCTTTGCATTTAATGTCTAGAGACCTTGAGTGTGACTTTGATTACCTTATTCAACTTTAACTAATGATGAATGACTTGCTAAACACTATTAAAACCATTTTAAACTCTATTAGAGCTAAAAATTGAATCTTTGCTCATAAGATAGCTTAAAAAGGTTTTTTGAGGGCCAATAACCACCATTTGAGTTGTGATATTGACTAATTTTAAATATAAATTTATTAAATTTTAAATCAATATAATTATAAATATTGATAAATCATCTTTATAACATAACCAATTTGTTAAGAACCCACGAAAGCACAACTAATTACCATATACAAGCAATTAACATGCGAAATTAAACTAGAAGTAACAAGTAACTAGAATTCAGAAATAACACAGAATATGAGAGACAATACCCGATTGTATTAATACTCTTCCAAAAGGAAATACAACAAAGAAGATTGCCACAGTTCTTCTTCTTTACACACCTCTAAGGCTCCCACACCTCTAGGGCATAAATAGTAAATCTCTTCAAGAGCTCACTCTCTCTCTTACGATCCCAACACACAACTCAAACACAGAGTTGGTGTTCACCTCCAACCAGTCAGTATCTACTACTGCCAGTACACTGAGTATACAAACATACTCAACTGAGTACACAATACACTCCAAGTAGATCTCTCATGAACTTGCAACAACCTGCAACTCAAATGATCTTACTTTGGAAGGAACTACCTTGCCTTCCTCTTTGCTCTTCAACTGATTACACACTGTACTCCAAGTAGATCCTACTTGATCTTGCTCCCTATTGTGTTGCTATCACCTTGATCCTACTACCACCTGCAGATCAACCTAGTTCTGTACACCTGCAAACCTTAGACCTCACACACACAAACACCTACAAATCAATGATCTTACTTACCATGTAGATCTCCAAATGTGGCCTTGCACACCTGCTGGCCAAGATCCTACATACATGAAGAATCCTTCTAATTCTCCAAACCAGCACCCACACTTGGCACTGTGGCACTAGGAGGAACACACCATGCTCTCTTCACACACATAAGGAGTTAATATTTGTTCTCTTACTCTCTAGCACACATTACAATACAACCCATGAGTTTATTATATAGATCTCATGCAAACAATAATTAGACATCTAATTACAATAATTAGATCCACAACTTCAAGTCTAAAATTGGCCTTTGACATGCAAACAACTAGTTTGTTAACTAATTGTCTGTGAATTGGTAGTTTTATAATTGCACAGGCGACTAACGTCGGTCCCTGTCTGCCTAAAGGTGACCAACACCCACTGATCCATGACCAACGTTAGTTTCTCTTCTCACTGTATATGACCGACGTCGGTTGATCAGACCAACATCAGTTTCTCTATAACTCAGCAACCTCCTCCATGTCTGCATCAGTGAAGCTTTTAGCTCCATAACCTAACAATCTCCCACTTAGAGATAAATAGCTACACTATACCTGTACCTATACCCTATCTAATCTATTTCCTAGCTTGTATCCCTCTCTAAGATCAACCTTGAAGACCAACCACTACACATCCTATGGTGTAAACCCTGTCATCCAAGTATCTTGTTGCATCTGCATCTACAAATCCATGTAGAAAAGAACTTGACCCTATATAGCATGTCAACCTGTTGCTGGTCCCTCTCAAATACCTGAGAATCCATTAAACTGGCCTCTAGTGCTTCTTTCCTAGATCAGCTCCAAACTTTCTGACAGCTCCCACTGCATGGGCAACCCAGGTCCAATACGCATGTACTTGACCTCATCATGTGAATCAGGACCCTATTTTATGAACTGTCCAACCATTGGTGTGCTAATTGGTATCACACAATCATCCGGAGACAAAATCAACCTATGATCTCCATGTCTCTAGAACACACTTTGCCAAAGAATTTTGCTGCTCCAAATTCCTCATGACATGCCACTGAACTAACCTTACCCTTAGCTCAACAAAACCCTGTATGCCTGAACCTACACCAAGCTCATCCTCCACATACAGTAATAGGATAATGTTGTGACCATCATCCACTGGTAAGACAAACACAATGCTTATACTAACATTGACTAAAGCCCTGCTTCGTCATCCACCTGGTACCACTTGTCAGCCTTGTACCATTATCCTGCAGCTTCCTCAAGACCATATGACCTTGCCTTCCATCTCACATATCCATTCTCTCTATTCTTTAACTAAGGAATGCATTCATCTTTTAGTGTTTTTATCCCAGCTGGCAACCCTACCAAATCTCTTGTTTGGTTCTACATCCCAATCCATGCCATGCTCCCACTGTTTCTTGGATCCTTCCTACTCTGCAGTGAGAAATGAGTATAAAGAAGAGGAACAACGAATTTGAGGCTTACTTACCCTTTCAGTCCTCCATATGGGCATTTGAGACTCCTTGAAAACTTGTTGTCTGCCCAAAATTTGTTATAGTGACTGACCTCGATCACCACACAATATACATCCGATCGACGTCAGTTCCCATGTGACTATCCTTTATGCCGACATTAGTTTTTTGACCAATGTTAGTCTTACCTGGTCACCGACATCGGTTCCCTAACTGATGCTAGTAGCCACACTCTCTAACACCACCAGCTCCAGTCTACACATGACTGACATCAGCACCTGTCTGTTCAACGTCGGTTCCCCTTGACTGACATTGGTAATCGTGTTCACCTATGAGTGATGACTTTTTACCTGCAAGCTCTCCATGGATTAAAACATTGTATAAACCACCCTACTTAGAGTTACTCAGTCCCATCTGTTGATCTCTATATGTCATCTCCTCCAAAAACACCAAGGCTTTCCAGTTCTTAAGTCTGTCAAACACATCTGTCTTCTGCTTAAGAACATGCATCTCCTTCTTGTTCATGTGACCAAGCCTACAAAGCCACATTTTTGAAATAGAAGAAGAATCAGTAATATAAGTAGATAGATAAAGGACACCTACTTTCTTACCACCAGCTAATTCAAGTGCATCTGTAGTGAGAGTTCTTGTGCATCTCTTATCTCCCAACTTTCTTGAAGAAATTAGCCACATCTTCAAGACTGGGACCTGCATGACCTCCTTCAACACCCATGTGTTGGCCGCCTACAATTTTAGCTTCACTTCCCCTTTGCCAATTCTTTGGCAAGGCACACCAGCCCCTAAATAAATCTTTTCAAAGTCTCTAAAGACCTTAACATGGAAAAATACTCTATTTCAAGCTGCATGGAAAGAGGCAACAGAATCTATAAAACAAGATTTTACTTTATCCAAGGAACATCCCAGAGCATCTTGTGTAACAACACCTACAACATCTACTTCTTTAATTCCTTCATGTTGATCTCCCACCAACCAGCAATATTTCTTTACCTACTCTTTCTTTCCATAACACCGTAATTGACCATTCATGCTTTTCAATTCCTCATTCTCAGTGTACTTTCTTCTACCGTTGCTATACTCCCACTCAATTAGAAACCCCTGAGAGTGACCTATAATCAAACACAAAACCTACTCCCTATAACCTTAGCTTTGATACCAACTGTTAGGAACCCATGGAAGCACAACTAATTACCATATACAAGCAACTAACATGCAGAATTAAACCAGAAGTAACAAGTAACTAGAATTCAGAAATAACACAGAATATGAGAGACAATACCCAATTGTATTAATACTCTTCCAGAAGGAAATACAACAAAGAAGATTGCCACAGTTCTTCTTCCTTACACACCTCTAGGGCTCCCACACCTCTAAGGCATAAACAATAAATCTCTTCAAGAGCTCACTCTCTCTCTTACGGTCCCAACACACAATTCAAACACAGAGTTGGTGTTAACCTCCAACCATTCAGTATCCACTACTACCAATACACCAAGTATACAAACATACTCAACTGAGTACACAACACACTCCAAGTAGATCTCCGATGAACTTGCAACAACTTGTAACTCAAATGGTCTTACTTTGGAAGGAACTACCTTGCCTTCCTCTTTTCTCTCCAACTGAGTACACACCGTACTCTAAGTAGATCCCACTTAATCTTGCTTCCTATTGTGTTGTTGTCACCTTGATCGTGCTGCCACCTATAGATCAACCTAGTTCTACACACCTGCAAACCTTAGACCTTGCACACACAAACACTTATAGATCAATGATCTTACTTACCATGTAGATCTCCAAACATGGCCTTGCACACCTGCTGACCAAGATCTTACATACATGAAGAATCCTTTTGATTCTCCAAACTAGCACCCACAATTGGCACTGTGGCACTAGGAGGAACACACCATGCTCTCTTCACACACAAAAGGGGCTAATATTTGCTCTCTTACTCTCTAGCACACATTACAATACATCCCATGAGTCTATTATATATATCTCATGCAAACCATAATTAGACATCTAATTACAATAATTAGATCCATAGATTCAAGTTTAAAATTGGCCTTTGACATGCAAACAACTGGTTTGTTAACTAATTATCCATGAATTGGCAGTTCTATAACCGCACAGGCGACCGACGTCGGTCCCTATCTGCCTGGAGGTGACCGACGCCGGCCAATCCATGACTGACGTTAGTTGCTCTTCTCACTGTATGTGACCGACGTCGATTTATCAGACCGACATCAATTTCTCTGCAACTCAAAAACTTCTCAGCAACCTCCTCCATGTCTACATCAGTGAAGCTTTTAGCTCCACAACCTAACACAATTGCCTCAAAAATTGAGTTACATATCAAAAGATATGGCTAAAAAACTTACACATAGTCATACATAGTCACATCAACACCTTCAAAATATATAAAAATAGAAAATTGTAAAGAAATATATAATAAAAATCTATCATATGTTATATTTTTATAAATCTCTTGAAAATAAACTCAAAAGGGTATTTTTAATTTTTTTTTAAAATAAAATTACCTTTACAACTAACCCTCTAAGTGTTTTTTGGTGAAAAGTTAGTTGACTGATAAATCCTCTTAGTAGGGTCACTTCGCACCATCAAAAAATTTAGACTTCATTTACATCTATACAAAAGAGATTTGAAAGTGCTCACTAGGTATATTTAGAAACTAGGAGATCTAGAAAATGACTAAGTAAAAATTAACGCAGAAGCTAATTTTGATAACTGTGTATTTTACACTTTATATCTAATATGTGTACATTATATTTATCATTTCACTCTAATGAAATTTATATATCACCATGATAAATTTTAAAAATATTATATCTCATTTACCACTACAAAAATGATCTTGAAACATGTGTACTAACCAGATCTGAAAACTAGAAACAACCCAAAAAATTGACTAAGTAAAATTCAGCTCAAAAGCTAGTTTTTAACTATACACATTTTTCATGTGGGAGACAATTTTTTATGCATTATTTGACTTGAATATTATTATTAAATTTGTATACTATGATATAAAAATTAAAACTTATTGGACTTTATTTCATTTTACAAAATGGTATATGAAAAGTGGTGCAGAGGTTGATTTAGCACCTTGAAATACATAAAAATCTACACACTAGGTATTTTTCATAACTATAATATTTTCAAGTGATTAATAATTATCTATAACCACCTTTACCATTATATTCTCTTGATATTTTACTATAATAAAAAAAATTAAAGAAATAGAGCATGATTTAGCCCTATAAATTATTCTTGAAAAATACTGCACAAGCTGATTTGGACAAAACACATCACATCTAGCCCTTTTGAGAAAACCTCACTAAAACATTGAAATAATTTTACACTTGAAACCATGATAATAAAATAAATATTACTAAGGCATGACTCCTAAAAAAACCACATGAAAGTTTGAAATGGAAGAAATATATAGAAAAAAATGGAAGAAAGAAGGGGAAATGGATGATTACATGAGCGATATCATCCTTCTGTACATATAAAAAGTCATCATTCTTCTATAATGCTTATTAAATGATTTGAGTTTCCTCTTATTTCTAATTAAACTCTCCCACTTCAAATTTGTCACATCTCTCACTTGGTCTTTTAGAAGCCTTTAGACATTTTGTGAAAGCTTATCACCTTCACATTTAATTCTTAAAGACCTTGAGGGTGAATTTGATTACCTTATTCAACCTATATTGATGATAAATAAGATATAAAACACTCTTACAACTATTTATAACTTGATTAGATCTACAACTTGAAATTTTGCTCACAAGATAGCCTAGAAAAGCTTCTTGAGGGCCAATAACCACCATTCTAGCTACGACATTAACTAATTTTAAATATAAATTTCTCTAGTTTAAAATCAAGATTATTAAAAAAAGAGAGAAATAATATTTCCAATTTAATCAATGGTCTCAATAATGGAGTTGCAGATAAAAAAATATGGCTGAAAAACTAACATATAGTTGCACATAATCACATCAACACCTTTAAAATATGAAAAAATGGAAAATCTTAGAGAAAATTATAAGTAAAATCCATTATATCATATATTCATATAAAAATCTTGAAAATACACTCAAAAAAGTATTTTTAGTTCTTTTAAATAATGAAATTAACCCATGTGACCTGCTCTCTAAGTTGGCTGAGTGATAAATCTACTTAGGAGTGTCACTTCACACCATCATAACATTTCACTAGAAACTCTAATATTAGCAAAAATAAGTGCATTACTTTATCATGATATCTATATATAATCATAATAACTTAAATATAATTTTGACTTGATTTGATTCTATAAAAATAGGATTTAAAAATGCTCACTAGATAGATTTAACAATTAAAAGATACAAAAAATGATTAAGTAAAAATCAATGTAGAAGTTGATTTTGATAGCTTTGCATTTTACACATTATATCTAATATGTGAATATTATCTTTCCCATTGCACTCTATTGACATTTAGCTTTCACCATTATAAATTTAAATAATATTTTAACCTCCTTTATCACTACAAAAATGAGATTGAAGCATATGCACTAACAAGATCTGAAAACTAGAAATAACCCAGAAAATTGACTATGTAAAAATCAACTAAGAAGCCAATTTTTAACTCTACACATTTTGTACATGAGAGTTTATTTTTTATGTATTTTTTGACCTACACATTATTCTCACATTTGACTACCATGATATGAAAATTAAAATTGATTAGACTGTATTTGGTTTATGAAATGGTATTTGAAAAGTGGTATATAAGAGGCACTTTCAAATACATAGAAATCTACAAATTGGGAAGTTTTCATAACTATGATATTTTAAGTGATGAATAATTATTTATAACCACCTTAACCATTATACTATTTTGAAATTTGACTACTATTAAACAAATTTTGGAGAGAAAAGAGCATGATTTAGCCCTACAAAATTATTCTAAAAAAATATTGCATCAACTGATTTAGACAAGATACATCATATCTAACCCTTATGAGAAAACCTCACTAAGACTTTGAAATAATTTGAGACTTGAAACTATGATAATAAAATCAATATTACCAAAGGATGACTCCCAACAAAAACATATGAAAGTTTGAAATGGAAGAGATATATAGAAAAAAATAGAAGAGAGATGAAGAAGAAATAGATGATGAATTGAGCGACATTATCCTCCTCTACATGAATAAATTATTCATTCTTCTATAAGTATTATTAAATATTTTGAGTTGCTTCTTCTTTCCACTTAACCTTTCACAATTTAAATTCATCACATCTCCCACTTGGTCTTATAGAAGCCTCTAAACACTTTGTGAAGGTTTGTCACCTTAGCATTTAATATATTGAGACCTTGAGGTGACTTATATTACCTTATTCAACCTCCATTGATGATAAATCACTCCTAAAACACTCTTAAAAATATTTTTAATTCCATTAAACCTATAACTTGAAGCTTTACTCACAACATAATCTAGAGAGGTTTCTTGAGGGCCAATAGCCACCATTTTATCTATGACATTGACTAATTTTAAATATACATTTCTCTACTTTAAAATCAACATATTTAAAAAGAGGTAGAAATCAAATTTACAATGCCACTAATGGTATTAAAAACTTTGGAGTTGTAGATCAAAAGATATGTCCAAAAAATAATACATGGTCACATCAACACCTTCAGAACAGGGAAAAAATAGACAATCATAAAGCAAAATATGCGCAAAACTATCATATATTATATTTCTAGAAAGCTATTAAAAAGACACCCAAAAGGGTATTTTTATTTTTTTTAAATAATCAAATTAACCCCTATGACCTATCTTCTGAGTATTTTTTAGTGAAAAGTTGGCTGAGTGATAAATCTTCTTAAGAGGGTCACTTTGCTCTATCATAATATTTTGTTATAAATATAATAGCTATGAAACCTAATGCATTACCTGATCATGCCATCTAGTTATAATCATATAAACTTTAATTTAATTTGGACTTCGTTTGCTTCTACATAAATGGGATTCAAATGTGGTCACTGGGTAGATTTAGTAATTGGGAGATGCAAAAAATGACTAAGTAAAAATTAGCATAAAAACTAATTTTGATAGCTATGTATGTAACACATTATATCTAATATTTATGCATTATCTTTACCATTTCACTCTAATGCTATTTAGCTATCAGCATGAAAATTTTGAATATTATTTAACCTCTTTTATTACTGTAAAAATGAGTTTGAAATGTGTGTATTGACTATATCTAAAAATTAAAAACAACCCAAAAAATTGACTTTATTTGGTTCTACAAAATAGTATTTGAAAAGGGGTGCATAAGATGATTTGTCACCTTAAAATACACAAAACACAATAGGAAGTTTTCATAACTATGATATTTTCAAGTGATTAATAATTCTTTGCAGCCACCTTCACCATTATATTCTCCTAACATTTGATTACCAAAAACCAAATTTTGGAGGGAAAAGAGCATGATTTAGCCTTGCAAAATTATTTTTGAAAAATGATGCACAAGCTGATTTAGATAAGACACATCATATCTAACCCTCTTGAGAAAACCTCACAAAGACCTTGAAATAATTTGAGACTTGAAACCATGATAATCAAATCAATATTACAAAGTCATGACCCTTAATAAGACCACATGAAAGTTTGAAATGGAAGATATATATAGAAGAAAATGTAAGAGAGAAGAAGGGAAAATGGATTATGACTTGAGTGATGTCATCCTCCTCTACATGGAGAAATTTTTCATTCTTCTATAAGGCTTATTAAATGCTTTGATTTTCCTCCTCTTTCCACTTAACCTCTCCCACTTCAAATTCATCACATCTCCCACTTGGTCTTATTGAAGCCTCTAAACACTTTGTGAAGGCTTTCGACCTTAGCATTTAATGTCTTGAGACCTTGAGGGTGTTTTATATTACATTATTAAACCTCTAGTCGAGGGCCCAATTTTTTCATTCAAAATAGCTATATCTTATATCTGGCTTTCTTGAGAGATCCATCCATTGTGAACTAACCTAGACAATACCTCTATATAGATAGATATATAGCCATCTGAAGGAGAAGGATAATGTAATCTCTCTCTAGAGGGGGAAATGATGAATAGTAAGTTGTAAAACATGCTTATAACTATTTATAACTCTATTAGACTTGAAACATGAAGCTTTTCTCACAACATAACCTAAAAAGGCTTCTTAAGGGCTAATAACCATAATTTCAGTTGTAACATTAACCAATTTTAAATATACACTTTTATAATTTAAAATAAACATAATTACAAAGATGGAGAAGTAAAATTTTCAACATGACTAATGGTCTAAAAAATGGAGTTGTGGATTAAAATATATGACTAATAAATAACACACGGTCTCATCAACACCTTTAAAACATGGAAAAATGAAAAATCACATACCAAGATATGAGAAAAACCTAACATATATTATATTTATAGAAATATATTGAAAAGATAGCTAAAAGGGTACTTTTATTTATTTTGTAATAATTGAATTAACCCTTGTGACCTACCCTTTGAGTGTTTTCTAGTGAAAATTTGACTAAGTGATAAATCTTCTTAGGAAGATCAATTTGCATAATCATAACATTTTATTGTAAACTCTAATAGCTGTGAAACCTAGTGCATTACTTTTTCATGCCATCTAGGTAAAAACATATAAAATTTAGTGAAATTTGATATTAATTTGTTTCTACACAAATGGGATTGAAAATTACTCACTATGTAAATTTAAAAATTGGGAGATTCAAAAAATGACTAAGCAAAAATCAGTGTAAAAGTTGGTTGTAATAGCTACACATTTTACACATTATATCTAATGTGTACACATTATCTTTCTCATTAACGTTCTAATGACATTTATCTATCACTATGAGAAATTTGAATAATATTTTACCTCCTTTACTACTACAAAAATGAGTTTAAAATGTGTGTAATAACCAGATCTAAATATTAAAAACAACCCAAAATTTTGACTAAGTATAAATCAGCTCAAAAGGCAATTTCTAACCAAATGCATTTTTCATGTGGAAGCTAATTTTATTTTATTTTTTTGAATTACACATTCTTATCATATTTATCTACCATAATATTAAAATCAAAGGTGGTTGGACTTTATTTGGTTTTGCAAAATAATATTTGAAAAGTGTTGCACACGCTGATTTGGCACCTAGAAATACACAAAAATTTATGCACTAGCAATTTTATGACTGATATTTTCACATCATAAATAATTATTTTCAACCACCTTCACTATTTTTATATTTCTAACATTCAACTACCATAAAATAAGTTTTAGAGAGAAAAAAATATGATTTAGTAATGCAAAATTATTCCTGAAAAATATTGTGTATGTTAAATTAGACAAGACACATCATATCTTACCCTTTCAATAAAACCTAATTAAGACAGAAATAATATGACACTTGAAACCATGATAATTAAATCAATATTAATAAGGCAAACTCCTGATAAGATTACATGAAAGTTTGAAATGGAAGAGATATATAGAAGAAAATAAAAGATAGATGGAAAAATAGATGATGACTTGAGTGATGTCATCCTCCTTTACAAGGAGAAAGTATTCATTATTATAGAAGTATTATTAAATTATTTGATTTTATTGTTTTTTCATTTAACCTCTCCCACTTCAAATTCATCACATCTCCCACTTGGTCTTCTAAATGCCTTGAGACACTTTGTGAAGGCTTGTCACCTTTACTTTTAATGCATAGAGACCTTGAAGGTGACTTTGATTATCTTATTCAACCTCTATTTATGATAAATTACCTATAAAATATTCTTTAAAATATTTATAACTTCATTAGACCTACAACTTGAAGCTTTGTTCACAACATAACCTAGATTTTGAGGGCCTATAACCACCTTTTTAACTATGACATTGAGTAATTTTAAATATAAATTTCTCCAATTTTAAATCAAAATCATTATAAAGAAGGAGATATCAATTGTTTGATGAAACCAATGGTCTCAAAAATAAATTTTTGGATCAAAAGATATGGCTAACAAACGAACACACATTTGCACATGGCTGCATCAACACCTTTAAAATATGGAAAAATAGAAAATCACAAAGCAAGATATAAACAAAACCATCATATTTTATATTTCCATAAATCTGTTAAAAACACACTCAAAATGATATTTTTATTTTTTTAAATAATTTAATCAACCACTATAACCTACCCTCTGAGTGTTTTCTAGTGAAAAGTTGGCTTTGTGATAAATCTTCTCAGGAGGGTCACTTCACACCATCATAGATTTTCACTAGAAACTCCAATAGTAGAGAGGCTAAGCATATTACCTTAGCATGTTATCTATATATAATCATAAAAAAATGTATCAAATTTTGACATCATTTTCTATTGTACAAATGGGATTCAAAAGCGCTCACTAGACAGATTTAACAACTAGGAAATGTAGAAAATGACTAAGTAAAAATCAATGCAAAAGTTGATTTTGATAGCTATGTATTTTACACATTACATGTAATATGTACAGATTATTTTTTTATTAAAATATAATAAAATTTAGCTATCACCATGAGAAATTTGAAAAATATTTTATCTTTTTTACCACTGCAAAAATGAGCTTGAAACATATGCACTAACCCAAACTAAAAACTAGAAAACAACCTAGAAAATTGACTAAGTAAAAATTAGCTTAGAAGCTAATTTTTAACTCTACACATTTTGCACTAGGGAGAATTTTTTATGCATTTTTTGACTTGCATAGTCTTTTCATATTTGTCTATCAATATATGAAAATTAAAGGTGATTGAAACTTATTTGGTTCTACGAAATGGTATTTGAAAAGTGTTACATAGGTTGATTTGGCACCTTGAATTACATAAAAATTTGCACACTAATAAATTTTCATAAAATAGATATTTTCAAGTGATGAATAATTCTTTATAATAACCTTCATCATTTGATTATCCTAATATTTGACTACCATAAAAAAAAATTGGAGAGAAAAGAAAATGAGTTAGCCCTGCAAAATTATTCCCAATGTGTCTTATCCAAATTAACCTACACAAAAAAATTTGGGAACAATTTTTTAGGGATAAATCATGATCTTTTTGATCCAAAATTTCTTTTATGGTATTAAAATTTTAGGATAATATAATGGTGAAGGTGGTTATAGATAATTATTTATTGCATGAAAATATCATAATCATAAAAACTACTAAGTATGCAGATTTCTATGTATTTCTAGGTGCTAAATTATCCTATCCAACATTTTTCAAATATCATTTTGTAGAACCAAATAAATTTAAATAACATTTAATTTTCATATGATGTTATTAAAATTTAATAATAATGTGCAAGTCAAAAAATCCATAAAAAAATTAGCTCCCATGTGCAAAATGCATAGGGTTAAAAATTGGCTTCTGAGTTGATTTTTACTTGGTCAAAATTTTAAGTTGTTTTTAGTTTTTAGATTTGGTCAGTGTGCATGTATGAAGATAATTGTTTCAATGTTAAAGGAATTAAAATATTTTAAAAAATATCCATAATTATATATAAATGTCATTAGAGTGAAATGGTCAATATAATGCATACATATTAGATATAATGTAGGAATAAATAAAATCCAAACTCTATAAAGGTTTGTATAATTATATATATATGGAATGATAATTTAATGCAATTGGTTTCATATCTATTGGATTTTTAAAAAAAAATTATGATGGTTTGAAGTGACCCTCTTGGGAAGATTTATCTCTCAACCAACTTTTCACTAGAAAACACTTTGAGAGCAAGATGCAGTGCTTAATTTGATTATTTCAAAAAACCAAAAATATGTTTTTGAGTATATTTTCAATAAATTTCAATAAATATAAGATATGATGGGTTTTGATCATATTTTTCTTTGTAATTTTCTATTTTTTTATGTTTTCAAGGTATTAGTTTTTTAACCATATATTTTGATCGGCAACTATGTTTTTGATAGCATTGGTTACACTAGAAAGCTGATTTATCCCTCTTTGTAATGATGTTGATTTTAAATTGGATAATTTTATATTTAAAATTAGTCAATTTTGTAGCCAAAATGGTAGTTTTTGACCCTCAAAAAGTCTTTCTAAGTTGTGTTGTGGATAAATCTTCAAGTTACAAGTTTAATGGAGTTAGAAATCATTGTAAGAATATTTTGTAGGTCATTTATCATTAATGGAGGTTGAATAAGGTAATAAAATTCACCTTCAAGGTATCCAAAAATTAAATTCTAAAGTGATAAGCTTTCACAAAGTGTCTTGAGGCTTCTAGAAGACCAAGTGAGAAATGTGATGAATTTGAAGTGGGAGAGATTAAATGGAAAGAGGAAGAAACTCAAATCATTTAATAAACCTTCTAGAAGAATGAAGACTTTCTCCATGTAGAGGAGAATGATATCACTCAAGTCATCATCTATTTTCTTTAATATATCTCTTTTATTTCAAACTTTCATGTGGTCTTATCGGGAGTCATTCCTTAATATTATTGATTTGATTATCATGGTTTTAAGTGTCAAATTGTTTCAAGGTATCAGTGAGGTTTTCTCAAGATGGTATGGTATAACATTTTTTGACAAAAGTTTTATAGGGCTAATTCATGCATTTTATCTCCAAAACTTGTTTGATGGTATTCAAATGTCAAGAGAATATAATGGTGAAGTTAGTTATAGAAAATTATTCATCAAGTGAAAATATCATAGTCATGAAAACTTGTTTTGATACCATTGGTTGTATTGGAAAGTTTATTTCTCCCTCTTTTTAATGATGTTGATTTAAAATTTTAAAAAATTATATTTAAAATTATTTAATATTAAAATTAAAATTCCACATAATTATTGGCCCTCAAGAAGCTTTTCTAGGCTATGTTGTGAGCAAAGTTTCAAGTTGTAGGTCTAATGGAGTTGAAAATGACTGTAAGAGTGTTTTTTAGGTCATTTCTCATTAATATAGGTTTAATAAGGTAATAAAAGTCACCCTAAAGGTATATAATAATTAAATATTAAGATGGCAATAAAGATTGAATAAGGTAATCAAAGTCACCTTATAGGTCTACAAGCATTAAATGCTAAGGTAATAAGCCTTCACAAAATATCTAGAGGCTTCTAGAAGACCAAGTGGGAGAGGTGAAGAATATGAATTAGGAGAGGTTAAGTGGAAAGATGAGTCAAATTAAAACATTTAATAATCCTTCTATAAGAATGAATACTTTTTCCTTATTCTCTCTTTCATTTTTTTCTATATATCTCTTCCATTTAAAACTTTCATGTGGTCTTATCAGGAGTAATGTCTTGGTAATATTGATTTGGTTAGCATGGTTTAAAGTGTTAAATTGTTTCAAGGATTTATTGAGTTTTTCTCAAGTGGGTAAGATATGACGTGTCTTGTCTAAATCAACCTACACAACATTTTTTGGGAATAATTTTGTAAGGCTAAATCATGCTCTTTTTTCTCCAAAACTTGTTTGATGGTAGAAAAATATAAAGAGTACAATGGTGAAGGTGGTTTTAGATAATTATTCATCATGTGAAAATATCGCAGTTACAAAAACTACCTAATGCATAGATTTCTATGTATTTCTAGGTGCCAAATCAACTTGTACAACACTTTTTAAACACTATTTCATAGAACCAAATAAAGTCTAATCACATTTAATTTTCATATGATGGTATCCAAATGTGAGAATAATGTGAAGGTCAAAAAATATTCAAAAAAAATATCTCCCACATGTGAAATACATAGGATTAAAAATTGGCTTCTGAGATAATTTTTACTTAATTTTCTAGGTTGTTTCTAGTTTTTAGATATGGCCAGTACACACATTTCAAACTCATTTTTGCAGCGGTAAAGGAGGTCAAATATTATTCAAATTTATCATGATGATATATAAATATCATTATAATTAAATATTAAATATAATGTGCACATATTATATATAATATGTAAAATGTGTATTTATCAAAATCAGCAACTATGCTAATTTTTACTTGGTCATTTCCTACATCTATTAGTTACTAAATCTGTCTAGTGAACACTTTTGAATACCATTTATACAAGATAAAATGAAGTCCAAATTAAACTAAATTTTATATGATTGTACCTAGATGGAATGATAAGTTAATATACTTATTTTTATAGTTATTGGAGTTTCTAATGAAAACTTATGATGGTATGAAGTGAACTTCTTAGGAAGATTTATCACTCGGCCAATTTTTCACCAAAAAAAACTCAGAGGACAGGTCATAGGGGTTAATTTGATTATTTTAAAAACTTAAAAATACCATTTTAGATTCTTTTCAAGAACTTTTTGAAAATATAAGATATGATGGGTTTTGTTGATAATCTTGTTCTACAATTTTCCATTTTTCCATGTTTTGAAGATGTTGATTTGACTATGTGTTATTTTTTTAGCCATATCTTTTAATCGTTCAATCTATTTTTGATACCATTGGTTGCATTGAAAATTTAATTTATCCCTCTTTGTAATGATGTTGATTTCAAATTGGAGAAATTTATGTTTAAAATTAGTCAATATCATGATTAAAATGGTGGTTATTGACCCTCAAAAAACTTTTTTAGGCTATGTTATGACCAAAGATTCAAGTTACAAGTATAATGAAAATAGAAATAATTTTTAGATTATTTTTTAGGTTATTAATCATCAATGGAGATTTAATAAGTTAATAAAATACACCCTAATGGTCTATAGGTATTACATGTTAAGGTGATAATGGAGGTTGAATAAGGTAATCAAAGTCACCCTAAAGGTCTACAAGCATTAAATGCTAAGGTAATAAGTCTTCACAAAATGTCTATAGGATTTTAGGAGATAAAGTGGGAGAGGTTAAATGGAGTTAAAAATAATTTTAATAGTTTTTTTCAAGTCATTATGAATCAATGGAGGTCGAATAAAGTGTCTAAAGGATTCGAGAAGACCAAGTGGGAGATGTGATGAATTTGAAGTGGGAGAGGTTAAGTAGAAAGAGAAGGAAACTCAAATAATTTAATAATCCTTACAGAATAATTAATACTTTCTCTATGTAGAGTAGTATGACATCACTCAAGTCATCATCCATTTTTTCTTCTTCTCTCTTCTATTTTATTTTATATATCTCTTCCATTTCAAAATTTCATGTGGTTTTGTTAGGAGTCATGCCTTGGTAATATTGATTTAATTATCATGGTTTCAAGTTTCAAATTTTTTCAAGGTCTCAATGAGATTTTCTCAAGAGGGTAAGATATGATGTGTCTTATCCAAATCAACCTGCACAACATTTTTTGAGAATAGTTTTGCAAGGCTAAATCATACTCTTTTCTATTTAAAAATTGTTTTATAGTATTCAAATGTAAATATAATATAATTGTGAAGGTGGTTATATAGTATTATTCATCACGTGAAAATATTCTAGTCATAAAAACTACTTAATGTGCACATTTGTGTGTATTTCTAGGTGCTAAATCAGTTTGTGTAGCACTTTCCAAACATTGTTTCATAGAACTAAACAAATTCTAATCAATTTAATTTTTATATGATGGCAGATAAATGTGAATAGAATGTGAAGGTAAAAAATGACAAAAATTTATTTCCCACTTGAAAAATTCACAGGGTTAAAAATTGGCTTCTAAGCTAATTTTTTACTTTATCAAATTTTTAGGTTGTTTTCTAGTTTTTAGATCCGGTAAGTGTGCATATTTTAAGCTCATTCTCACAGTGGTAAAGGAGGTAAAATTTATCATGGTGATATCTAAATTGTTTTAAAGTGAAATTGGAAATATAATACATACATATTAGATATAATGTGTAAAATACATAGCTATCAAAGTCATCTTTTGCATTGATTTTTACAGTCATTTTTTGCATCTGAAAATTGTTAAATCTACCCTATGAGAAATTTTAAATCCAATTTTTACAATATAAAATTAATTTAATAAGGTAATAAACTTGGTTTTACATCTATTAGAGTTTTCAACAAAAAAATATTATGGTGTGAAGTGACCTTCTTAGGAATATTTATCACTTAGCTAATTTTTCACAAGAAAACACTAAGAGAGAAAGTCACAAGGGTTAATTTTATTATTTAAAAAAATTGAAAATACATTTTAAAGTGTATTTTCAAGATATTTGTGTAAATATAATATATGATAGGTTTTGCTCATATCTTGCTCTATGATTTTCCATTTTTTTCATGTTTTAAAGTTGTTGATGTGATTGTGTACGACTGTGTATTGGTCTTTTAGCAATATATTTTTATCCACAACTCCATTTTGGATACCACTTATTACATTGGAAATTTTATTTCTTCCACTTTACAATGATATTAATTTGAAATTAAATAAATGTATATTTAAAATTAGTCAATATAATAGTTGAAATGGTGGTTTTAGACCCTCAAAAAGCCTTTATAAGCTATGTTATGAGAAAAGCTTCAAGTTATAGGTCTAATGGAGTTAAAAATGGTTGTAAGATTATTTTACATTTCATTTGTCATCAATGGATTTCAAATTAGGTAATCAAAGTCACCCTTAAGTTCTTTAGGGGAAATTAAATGCTAAGGTGACAAGCCTTCCCAAAGTGTTTAGAGGCTTTTAGAAGACCAAGAGGGAGATGTGATGAATTTGAAGTGGGAGAGGTTAACTAGAAGGAGGAAGAAAATCAAAGCATTTAATAAGATTTATATAAGAATGAAGACTTTCTACATGTAGAGGAGGATGATATCACTCAAGTCATCATCCATTTTCCCTTCTTCTTTCTTACATTTTCTTATATATATATATATATATATATATATATTTCATTTTAAACATTCATGTGGTCTTATTGGGATTCATGCATTTGTAATATTGATTTGATTATAATGGTTTCAAGTGTCAAATTATTTCAAGATCTTAGTGAGATTTTCTCAAGAGGGTAAGATATGATATGTCTTACCAAATCAACTACATAATATTTTTAGGAATAATTTGATAGGGTTAAATTCATGTTTTTTTCTTTTCAAAAATTGTTTGATGGTATTTAAATATCAAGGGAATGCAATGTTGAAGGTGGTTGTAGAGAATTATTCATCACGTGAAAATATTGAAGTCAAGAAAATTACCTAGTGCATAGATTTTTGTGTATTTATAGGTGTTAAATCAACATGTGTAGCAGTTTTCAAACACCATTTTATAGAACCACATAAATTCCAATCACCATTAATTTTCATATGATGGTATCTAAATGTGAGAAAATTTTTGGGTTGAAAAAGAGAAAAAATTAGTTACCATGTGCAAAATGTGTAGGGTTAAAACTTGGTTTCTAAGCTAATTTTTACTTTGTCAAATTTCTAGGTTGTTTTTTGTTTTTTGATCTAGTCAGCATGCACATTTTAAGCTCATTTTCATAGTGGTAAAAGAGGTAAAATATTGTTAAAATTTCTCATGGTGATATCTAAATTTCAGTAGACTATAATGGGAAAGATAGTGTGTATATATTAGATATAATGTGTAAAATGTGTAGCTATCAAAATCAGCTTCTACATTAATTTTTTAGTCAATTTACGCATCTCCCATTTGTTAAATATACTAAGTGAGCACTTTAAAATCCCATTTTCATATAAGAAAATGAATTCAAAATTCTATGAAATTTTGTTTGATTTTACCCTAATGTCATGATAAGTTAATGCACTTGGTTTCACATCTATTGATTTTTTGGTGAAATTTTTTTATGGTGCGAAGTGACCCTCTTATGAAGATTTATCACTCAACCAACTTTTCACAAGAAAATACTTAGAGGATAGATCATAGGGGTTAATTTTATCATTTCAAAAAAAATAAAAATACCCTTTTCAATATCTTTTTAAGATCTTTCTAAAAATATAAGATATGATGGGTTTTGTTCATATCTTTATCTACAATTTACCATTTTTTCCATTTTCTAAAGGTGTCGATGTGAATGTGTGTGATTATATGTTGGTTTTCAAGCCATATATTTTGATCCATATATCCATTTTTGATGCCATCAGTTGTGTTAGAAAGATGATTTATCCCTATTTATAACTATATTAATTTTAAATTTGAGAAATTTATATTTAAAATTAGTCAATGTCACAGCTGAAATGGTAGTTATTGGCCCTCAAAAAGCCTTTATAAGCTATGTTATGAGCAAATATTCAAGTTGTAGATCTAATAGAGTTAGAAATGATTATAATAGTGTTTTATAGGTCATTGATCATCAATAAAAGTTGACTAAGGTAATCAAAGTCACCCTTAAAAACATTTAAAACTGCTTAAGCTTTGATATTAAAATATTCAAATTTCAAAGTTGTGATACATTATGAGAAACATGTATAAAGGAGTGAAAAAAAAGTTTAGAGATCTACAATGGGGAGATAAAGAGTCATCTTCAATTAATGGTGCTTCAAAAATTTTCCTTGTAGTTTACCTTAGTCACCTTTGCCTCCTTGGTTACTATTGCTTCTATCTTATTTTTTGTTAGAGGTGGTCTTTAACTTTTGTGTTCACTTTTTTTTATGTGTGTTTTTTGGTTTGATTTGTGTTTGTGTTTGTTTCATTAGTGTCTCTATTGTCTAAGATATGGCACATATCTTCTACACATGTCCTTCCAATGTCATCATTCCCTCTACCTTAGGAGAGTGCAAAGGGAAATGTATTAATCAAGGCTATTTATGAAAACCCTTAGATTTGACAAGTTTGAGTGTGTAGAGAAGGGGAAGCATGGTGATTTTATTCAATCAAGTGATGATGCATGGGGAGATAAGGGTTGCAATAATAAGATCAATTTCACTAAATCAACTTAGGTGGAAGTTGAAGTGACTAGAGCTCTAAGAATATTGTTTAACAAAATTTTACAATAGGAGGAAACCATAAAATTATATTTGGGGCAAAATATTAGGTTTTTATATTAGTTTTTATAGGATGATATAGATAGGGTTTTTCATAATTTTATTTTAAAAATCTAATATGCAATGTAGTGAAATCAATAATCCCTTGTGGAATGTTAGCTTGTCAATTTTCAAAGCAGTTCCTTGGAACCTAAAAATGGATTGTAATGACCTTATTTTTAAAAATTCTCCTAGACAAGTAGATATTTATGGAGTGCTCATTCAATTATTGAACTTCCTTCCTCAAGCACTAAAACCCCTTGGACATGTATTGAAAATAGAGGATACTAGAAGATCCCTTACCCATATGAATTCTAGGGTTTTAATCTCTTTAAAACCCTTGGATTTTTTCCTAAAATCACTCAACTTTAATATTAAGGGAAAATTTAAGGGAAAATCTTATACTTATGTTCTCAGAAGTTTGGGTGGATTGAATACATGTTTATTTTGTAAAAAGGATGGCCATCTTAGAAAAAATTGTTTGATGCTAGCTAATAAAAGTAATATCCCTAACAAATAAAAAAGGACACTCTAAAAGACTATACTATTTTGGATAATTTGCAAGTGTATGAGAATATTCTATTCAATAGTGTACCACTAAAATATAGTGATTCCAATGTTGTGGTTGTTGACACACATGGACCTAAAAATCAAGGTGACTATGGGTTAGAGGGCCCCTCCTTGACTCTTATGTTCATGATCCACCACAACCTTAGAATTGATAAATTTCCTCCTTGGTAACTTAGATGAAGATTTTCTAGAGCATAAATCTCTTGAGGTCCCTCCCTTCAAAGAATATGTGGTTATCCTTTCTGAGGCCCTTGTTCAGCAAAACTTATCTTATAATGCCATGCCTATGTACAAGCTCAATAAAACCTTTAGTGAAGCCACCTTAATGGTTATATCCCTAAAGAAAGAGGATTATGATCTACTTGCTAGTGAGATGGATTTATTAGATGGAGATCCTTTGGCAAAATAAAAATTTGTAGGGGTGGATAATTGGATGTCCAAAGGTGGTAGGAAAAGTCTTAAAATAGACTCGAGCCCTAATTTAGTTGAACAAATTTTGCCCAAGGAGAAAAAAAGTTGGGTAAAGATACACACCATAATGTTTAGGACCCCCCTCTGAAAAAAAGGGCAAGGAAAATAAAATACCAAACTCCTTTACCAAGTTGTATAATAGTGGGGCTATCCCCATGGTTAATATAATTGACCTCTGATTACGCCCCTAGTTATATATGTGGATTATCAGTTGGAATGTGAGAGGGTTGGAATCCTCAAATAGAAAATGAGTTGTAAGATAATTTAGACTATTAAGAGGTAATCTATATTTTATTTCTTACAAGAAGTGAAGGCTATTGGTACCCAACTATCCTTAGTCCTAAATTTTATCTAGCCTAATGCTCCTTAGTTCTACACTAATCATAAAAGATGGAAATGGGTACCTCTATTTTGGTTAACCTTAGGTGGAAATATTTCATTATTAATCATGGTGTATCTCCCTACAATAGAGTTGTATGGGTATTGATAAACTGCCAAAACTAGACATTTGACATTTATAACATATACGTCCTCAACAACTATAGGGATTGAGCTGACCTTTAGAATTAGCTGGCCATAAATCTTTAAAATGCCTCTTAGATATTTGGAGGAGATATCAACATGGTGGAAGATAAAGAGGATAAAATAAGGGGTGATCACATAGCATGGAAAGGAAATGAGATTTTTTTGGGTCTAAGTTTAAAACAATACATAGAATTGGAGATCCTCTCTTGAAGAGTAAAATCCTTAGTAGAGGAATTTGGTATACATGGTACAATAATCAAAATAGTAATAGAAGGTAATACTCAAGACTTGAAAATTTTTATTTGAATAAAGAGATACCTTCTACAAATACGGTCAAGGATGGTAATGTGGTGACAATGTTATCCTTTACTATGTCCAACCACCACCCCATTGAAATGACATTTTCATTGGTCAGTGAATAAAAGAACGATACCTTAGAGTTAAAAGAGATTTATAAATTCAATGTGTCACACCTGGCTGATAGGGAATGTTTGGAGGGCTTGAAAGCTTCTTAGAACATTGGTAAGTTTGTGTGTAACTCTAGTTCCAAATTTGACCTTTGGAGTACTAGTATGAAAATTACCAAAAATTTTGTAAGGACCTATGGACAAATCAAAGCAAAAAAGTGTAGAAATATTTCAAGAGAAACTCATACAAGTTGAAGGCTCATTGCACTTGACCCAACCAATGGTGCTCTTCTTGAAGAGATTAACCTCATCAAGCACCAAGTTCACTAGTCATAGTAGTACATTGCTAGAGGGGCATAGGTCCATTCTACACTAACTTGGCTAAAGCTCAGAGATAGAGGATCTAAATTCTTCTTCAAATTTTTGAAAGCTAAACACACAAGAAGCAAGATCAAAGGTATCAAAGTGAATGTGTAGAATTTTTAGGAGGTTACCAATATAAAAGGATATTTTCCTAAGTTCCACTCTAACCTTTTCTAATATGATGGGTTTAGGGAATGTACTGAATATAATAGGGCCTTATGGGAGGCATACATTCATAATAAGATGTCACAAACTCAAACATATTTCCTAGAGGCTACCATGTCACTCAATGAATTTAAAAACATAATTGACCCATTAAAATAAAAACCCCTAGGGTAGATGGATTCCCTACTAAATTCTATAAAGTTAATAAGGAAAGGATTGCCAAGGACTATTTGGAGGTATTTAATTATGTTATTGATATCAACACACTGGGCCTAGACATTAATAGAGGGGTGATTAAGCTTATCTTGAAATATGGTAATCTATCATCAGCTAAAAATTTGAGAGCAATTACCCTCTTCAATGTCTCCTACAAGATTTTGGAAAAGGTCCTTGTGAGGAAACTATCTTCACTTTTACCCTCTATTATCTTAAAGACTCAAACAAGTTTTTTTGAAGGGAGATACATTTTGGATAATATAATCACCATTTGTGAAGGACTTTATTAGGAAAGAGATTATAACTAGGATGTAGGAATGATATTTCTTGAATTTGAAAAACCCTATGATATAATTGAGTGGCCTTTCATTGAGAGAATGTTGTGTGCCTTTGGATTTCAGGATAAATTCTACAAAATGGTAAATGTTCTTTTTAAGGATGTTTTGGCCATAATTGAAGTCAATGGTGAGCTGACATATTTTTTTATGCTTCAATACTCCATTAGGTAAGGATGTCTAGTAGCCCCATCACTCTTTGTTTTAGTAGCAGATGCATTGCATTATTTTCTTAGCTTCTATGACATTGGGCCTCCAGTCAAAGGTATCTCACTCCCAAATAATGAGTCCCTAATTGATGTCCTATTTTCTAATGATACATCAATTTTTGTCACCTTGGAATAAAATAACTTGGCTCAAGTTGTGAAGAGGATACATATCTATTGATCTTCCTCTAGTTTTAAAGTTACAATGCATAAATCCCACATTCTGGGGTGGCATGAACAAACACCTAACTGGCTAACATTGTTTGGTTAGAATTAAGAAAGACCATATGAGATGGTTAGATACCTGGGTATTCCTTTTGCCTTAACACCCTCCTTCAAAAGTATTTGGGACTATATTTCTAATAAAATCAATAAGAAAATGGTAAAATGGTAATGTCATCTATTGTCTTTACTAGGAAAGATTCAAGTCTTCTAGAAAGTCCTCTCATCATCCAATATATACTATGCCTCCTGTTGGATATTTGGTAAAATACAAATCAACATGCTACATATAATTATAAGATATTTCTTATAGTAGATGGGAAAAGGGGGAAGAAAAGGCATACAATCTCATGGTATTTTTTCTCAAAACCCAAAAATATTAGTGGATTGGGGTTAAATGACCTTAAACTATAGGTAATTACTTTGGTGGTTAAGTGGATTATTAGAGCCTCCATTGGTAATGAGCCCTAGAAAGTTCTAGTTAAAAATTATATTTTGTGAGGCTTTTTGAAAGGAAAGCCAAAATGAATAAGGTTAAACATTTCTGATATGTTCATAGGGACCTTCATAGTCAAAACTATTCGATCTCCTATATTTACATCTATTTGGTCTACTTGGGATACTGTCATGCCCTTAATTATTGCTAAATAGGTCTTTAACTAGTTTGGGACTTTTGTCAAGGATATAGATCACTATCATGGAATTTGAGTGTCAACAAGACTCTGTCGGGCCTCACCAAGGGATGTTCTACCTTTGACTACTACATTAAGGGGTTGAGGATCTTTAAGGATCTCTACTCCAATGCAGGATGGGATTCTTGGTTGGATCTCAAAGATAGATTTTAGTTCTTATATTTTCAATGAAGAACATTCACTTTACTCCAAATAAATCTTAAGGGGAAAAATAACATGGTGTTCATAGAAGATGAGGGTGAGTTATGGGATAGTGTGAATAAGAAAAAAGACCTGCCTCTACTTGAGTATACTTCTTAGATGATTTACAAGAAACTTTCATTCTCTAATGGCCCTACCTCACCGTCAATCATATTTGGTCTATGCTTGATCCTTTGCATGTTTGGTCTTTCAGATTTGATGTGATTGGGGCCTCTTGTCTTGAACCCAAGAAGTCTTGTTTTCACTGGTTACTAATGTATAAGAAGCTAGCTATTGGTGTTGTTTTGAATAATTTTGGTCTTGCTAATCCTCTTTTTTCTTTTTGTAGTGATGTTTAATCTATTGATAATGTTTTCTTTTCATATCCTTATGCTACTAAATTATGGCACTATTATCTTAAACCTTGGAATGTTGTCTTTAGTTGTGAGATTGGTTGGTTAAACATTATGTTTAGCTATGTTTGTCCTAAGTTTAGAGTTAGCCATTTTTTTCATAAATTTTGGCTTGTTTTCTCTACTAAAATTCTATGGTTTTGTGGTAGAAAAGGAACTTAGAAGTGTTCCAAGGTAAGGCTAGAGTGCTTAATGACTTCACAATTGAAGTCATCCTTTATTTTTTATCCTTGAAGATATTCTTCCATTTGAAAATTCCATAGGACCATCTCAAGAAGTTCTTTTGGATAAGTCTCCTTAAGGTTACATCAAATTACTTGCTTGATTTAGGAGGATACCCCAAACTAAGCCCGTATATTGACTAGGCCATTATCTCACTCGACAGTAGCATAAGTTAAGATTTGTAAGATTGAATGGGATTATATTAAAGATGCATATTTTGATTAGGCTAATAATATAGTGTAGGAATGTATCACCCTTTTTTCATCTAATCATAATGGACTTGGTGATTGGTTGGCAATGAATGAGACTGTGTTAGAGGATTTACATAATGAGGAGCATGATAGTTGTATTTTAAGCAAGCCAAAGAAAATTTCACCCCATTTGACTTGAATCTCTTTTCATAAGTGGGGGATGAGAATGCATTAGTAGGGGCTTTATCTCAGGGATCTAATCTAGATATGTATACCTAGGGCATGCAAGAGGAGGTATGGAAGCTGATAGATGATAACATCAACACTTTTTATAGTAAGTTGGAGAGGAAAATCGAAGGTAGAGTCTTGTTGGATGTTAAAGATGTCTTTAAATATGTGAATAACAACAACATGAAAGGACTTTTGGATAAAGTTGACCACTACCTTGCTAAGCTAGTCTTAGGACCAAATCAGCCAAGACTTGTAAGTGATAAAATCTCATCAGAGGGACTTGACTTGATTGACTTGGATGATAAATGTGATGTTGAAGGTACTAATTCTAGTAGGTTACTAGACACATATGTTTTAATCCTACCATGTTTAGGGTGGCCCATGTTTTATGGCTAGTGTTTAAATCTATTTTACTATTGATACATTTGGTTTTTGTTTCTTAGGCTACTTGTTTGGAACTGTTTCTACTAATAATATTCATATTTATTTTTTGGGCTACTTGTTTGGAACCATTTTTATAAAAAAATATCAATTATTATGTTTGATGATGGGGGATGCCCCATAGCTACCTTTTATCTCTTTAAGATACTTTATATATTTTTTGGCATATTTGATGCATATATTTATAAACGATATTCAATATTAAAAACATACATAAAGTTTGAATATTTGGATCTTAAACAAGTTCAAAACTACTTAAGTTTTGATATTACATATCACTAAAACTTTAAATTGGGGATGCATCATGAGAAATGCACATAAAGTTTGAATCTCTATATCTTAAACATGTTCAAAACTACTTAAAATATAATATTACATATCATTCAAATTTCAAAGTTGTGATGTATAATGAGAAACATGCATAAATGTGAAGTCTTTTAATTTTAAACACATTCAAAACTACTTAAGCTTTGGTATTACACATCATTCAAAATTCAAAGTTGTGATGCATCATGAGAAACATGCATAAAGTTCAAATATTTGGATCTCAAACAAGTTCAAAACTACATAAGCTTCGATATTATATATTATTCAAATTTCAAAGTTGTGATGCATCATGACAAACACATATAAATTTCAAATATTTGGATATTAAACATGTTCAAATTTTCTTAAACTTTGGTATTACATATCATTCAAATGTCAAAGTTGTGGTGCATCTAAACCATTTAAGCTTCAATAATCGATCATTCAAATTTCAATGTTATGATGTATCATGAGAAACACACATAAAGTTCAAATATTTGGATTTAAAACACGTATAAAGTTAGAATATTTAGATCTTCAACATGTCCAAAATAATTAAGCTTCAATATTACATATTATTAAAATTTCAAATTTGAGATGCATAATGATAAACACTCATAAGGTTCAAATTTTTGGATCTAAAACACATTCAAAACTAATTAAACTTTGATATTACATATCATTCAAATTTAAGATTTGCAATGTGTATGCAATCAAAAATTCATCATGTTCATAAATTAACCCTAGATCAGATGGGATAGAGTACACCTACACTTCCATTTTGGGGACATACAATTATTAAGTGGGAGCATGACTAATGTGAGGATCTGCTATACCCAATTAGGGGATCACTTATCATAACACACCATGAAAGATAGGGTTCTAAAGCCTATAGTCTAATACAATTGTATAACAACCCTAAAAGATTCCTATGATTTAATATTTCACTAATCTAATAACAATAATAGTAAATATAATCTAGTTCACACCAAAGCTTGTGGCACAAAATAGGGGTTAGAAATAAAACAAATAAATAACTAAAGTAAACATGTATAGTAGAGAAGGATATAAATTATCTATCGATCTACTCTTACAAAGGAGGAATAAAGTTAGGAATACTTATCTTTGAAGATGAACCCATCAAGACTCAATCTCCCCCTTGGTAAAGGTGCTTTGCAAGAGATTTTAATGGTATGTAATGATAACTAAGATAAATCAGCTCTAGGCTACACAACCTACCAAAGAATCCAAAAGACTTATCCACAAGATGAGATCAGAGCTCTAAATAAAGTATTGAACCCTAACACTTTATTCCCTAAGTAGAACGGTCAATAGGTAGATGTTCATTCACACTGCATCACTTAATTTTTTGCTTTTATGAAATGGTAAGGAATGACCTTATATATATTATTATCTTCCCTAAATTTTTTTGATAACATCGGTTATGCTATGTTGACCTAGCACATTTTGGAGGATAACTCTCTAGGTCTGTGGTAGGTTGGCCAAGAGGCTAATGAAGCAAAAGAGAGAAAATGTCCCTAAAATATACTAGGTCAACCTGGTCAACCTAGCACAACAAATAGGTCAAAAGGGTGCTAAGGTAAGAAATGAAGGATAAAACATATAAAATGATAAGAATAGGTAGAACTAAGAAAAATAATCTTGGCTTTAATGGGTTTAGGAGGCTAAAGTATTGATGGCAAGTGGCAAAACGAATGATAATCTTATGAAGCACTGATGGTCTGCCCACCCCTTTCTTGGTGCACCCCATAAAGCATGCACTTAGATATATTGATACTTGATAGGTTCCTTCAAGATACAATGTATCAATAATCAATAAAAGTTAAAAATTTATGTGTATATATATCCCTAGCTGAAGCTCATCATGTGTGACATAAGTGCAACATAGGATGGTGCTTCAAAAGAAAACACGATAACACATGATTTTGATGCTAAGTATGGTGAATTAAGAAGTAAATAATATAATTGAAAGACCTATATTGAGAAACACATACCTTTAACTTACCTTAGTGTTGTAGATAAATAAGTAGATTATAAGAAAAAAAGGTGTCCAATGTAGATTACACTAGGCAAACCTATAGAAGTTAGTGAAAAAAATAGCCAAAAATAAAAAGTTATGGAAGATATGCATATTATAATGGAAAATAATCTCTATGTCTTCATGATTATAATGCATTTTATGGTTTGAAAAATAGATGAGTAAAAATAAAGATAAAGGTAAAACAAGGAATCTGCCTAAAAATAAGTGAAAGAATTGAGCTACTAAAAAGTGTTTTTAAATAGGAAAAAAGAAAACACATTTGTCATTTTGAATTGTGAATGAGAGAAAATAGAGATCTGAGACCAAACAAGGCTAGGATGGTGAGGGAATGATATGATAGATGAGGAGGACATGGTGGTAGTAGGTTCACTACAGGTACGCAACTATGGATCTCAAACCAATTTTTTAAATTTGTATTGAATTAAGTGAATTTTTATAAAATTTATTTTTAATCATATATACCTTAAAATTGAAAAAAAAAAGATTCTAAGGGTAAAAAATAGGAAGATAGAAAATGGGTTAGAAGTGTTTAGGAAGAAAATGAGTAAAATGCACATTTTGGGTAAAATGCACTAGGTCAGCACACAAAATGTACTAGGTTGACCAGGTCAACGTAGTAGGTGGAAACAAGGTAAAATTCATATGGTCGACCCAATAGATATGGGTCGACCTAGTGTAATCCATAGGCAAAAAAGTTGAAATGAAATGAGAAACTAGTCTATAAGGGATAAAATGAAAACTCAAAACTAGGGAGGGGAAAATAATAGGGTTGACTTGGAATTTGAAGTCAACTATGAGAAAAATAGGGAAATTTTGGTCAAACCAGTTTGACTAGGGAACCAAATAAGCATGGAAAAACATTTAGAAAGCCAAAAAGAGGGCTAAATGGCCTAAAATGACCAAAAGTGGGTAAAAGGGACCAATCAAGCTATAAATAGGATACAATGAATACAATGAATAAGGAAATAATAGTTAAGCTTATTTTTTATATAAAATTGTAAAAATAATGTGTAAAGAATGTATTGTGATTATGCATTGTGTTATTTTTTGGTTGTAGAGATGGTCGAGATTGTAGAGGTTGGTGGATGTGTCTTGGTTGTCAGATTTATTAGCCAAATCGATAGATGGAGATCGAGCTAGACTGGTAGCCATAGGTCTAGGAGGTATATCTAAGATTTACAAGATCCCCCTTAGTGATAACCTATTATTCATGTTCTTGGGATGCTAGGAATTATTGATTAACACCTTCAGATGGGAGGTGGATGGGGATGTGATAGAGGTGGGTATCACACTAGAGGATGTCCATGCCATCTTCAGGCTACTTGTAGTAAGAGACATCAATGACCATAGGGATATTAGATAGCTTCAAGGAGAGGAGAGCCTTAGCCATGTGGGCTATAGGCTCAGACATAATATTGAGAAGATGGAGAGTTAATATGGATGTTATGTATATATCATATATTATAGATCTATGAAAGGTGGTGTTAAGTCTTGTGACATAGTGAGTGGTCTACCACAAGTCAGATGGCAAGGTACCACTATTCATGGTAGCCTTGAGTAGGATGATGCTAGAGGATGGAGTATTATATGAGCTAGCTCTATCATCTAGGTCTAACTCATTCATAATCAGAGGGTAAAAGACTATGAGACAGATCATACTACTGACATCATGGATATATGAGAGATTCCCTATGTATCAACCAATTTGGTAACCTCATGTGGTTAATGAATAGGTTACCTCAAGTGCAGAGATGGAGAGAGGACCACATAATGTAATCCATTCCCCATGTGCCAATGATACAGTCAATGAGATGCACATACATAGTGTGGTAGTTATATGGGCACATAACAACTACATGGATGAGCTAGCACATAGTTTCACTAGCACTAGTGAGGAGAGAGGTGGTTAAACACTATACATGGTGGAGAGAACCACATTCAATGACACAAGTGCTAGGATAGATAGTCTTACCTCATTTAATGACACTGATATTGATGCTTGAGTAGTGGGCTTGACATGTGAGGGATCCATGAGAGAGGAGAGGGCTCAAACCACTAATAGTGAGGTCAATACTAAGGCCATGTTAGGAGTGACAATGGACTAGTCAGGCATGATGAGTGGTAGAAGAGGAGGTAGAGGAGGTAGAGATACTATATGTACCACTACCAACTCCATATCAAGATAAACAATGTCCACTGAAGACATGGTGGAAACATAGATAGGATAGAGTTGAGACTATAGATATTTTGAATGATCCCATAGATGTACTTAAGGAGATGTTAGAAAGACCACTTAGACAGAGTCTAAGATGGACATGAACCATGATATCCAAGTTCAAGCTAAGGAGGCAAGTTATCAAGGAGGTACTAAGAGACCACATAGATGATGATATCATAGGATCTAAGACATAGATAGGTATGAACATGGTTGAATTGTATTTGGTAGTAGAGAGATATAAATAGATATTATGAGATATGATAGTGATCTAATATTCATCTAGTGTGATTTTGTAGGCATACCTAAGGATGAAGAGGAGAGAGGTGGGGGTCCCTAGTGAGGGGAGAAATCCATGACATCCTCGATGAGACTCTGTAATCATATGACCCCATGACATTAGAGGATCTGAGTGTACCATCTACCCCAACTCAAGTGAGCTAGTCTAAATTAGCTAGCGAGGTAACATGGTAGATACTGGTGTAGAGAGAGGGTGTAGAGAGAGGGTGCAACCACTAGTAGAGATGGGTGTAGGTGAGAGATAGGCCTATCAAGCCTTGGTACATGAGAGAGTTATACATCTAGAGATAATGACATAGATGATGTAGGTAAATAAAATGATATAAACTTAATTAGCATAGGCACATATAATGATCCAAGCTAAATTGGTATAGGCACAGGTACAGATAGCATGCTTAAAAAGATAGGTAGAGGGATTGAGATATTGAAATACCTCATTATATCATACCACTTGAAGGATTTAGACTAAGGCCTTAATAGATAGGATGACTAAGACACAAGATAGATATGATGGATCTCAGCCCTAATGCTAAGACTTTGTATATGGTTGTATATGTTGTATCAAACTCATGGTATATATATGATGTATCATTTTAGCTTATTAGTGTTGATTGTGTATGTTGTCTTTATGATGATTATGTTTGTGCACTATGGTTGAGGCTATGGATGCTTTGGATATATTTATTTCTAGCACATGTATAATTTGTTGTATATGTTATAGTAAATATATGTGGTGTGGTTTTTTTCTAGTATCATGGAGAACACATGCATGGTTAAAAATAAATAGGAGAAAAAGGACTTGAAAAATTATAATCAATCAAAGAAATTTACTACACACTAGTTCAAGTTGGTAAATGTGTAATAATAAAAAATATAACTAAGTATAGAAATCCAAGAAAAAATAGCAAACAAGATGGAAAACGGGGATTTGTTTTTATAACAATGTAAAATATTTTTGCACCAAATTAAAACAAGTAAAATCATACTAAATATCATGTTGGGAAGTATGACAAACAATGTAATAAAATGGAAGGTATGTAAAAGAGCATGAATGGTAATAAAAACAAATCAAAATTAAATTAATCAATTATAATATTTCATGATGGGAATTACAAAAGAAAAAAATTCAAAAATTTTGTCTTAAATTTATCATAATAATTCAAGATGGGAAGTATGAAAAATTCAAAAAATGGTTGTTATCTTACATGAAATCAAAAAATAAGAAAATAAAAGGTGAAATAAAATTGAAGCATAAAACATAGTAATTATTAAGATGGAAAGCATGTCAATGATGTATAACCTCATAATCAATCAAATCGTATCTCTTATTTGACACATGCAATTTGGAATGGTGACTTGTTTATTAAAAAAAATTGTGAGGAAGGTCAGGTCCTATCCATGGTGTTACACTTTGACTCACAAAATAAAAACCCAAAGGGTACCAAATCAAGATTGGTAAGCATAAGGATAAGGAATGTTAAATTAAGGATGTGGGTAATAGGATGGAAAAGATGGTAATTTGTGAGGGGTGGTGGGTCCTATCTATGGTCTTACAAAATAACTCACAAATGATATCCCATGGAGAGTGATCAATAAGTAAAACAATATTTCCCAAAAGGAAATATTAAGGAAAAATATTGAAAAAGGGAGTTTAAGAAGCAAGACTTAGGCATCTTATGAGAAGACCTTAGGAGGCAAGAGGCATACTAAGGACATGAGAAGACACTAAGTGACTAGTGGTCATCTATATACAAAGGAAACCCATTTTCTATAGACGCAAAGATTTGTAGGAAAATAGGTGTGCTACTAAGATCAACTCATGATGGTAGATTGGTACAAGGAAAATTAAAATGGGCCTACCTTCCCACGATGTGTTCTATACTCCTCAAGACCCCTTATAGAGTCATCAATCTACTACAAAGATTGGGTACTTTCATGAGAAAGTAGGTAACACTAAAAGATTTTTTTGTTCTCTTCTTCTAATCTACTAGTCTACTACACCCAAAGGACCTTGGCTCTACCATAAGGCCAACTATGGATTTTAACTTTGACTAGAATAAGGAAATGTGATTTGAATCATGTATTTTAGTGTGATTAGACTTTTAGGAATATTCAATATTTTTTCCTTTTGATATCAATGCCTTTTTGTTTAAATTATTTGTATTTTAAATTTATTTTGAAGTCTTTTTAAAGATTCTTCCTCCATATAGATTTAGAATGACCAATGATGAGAGAGATAATGATACACATGAATGAGTTATAGGCTAAGGCTAAAGAAAGCTAAGTGACCTAGGACAAAAGACTGACTAGAAAGCTTAGGCTTGATAATGATTTGAGCATGTGATATCAAGTATCAATAGCATATATGCTTAGTTTATGGAAAAAAGAAGGAAAAAGAAGATCCAAAGGAGGACCAGTGAAAGGAAATAGTAATAAGAAAGATTGCTTGTGAATTGATCACATGGTAATAGGAGATAGTAATCAAAGGGGTTAGATAGGGTAAATATAACCAAGTCACCATGGTAACTATCTATGAAAAATAAAGATAAGAAAGTAAATAATTATAAAGATAGAAGGGAAGATTTTTGAGAAAAACTCTAAAGGAAAGGAAATCAATGATGAAGTAAAAATAGCAATGATAAGGAAAAGACAAGTATATGCAAAATGTAAAATGATAACATAAGTTAACTTATAGTAAAACAAGAAGGAAAAACATGATATAAGATAAGAAAGAATTTGACACAGTGTCAAACGATATAATCAAAATAAAAATAAGATTGGATCACATATCCAATCCAAATATAAATGATAAATCATCATGCATGTGCTCATAAATACTGGTAAATCTATCCACACACATTATCTAATATATCAGATAAGTCTATATAAAGCTATAATCAAACTGTTGCTAAGGTCTCATCAATCTTTAGTGAATACTAGGTAAATACTTCTCTTCCAATCTCCTCAATTCAAAAACTAGGAATCTCAAAGGATCATGCTGAGGAGGGAAGTTAGGCAAAGACTGGTCAAGAGAATGCATGGAAATATGATCTATAAGAAAAGAAAGACTCACAAGTGGAGAAGGATCCATAGGTGAAGGAATCATAGGTGGAGGTAAAAAAGGTGCTAAAGGGACCATAGGAGGTAGAGCCATGGGGAAATAAGGAAGAACCTTGTTATGGGAATGGCCTATGGGAGGAATGGTAGAAGTTCTAGGGATGGCTACAAGGTGACTCTAAGATGTTGTTGAAGAATGCAGAAATGATCAATGCGATGCATGCTACATAGGTGTAATAGAAATATACCTCACCATACTTAGCTAAATATTCAAGAAGTACCTTTGGGGGAGGTATAGATTTATGTGATGATGGAGAATAATGATGCAAAGTATCAAGGTATTGTCTCAACTTACAATAATGGGTGGAAGAGTGATTATCTATCTTGTTGAAGCAATAAATATGCTTATGAGTGGTTTTAGGAGCACTCATGAAAAGAGGTGAAATAAGAGTGAAAGCAACTAAAGAGGACTCATCATCCCATTTGGTGGGTAAAGGTGCCATCTTAGACAATGGAATCAAACCATCATCAATGGAAGGTGATGATTGGGAAGTAGTAGAACTAGGCTCAATAGGAGGAGCAATAGGAGGAGAAATAGGTGAAGGCCCAACAACAGTAGGAAAAGACACGAGTTCAACTAGAGTGGAAAAAGGAACTGGTTTAACTATAGCTAGCCCTATTAAAGGAGGGGTAAGATTTCTAGAAGGTCTAAGGAGGAATACCCTAAGTGTGGCAAATTGATAAGGTTTGGTCATAGCATAATGTAAGAACATGGTCCTAAGTGGATCCTAAAAAACTAGAGATATCAATGCCATCTCTAACCTATGATAAAGAGGAAAAGTGAAAGAATCATGAACTATGAAAGAAAGAAAACTATGAGATGCACAAAAAAACTCAAGTAAAGAAGAGTGGTAAAGAACAATCTTGACATCATAGGCATGAACAAGGATTCCTAAAAGAGGATCATCTAAATAATAGCCATCATCATAATCTAGAGTATGAAGATCAATGACACAGGTCAGGATGACCTTATCATCAAAAGAAGCTTGGTGAATAGAGTGCCTAGCCTTGGTTAAGACTATGGGAATGTCATCACAAGGAGGCTTGTGAGAATGAGGCTATAAAGAAGTAGGGAGTTACGAGATGAGTTGAGGTGAGGGATTGGAATTTTTTATCTTTAGTTTAATCTCATCAAGCTCATCATCATTAAAGTCTAAAAGGTTGGAAGGAATGTTACCAATGATCTCAAGATTCCCATTACAACCTCTGGTTGAGTTGACAGGAAAGTTGAAATACTCTGACTCATAGAATGGAACACTAGGAAAAGGTTCAAGAGTAGGAAACTTGAAGACACCATAATCTTGGAATTATTCTAAATTTAAAATATTAGTGTCTCCCTAAATCTTATAAATGGTTCCATTGTGAGGAAATTTTATACATTGGCAAGTGTAAGATATAATAGCTCACATATGATGTGTCCACAACCTACTAAGAAAGATGTTATATGAAATTGGAAAGTTGAATATCATCACCTTCACATGAGTGGTGATATGTGGGATAGTAATGGGAAGCCACACACACCCAATGGGAGGCATTTTCATACCATCATATACTTGGCATGTATTTTTCGTAGACCTAAGATTGTATTTGGAATACCCAAGGGTCTTAATGAAATCAAGGAAAGTGACATAGGTGCTAGAACCCTAATCAATCAAGGCTTGTTTAACTTGGATATCACCAATTTTAATGCTAATAAATAAAGGAGGATCATCTACATGAATTATAATCTCATCCAAAATCATAAATGCGATAAAAAATTATAAAAAATGAGAAGTGTCTAAAGTTTCATCAATGTTAATGGTCATATCTTCATATTGTTGTAAGATACTATCCTTGAATCTAGATAAAATAGCCACCCATCTTATTAGCAGATGCCAAGGGACATTCATCTTGAATAAGAGTTACATGAGGCAGTTTCTATGATGTAGAGATGTCCGTATGAGTTTAAAAAAAGAAATTTGGGATGGAAGATTAGTAAGTTCTAAAATGGGATCCCATTCATCATAATTCATAAGGAAATTATTATATTAGGTGCATAATGATTAAGAAGATATTTTGAAGGTGGATCTGAAGAACTATGAAATTTATGTTGATAAGAATGAGAAAGTTGAGAAAAAGGTTGTAAATTATTTTGTGATGAAGTAGTTAGTTTAGATTGATCTTGAAATTTGGAAGAAATTTTAGTATAAATTAGATTTCCATTATTATTATAGATGATGGGAGAGAAGTATAAATAGTATGAGATGTGTCATCCAAGGGAGAATCATAAATTATATCATCAAGAGAAATAATATCTTCTTGCCTTAACTTATTTAAATGAGTTGGAGAAGAATCTTGGATAACACAATATGTCTTATGGGAAGGAGGAGTGTATATAGGTTGTGAATAAATGAAAGCCACCACTCTTTGCATATTAGTCATGTTAACCACATTCTCTTTAGAATTTTTTTCAACAAGACTTTCTATGTTATTGGTGGAATAAGTGGGTTTGTCTTGAATTTCTTGGATTGGTTAATGATTAGGCAAGGGGTCTTTATAGATAGCTAAATAAGTGTTTAATTGATTTATGTCTTGAGTTTTATCATGTTATTTATATTCTTTGAAAGTAATCTCATAGTCTTATTGATGCTTACAAATAATGGAATCATGATCAAAATTTGGGCCAGGAAGAAAGTCCATAGCTAAATTATGAAGTTGTCTTCAAGTCTCGTGAGAGTGACACCAAATAACATGAAACCAACAAAACTTATTAGGATCATACCATGATTTCATTGATAAAGTAGGGTCAATCTCTTGAGGGAGAGGCTTGGGTAGATGTTTAAGCAATTTAGGTGAGGATAAAGGTTTATGGACATTAAAGTTGTTTATTGAGAAATGAGTATTAGTGAATTGTTGTGAAGGATTTGGTATTAAAGAAGGGGTAAGAATGATAATTTGAAAATTTTGAATGGTGTCATATGAATTGGTAACACAATTATTGGTAATATTATGGATTTTTTCTTTAATAATATGTGAGGGCTCATGGAATGTTGGGGTAACTCAAGTTTATGCATGAAAAAATCTTATCTTTTGGCTTAATTGATAGCTGTTTCCAAGGTATGTGGAGAAAGGGTACAAACTCAATATTATAATTTAGGAAATAAAACATTTATAAAGAGATGAAAGAGATTATCCTTTATGATGTTATGTTCACATTTATTTGATAAAGTCTTCCATTGCTTAACAAAGTTTTGGGTAGTTTCATTTTCATTTTGTTTACAATAGATGAAATGGGCCAAAGTGTTCTTTCTACGATCACTAGTTTAAAATTATGTAACTAAATTATTCAATAAGTCCTCCAAACTAGTGATAGAGTGTGTTCCAAGTTGATTTTACCAATCCAAGGCATCACTTTTGAGGGTTTTGGCTAAGATTTTGGTAGTGGTAAAGGTATTTAACTTGACCCAATCCTTGTAAAAAATTCCAAATGTCTTAAGGTGAAGGGTAGAATTAGTTGATCCATTGTAGGAAATTGTAGGTGTTATAATTCCAATATAAATGTTAGCAATTTGGGTGGAAAGAGGTTGATTTTATAAATGTTTGATGAATTTTTTGACTAATGACGGTTGAGGAATGAGATTACCCTGAGAATCTTGAAGAGGAGTAGGAGGAAAACTTTGGTTATGTATGTCCCAAACCATTGGTTGAGGATTGGATTGAAGAATAAGAAGTTGGTTTTGCATTCACATTATTTGATTTGTATTATGAGATTGAAATACGATCATTTTATTGAGAGTTTTTAATAATAGTTGATGAGTTTGATTAGTTTTATTAGAAGAAGTGGCATTGATGTTTGTTATGATGTTAGTGGCTTGGGTACCATTATTAGTGTTGATATGAGATTGAGAAGAGCTATGAGAATTTGAGGCACTAGTGGCAAAATTTTCTTGTGAAGAAAAAAATGGACTAGTAAATGGTTGAGAAGAAAAAGCACTATAAGCATGAGTACCTTGAGTGGCAAATGATGGACTAGTGTAAGGATTAAGGATAGTGGATCTTATGAGAGGCCCACTAGATGTAGAACCTGCCATGTTAATTGAGATATTGGGAATGGAGGTGGAAGAAGTTAAATAATAAAATGTCATTTCATAAGGAGTCAAGATTGAAGGAAGAAGTTATGAAGCAAAGAAATCAGTACCCCCAAATCTAGTTGAGAAAGTGGGAGTAGGAGAATGAGGTTCTTTAACTTGATGGCTAATCATGAGGTTATATATGGTGGAAGGATCCTTATTTATATGTTGATGTAATTTCATGATAAAAAAATAATTTTAGGAGTATACTCTAACTCAAGTTGATCCTCTAAGAGAAGAGGAGGGTTTTTCTACAAAGAGGTATGAGGAGGAGTCCCATAGTCTATCATGTAGGTTGTAATATGAACGTTACTAGCATTTATGAAAGGATCCCTACTTTGTCTATGGGAGAACCTATTAGGATTAGTATATTACATCATGTATATTGATTGAACTTCAGTATTATCACCAAATAAAAATTCCATGATGAAAGGAGAAGCAAGATGAGAAAATAAAGAATCAAAAAATGACTGAAAATAATACTAGGTTGACTTGGTCAACCTAGTGCAAACCAAGGACTATAAAATTATATTGGGTCCACAATATCAACCTAATTTAGTGATCAATGACTTCCAGAAAAGGGTAAATGTGTCACAAATAGTACTAGGTCGACTAGGTCAATCTAGCATAGTGTATAAGGGTTGAAAAAGATACTAGGTTGACAGGGTTGACATAGTACAATAGACAAAGAAGAAAATAATGTTGATAACAAGCCATAATTAAAGTAAGATAATTAAAAGAAATGTAAGAAATTAGTAATTACTAAAAGGGAAACAAACAGTCAATTAATATGATGCTAGGTAATCCAATTATGCATATAAAGAAAAATCTTGCACTAACATTGACTAATGCAAGATTTTGCACACATAATTGATCAAAGAGAAAGAAAATAACTTGAAAGTAAAGCTATCTAATTGGTCAACCTATAATGTTGATTAGATTATTAAGAATGATTTTAAGTGTAAAGGGAGATTGGCTATAAACAAGGTACTAGATAACAATCTATGGATAGTTTCAGGTAAGTTTAGGATGAGAGGGGCTATAGTGGTAATGATACAAGCTTAGTATTGGGGCCTACCCCCTCACTTAACACACTATAGTGATAAGGGTATCAGGTGCTTAGCTAGAATATACCATTAACCATGATTTATACTTGACTAAAGCATCAAGTAGGCTTCCCTCTTGGTGATGAAATGAAAGTAGGTTAGCTTGGGAAGTTAGATGCTTAAATGCTTCTTGATGTTTATGTGGTTTGGCCATGTTTGAAAAATAATATAAATAATGTAACTAAATGATTAATTGAAAAAATCCTAATTAGACTATGTGAGTTATTCTAAGCAAGCAAACAATTGAAAAGAAATATGCAATTAACATATATGGTTGATTCTAACTTTGAAATAAGGTATACTTTAAAAACTATATCGATAATCATACAAAATGGGATTGATAGGGTCAAACCTATACTATGGAAGCAAAGTCTAAAAATTAACTAGGTTGGTTAGGTCAAACTAGTTATTTTAGAAAACACAGAACTAGGTCCATAGGTTCGACCTAGTTGACTATGTAGAGGTAGTTTTGAAGACTACAAACTATGAAAGGAAAGTATAGAAACAAAAAGATACAAATAAATATAAATTGATCTGAATGGTTTAGAGATGAAGAGGAGAAGATTATTGATCAAAAACCTTGGAGAAAACTATAAAAAACCTACAAATTGGGTTGAGCTAGTTGACTAAGCAATATAGGAACATGCTAAAAAAGTGCTAAAAATACACTAGGTTGACCTAGTCGACCTAGTAGGCTGGACTACAAGTCTATTAACTAGAAAAAACTTGAACTAGGTAGAGCTACATGATCAAGTTATTTTAATAGAGTTTTACAAGTTTTAAAACCTATATTGGGTCAAGATGGTCGCGCCAGTTACCTATTTCTACAAACCTACATATAGAGATGAATAAAATGGGTCGACAAGGTTGATCTAGGATAGTAAATATATGATTAAAATAATGATATATAGAAATTAAATAATTGAAATAAATATTATAAGGGTTTGATTCATGTTGGGTTCACTAGAATGTATGCAATCAAAAATACATCATGTCCATAAATCAATCCTAGAGAACACCTACACTTATGATTGGGGAGCATAAAATTGTTAAGAAAAAACATGACCAATGTGAGGATATGTTAGACCTGATTAGGGGATCACTTGTCACAACACACTATGAAAGATAGGGTTCCAAAACCTATATTATAACACAATCACATAACAACCATAAAAGAATCATGTGATTTAATATTTCACTAATCTAATAAAAATAAAAGTAAATATAATCTAGTGCACATCAAATTTTATGGCGCAAAGTGGGGGTTAGAAAAAAAATAGATAAACAAATATAAACATGTATAAAAGACATATATACTCACATCAATGTATATGGAATCCTAATACAAGGAAGAGAAGAATATAAATTCTCTATCTATCTACTCTTACATGAAATCCTTTGAAGATGAACCCATCGAGCCTCAATATCCCCCTTGGCCAAGGTTTTTCACAAGAGAATGTCATGGTATGTAATCATAACTAAGATATATAAACTCTAGACTACACAACCTACCCAAACATCTAAAAGACAAGATCAGAGATCCAAAGAGAGTATTGAACCCTAAATATTTATTCCTCAAGTAGAATGGTCAATAGGCATATTTTAATTTGCACTTCTTCACTTAATTCTTCACTCTTAGGAAATGGTAAGAAATAACCTTGCATATATAGTAGTATCTTACCCTAAATACTTTTGGGAACATCGATTGTGTTAGATCAACCTGATCAACCTAGCACATTTTTAGGGATAACTCTATAGGTTTATGCTAGGTCATCCAAGAGGACAATAAACCAAAAGAGAGAAAAAGTCCCTAAACTATACTAGGTCGACCTAGCTGACCTAGCACAACTGACAAGTCAAAAGGGTGATATAGAAAAAAATGAAGGATAAAACATATAAAATGATAGGAATATGTATAACTAAGAATAATAAGCTTGGGTTCAATGATTTTAAGAGGCTATAGTATGGATGACAAGTGGAAAGGGAATGACAATCTTAGCAAGCACCAATGGTTTGCCTACCCCTTTCCTCGTACACCCCTTAAGGCATGCACTCAAAGAGATGGAAACTTGATAGGTTCTTGCAAGATATGAAGTGTTAGTTATCAATAAAAGTTAAAAATATTATGTGTATAAATAATGCATCATAGGAAATATGTATAAATTTTGAATCTTTTGATCTTAAACAAATTTAAAGCCTCTTAAGCTTTTGTATTACATATCATTTAAACATCAAAGTTACAAAGCATTATGATAAATTCACATAAAGTTTGAATCTTTGGATCTTAAACACCTTCAAAACTTCTTAAGTTTTGGTTTTATATATCATTAAAAATTTAAATTTGTGATACATCATATAAAATGCACATAATTTTTGAATTTTTAGATCTTAAACACATTCAAAATGACTTAGGCTTTGGTATTACGTATCATTCAAACATCGAAGTTTTGATGCATCATTGATTTAACTTATTTGGGAATATTGGTGTATTATTCCTAATTTAGTTAAAGGGGTTTGTGTAGTAAAATCAATAAATAAATATGTAATGATTAAGATATTTGATTTGTGTAAATTAGATTACAATTTTAACCTTTCTAAAAATAGTAATAAGAGGGAAAAAATAAGCCTTAGCTAAAAAATGATTGATATGACTAAAATAGAGTCTAAGATTCACTATGTGAGACTGGGACACTATCATAAACTAGGATTTAATCTTCATTTTATGATTAGATAGGAGCATTGAATGTGGACAGGAGTGGCATCAACACTGTAATCTACCTTTACCTCTATTGTCTAAGAGATCTAAGCTTTTTGGGTTTTGTTCTTTTTGCCCATGTGACCCTATCTATGAAGTTTCAACAACTAGAAGTCTATAGATATCCTTGTAGAGAAAATTTTCTCTTCAAACCCTATATTCCATTGTGCTTTAACCAATTTTGAGCAAAAGGAGGGGTTATTGTGTGTAATATTCACTAAACATGTATCCACACCCCTTGTGTGGGCATGCTACCTACATACCAATAATTTAAAGAGGGATCACATCATATGTAGTTCTCCCACTTAATATTCTTTATATAATAGAGTGTATGAATATGAAAAATAATAAACTAGATAAACTTAAGGTGGTTAGGGATTGGTGTAAGCATTTGAATAAGATTTTATGTGTATTGGCTAGTTTTATGCAAATAATATGGAAGATTATCTAAGTAGTCTTGCTTGTATTATTACTTAGTGATAATTATAAACCCTTTACAAATGGCATTTTAATGGGATTTTATAGGGATATATTGGTCATGGGTTGAATGTGATCGCATTAGGCTGACAAGCATAAGGATGAGGAATCATAATAAACTAACTGTTGGGGCCAAAAATGCAATTGGAGAGGAGCACCGAAAGTATAGAAGAGTGGCACCAGAACTATAGTCCAAGTCTGGCACTATTATCTTGAATTAATAGGGCCTAGGGGATGGATTAGTCATGAAAAGAGTAGTTTGGCTAAGCTAGAATTAAGTCTAGAAGGCTATGGATGACTAGGAATCATTGAAAAGATGTCTATGAGGGCCATGAGAGTAAACAAGAGGAACCTATGGGTTAGGTGTCACAAGCCACACTGAATTTACCATTTTTTTCATTTTATATGACTAAATTTACCCTCCCTTTATTCTTGTAATGCAACAAAGTGAAATACTAAGATAAAGAATAAATAGAAAGCATACCTAAACTTACCTACAAGGGTGAAGCTCATAAAGTTGTATGATGTTGGGTGTGCATAGAGAGAACATGCTATGAAGTGTGAATATATAAGAGAAAACAAATATTAGATAATTTCTTACTAGATATGCTATATCTAAAACAAGAATGTACAAAGTTGGGTAAAAAAGAGAGGAAGAAAATGAAAAAATACACCTCACTAGGTATGTGAACCAATAAAAAACCTATTATGATGTTGAATGATGCTAACTAATGCTAGATGATGTTGTACCAAGAGTAATATCACAAACAGAGCTAAGTTCTCAATTCCTCAAGAGTGGCTCAAGAATACAAAGACTGGCCCTTTAGTTCCATTATCACCCAATAAGTGAAGCTAGGTAGTCATGCATATACTAATAAATTTTTGAACTATATGTCCAATCCCTTTGAATAGGTGGTTCAAGAATACAAAGGCTAGCTAATCTTTTGGCTCCATCATTACCTAGTGAAGCGAAAATATAAATTGATACCAATATGAAACATGTGTTCAATGAGATGGCTCCTAAAACCTATGAATTCTCTATTATCTGACAATGTTGACATGGATAGATAAATGTATGCTGAAAACTAGGCCACTCTTGGATATTCCAAAACATGGAGATTAGGCTTGTATGAAAGCCACTCTAAAATTGGTGCGCTAGGCTTGTATGGAATCCATTTTAAAATGTGGAGGTTAGACTTGTATGAAATCCACTCCAAAATGATGCCAACCACTTGTAGATGGAATAAGACATGCAACTATTGAGAATTCTTGGATAATGCTAAACTTGAAAAGAAAAGTAAATAAATGTGTCGTACATATTGCCCCTAATTACTAGTGTCTAAAACATGGATTTTGATCTAGAAGTTATACTAACTACTTTATCTAAAAATTAGAAGTGAGAGCCATCATGCCATGCATAATGCCCTCTATATCTAGATTCTTTGAGCAAAAGTGTATTAAAAACTTTTGATTTTGAATTGGTCTATCTGTGTAAAACTATAGCTAAACCTACTTTTATACCTACTTCTAGAAAGTTTAGTTGTTTTGATGTTTGGATAGGAGCATTGAAAATGGATAGTAGTAGTAGTAGTAATGATGTTGTATTCTAATCTAGTGTTGTTGCCCTAGGCTAAATCTGATGACTATTTTGACATTTTTGATGTCTACCTAGTTTGTTATGATTAGTTTGATGTCTAGTTGTTGATTTGGATGTGCTAAAAGCTATATTTTTTACTATTAGGAGCTCTAATATCTGCGACAAAACCCTTATTTATTTCTCCCTCTTTTAAGGGTAAGAATGAGGACCTTGTAATGACTACCCTTAGAAGAAAGAGCCATGTAATTGTGTTATGTTACAAAGATATATGATCTAGTAATGATAATCGATAAGATATCTCAAGATATAACATGGTTTGTAATGAGAGATTGTTATATCAACAAGTGTATACCTAGATAGATATAATAATGTAATAGCATGTGCAATGTACAAAACTAGAATTGAAAGTCTAATTAGTTGTTAGTTATTAGCTGGGAAGGAGTGATGGAACATGATGTATATAATGGCATCTAAGATAACAAGATAATGCATGATGTGGATCATAGCATTATAAAAAATAGAGAAGTAACAAGCAATCAAACATACAAGGCAAGAAGAAAAAATCATGCAAGGGTGGCTAAGGGGCCAAATAAATAAGGGACATGGGCACATGTCACTCATACTAGAAAGAAATCATACATGGCATATTCAAAAGCCACATACACATATAATTAAAAAAACACGGTTGGTGTGGAAGCCATAATCACATGAATAGAAGAAAAAGACATTGGCAAATGTCCTAAGGCATATACAAAAAGTAATCAAGAATTGAGAAATGCAATCACATTTACTTACATGAAGCAAGAATGAAAGCATGCAAAAAATTGTAATACAATCACATGTAAATAATCAAAGAAAGACTGTGAAAATATGTAAGACATGATAATACAAGATTAGGTATATGCTAAGAAATACGCAAGTGTTATATACTAGTGAGTGTCGATTGAGTAATCTATGTGAGTAAATAATATACATCATCATGATTACTAAAGTGTGTGGTGTAGGAATGACATAACCTTGATGGTGCAGACATGTAGAAGATGCCCAAAATGGGTACATGTATCGATGTCTCAAATATAAAGTAAGATGCCCCCTTAATGGATAGAATGAAGTAATAAAAGAGTTGGATTCCACTACACACACTTAAAGGAGATCAAGTGAATCATGCTACTATAGATAAATTAATAAATAATAACATAGAAAAACAAATGTAAGTCTAGCATATTAGTAGAAATGTAAAGAATGGATAATGCATACAATCCAAATATTTTTGGTGTTTTTTGAATTATTTGCATGTTTTTGTATTTTGAAATATTTAAATGTTTTTGGATATTTGAGTTATATTGATCTATGTACAATCAATAACAAGAAGATTATTTACAATAAATGAAAAAGGAACTATGTACAATCAAGCATGAGGAGACTATGTATAGGTAAGGCTGAGAAGAGATGATACTAATTGATGAGTCTCATGGGAGACTCCCAATCATGGTATTTTATATCAAGAAGAGGGATCGTAAATGATCATGAAACATGATATAAATGTTGAGACTTGGGCTCTAAAAGTTGTATATGCTCTAAAATATATATAGTAAAAACCAAGTGTGGGGTCCCCCTATAACTCTAAGAAGTTGATGTAACTATAGGGATCTTAGGGACCCATATGGGAAGCATGACATCTCAATGACACTAACCTAGGTGTGTATCAGAGTTGTTGCCAGAATTTGGATGATGTGAATGCAATGGAGCCGTGATCACATGAGCTAAAGCAAGTGCACACCAGATAGATGCTAAAGTAATTTGAAATTATAAAAGAAGCTAAATTACACAAGACAAAATGGAGGAAACCAAAATTTGATTAACATGAGATGGCCAAAGTGAAGAATACATATAAGAGAGCACATAAGTAACTCCTCCACAAAAGGTGGCCAAGGCATCCCAAGAATAGATTGTAACTCCTCCATCAAAGGTGGTGACAAGGTGCTAAGAATAGAGAAGTAAGTCCCATCAAGGGAGTTACTTATGACATTTTTATGACACCTATGACACATCTATGACACACATCTCCATATAAGCTAGCCTATCCCACAAATGTAGGAAAACTCTATGTAAGCACAAGAGATATAATTTCCCTAATTAAAAATAGAGAAAAATAAAAACCTACACTAATACCCCCCATAAGCGTAGCTTAGGTGGGCAGTGTGGAAATATAAAATGGGTCCCAGCAACTAGGCCTGATGAGGTACCCATGTACAAATGCAATCTCCCATAAGATAGAGAAAAGGAGAAAACTCGTAGAAAAAAAACTCCCCCCAAAAGAGAGACATAAAAGAAAGAAGAGGGTAGTGGGTCCCCTCGAAGACACACCCCAAGAAGAGCTCGTAGATGAATGAACTTGCTCTCAGTGAAAGGTTTGGTGAAGATGTTTGTAACTTGATCCAAAGACTGAAAAAATATCAAGTCAATGACTTGACTATGAATAATCTCCTGAATGAAATGCATGTGAATCTCTATGTGCTTGGTCCACTGGTGCTGAACTGGATTCCTACAAATCTAAATGGTACTTTGGTTGTCATAATAAATGATGGTGGGCTGCTTGATAGGAATGCCAAACTCAGAAAGAATACCATGAAGCTAAATAGCCTCAGTAGCTACATCAACAGCTCCCTTGTACTTTGCCTCTGTGGATGATATAGCAATAGCATTCTGCTTCTTGCTAGACAACCTGATAGGACCTAAAACTAGAGAGAAATTGTACCCAGAAGTGGACTTGTGAGTCTGTGAATTGCTAGCCCAGTCTGAATCTGTATATCCAACCAAGTTAACCTCTATGCCAAATTTAGAATGAATCTCGTATTTATGTGAACCCTGTATGTAATGTAAGATCCTCTTAGCTGCTTTCCAATGTAGCTCATGAGGTTCCTACATGAATTTGGAGACAAGTCCCACTGTATATGACATGCCGGGCCTGGTGTGAGTCAAGTAGATGAGACTACCAACAAGTTTTTGATACCGAGTGTCATCAACCAATGGTGAAGAACAATCAACCTCAAGCTTGACTCCTGATAGAAAGGGAGTAAGAGATGGCTTGCAATCAGCCATGTGAAATCGAGCCAATAATTCAAGAGCATACTTAGGCTGTGTAAGAGAAATCCCTAAATTTGACTGTGAGATCTTGATGCCAAGGAAGTAGTGCAACAAAACCAAGTCTATCATGTCAAATCTATCCTGGAGAGATGCCTTCACCATTGCAATAGCTGATGAAGAACTCCCAGTGATCAAAAGGTCATCAGCATATAGAACCAAAATTAGGAGTGAATCATCCTACCATAAGAAGTAGACATTGGGATCAAAATGGCACCTAGTAAAACCCGCTATGAGAAGGAAGGAATCCATCATCACATACCAAGCTTGATGGGCCTATTTGAGGCCATAGATAGATTTCCTAATTTTGCATACTAAGGAAGAATCCTAAACAAATCTTGGTGGCTGCTCCATGTAGATCTCCTCCTCTAGGTCTCTGTGAAGAAAGGCACTCTTCACATCCATCTGATGCAGATCCCAACCATGTGCTGCATCAATAGCCAATGTGAGTTGGATAGAAGTCATCTTTGCAATGGGTGCAAAGGTCTCTAAGTAGTCAATTCCTACCACCTGTGAGAAACCCTTGGTGACCAATCATGCCTTATACTTATCAACTGACCCATCTGCTACAAACTTGGTCTGATATATCCACCTACATCAAACCATATTTCTTGCCTTAGGAAGTGAAGTCAAATCCCAAGTGTGATTTTTGATTATGGAATAATATTCTTCCTCCATAGCATTATCCCACTCAGGGACCCCTGATGCCTCTCAAAAAGTTTGTGAATTCAAAACTAAAGCAAAGAAGGCATGTGGATCTCTCTGAAAATCCCCCTAGTATGTCTATCATCTGTGAGGTCTCCTGCCCAAGTGCCAGCACTCTCAAGTGTCTATCTAGCCCAAGGTGGCCCAAAAGTGGGTGAGTCAGGTGCTAACTCCTTATCCTCTAACTGACTAGAGGTGGATGACTCTGCATCACTATCCTCACTGTCTGAACTCAAAGAAGAAGAAGATGTCTCTGGCTTCAGAACCTGTTATGGCTGATCTAAATCTGATGAGGAATCATCATGAAGAAGTAGATCCAATGAGGGAGAAGAAGTGTCAAGTGTTGAGTGATGAATAACTCATGAGTGACTGGATCTAGAAGGTGATACCCCTTAATACCATCTAGATATCCTATAAAGATGCAAGGCTTAGACTGACATTCCATAACTTTGCATTTCTTCTTCAGAATGTGGGCCATGGCTAGGGATCCAAAAACCCTAAGGTTCTCAACATCAAGTTTCCTTTTATGTCAAGCTTTAAAGGGTGTTATCCCTTTCAAAGCTTTATGAGGAACCCTATTTTGAATGTAGTAAGCACAATTGATGGCTTCGACCCAGTACTATGGTACTAAGGATTTGGAGTGAATCATACAGCTACCCATCTCTTTCAAGAACCTATTTTTGCATTCTGCAACCCCATTTTGTGAAGGACTATAAGTGACTGTGTGTTGCAAATCAATCCCCTCTGTGGTGCAAAATTGCTCAAACCTGATGCTGACATACTCCCCTCCATTATCAATTCGAAGAACCTTGATGGATTTCTCACAATATTTCTCAATAAGAGCCTTGAAGTCTATAAAATTTTCAAACACTTTAGACTTTTGTTTGAGAAAATATATCCAAGTGTACCTAGAGAAATCATCAATGAAAGTGAGGATGTACTTGGCCTTTATGAAAGATGGTTTAGGAAAGGGTCCTGATACATCACTGTGGACTAAATCCAAAGGTTGTGAAGCCCTCCAAGCTTTGCCTTTGTCAAATTTTGCTTTGGGATGCTTCCCAAGGGAGCACCCCTCGCAAAGTCCTTTTGAGAATTGGACATGAGGCAAGCCAATGACCATGTCATGTTTGCAAAGTTGCTCAAGGTAGCAGTAGTTAAGGTGGCCAAACCACTCATGCCATAATTTGCTAACTATATCTAAATGAGTTAGCAATGCTGTTGGAGAAAAATATGGTGCAAAATGTGAGGTGTATAACCTGGCTTGGTGATTTTCCCTACCTAATACCACTATAGTATCACTATGCAACTCCCTGATAGCAACTGAGTCTGGTGAAAACTCAAATCTCATACCCTGACCAATGTGAGTGATTTTAGGAGATTGGTTGAAAGAAAAGGAACAATTAGAACATTATTGAATGTTCCTCCTTCCATTTTAACTGACCCTCACCCTACAATGGAAACTGATGTGTCATCACCCAAACTAATTGAAGTCATGCTACAAGGCTCTAAATATGAAAACTCAAATAGTGAAGAGACCATGTGTTGAGAAGCACCTAAATTAATGACCCATGATGATGTAGAAGCTATAGTAGTTACAAGGACCTTGCCCTTTTATTTCTCCTTACCCTTGCCTTTTGCCTTGGTAGAATCTTGGGTAGATGAATTCTGCTTGATGGACTCAAGAACACCTATGTTGTGCTTCTTTATTAGATGAGTTAGGTGATCTATTTGTTTCTTCATGCATTTGTGTTCATCATGCCCTATCTTTTTACAATAGGCACACTTAACCTTCTCCTTCTTAGGTTTAGCATTAGAGGATGAAGACTCAGTGTTGTTTTTGGCAGGATTGTTGTTTTTTTTCTTTTTCTCCTAGTCCTTGTTCTTTTTCTTCTTCTCCTTTGTTGAAGTCTTATCCTTACCATTTCTAGGTATCAAAGCTTGGGGTTGAGTAGACTTCATTTTTCCCATTTGAATTAGCTTATCTTGCTCCCTGGTCAAGTTGGCAATGTTTGAATCCAAAGAAGGCATTCTCCATGTAGTGCCAAGGGCACTTTTGGTGGCATGGAAAGTGGAGACAAAGACTAAATAGCTTGGACCTAACTTTGTGAGAATAGAAAGGATGAGTTGATCATCTTTCTTCTCTATCCCACATTATTTCAATTACAGTCTAAGGGCCTTAAACTTAGTGAAGAAGTCTTGTAGGGTGTCAAAGTTGCTAGGACTTAGACTTATGAGTTCATTTTTGAGCTCATGACCTCTCATCTCATCAAGCTTTCCAAATAAGTTTCCTAAGGTGTCCCATATTTCTTTGGGAGTTTTAGAGTTTTCTAAATGGAAGATAAGTTCTAGAGACACAAACAAGCTCAGTAATCCATAGGCTTCATCACTACGATTATACCACTTGACTTTTTCAACATCAGTGTTGGGTTCTACTTTAGTACTCATGGTGATCCTATACAACCCTTTACTTCTAAGAATGATTGACATTTTAAACTTCCATTCATGATAGTTGAAGGGTGTTATGGGTTTAAGTTGAAAAGAATCCATTTTAAGTTGAATTTAGGAGAAGTTGTGTTGATTGCAAGTTGTAAAATTATGTAGAAAGGAGAATGAAAGTAAAGATTTGTAAGTTGTGGAAAGAAATCACACCCCCCAAAATATTGAGCCCCCCTAAATATGAAAGTGCACACTCAAAAGATGTTAGGCTCAGTTGAGAATGTGTCTTAGAGAAATTAGTGTAAGACTTAAGTAAAAAGGACATGAGACTTAGCCAAAATGCATCTTAGGAGACCCAAATTTTAGGCACTTTATAAACTAGTGCATTTTTGACAAATAACAAGCCTACACTATGGATAATTTAATTACAAACACTTTTGCAAAAATGGCACCTAAATCCAAGCTACCATTTACAATATTTTAAAGGTTCAATTTTCCCATAAATTAGTGTTTTTGCAAAAAAAATCACTAAAACATTAAAAAATGCCTGTTTTGAGAGAGAAAGTGGCCTTCCAACCACTCATTGAATTTGGCACAGAATGAGGAATCCAAATGAGGTTTGTGTGAGGGATAATCGGCCTCCTGCCAACCCGGGCCTCACCCTTCGTCTTCGTAGGTTGAAGATACATGCTTTTTTAAAAACCTCTAAATTGCTCTTTTTTAAAATGTTTTCAACTTACTTGTTTTCCAACATACTAAATGACACTATGAGGTGATTAAAGTCAGAAAACATTTTTAAAAAATAATTATCAATGCCAAGTTTAAGTTGCCACATGGGACGCCAAGCAAGAAGAGGGCATCATTTTAAAAAAAACAACATATGTGGCAGAATTCTCTCACTAAGAAAAAGGGCACAGTTCTGATTTGCTAGGTAAGAAAAGGTTATATAGTCTACAGACTTCAATGCACAACAAGTTTGGGTAGAAAAAGACCAAAAAAAAGTGCCATTTTCAGAAAAAGATAGACCTATTTTTATTGGATGCTAGGTGTCGTACAACTGATGGCATGGCTGTAGAAAGGATGCTACTACTGCTACTTGGCGTGGCTGTGCAGAAGCTTGGCATGGTAGAAGCTAAGTGTTGCACCTAGAATGACTATGTGGAGTGTAAAAGCTTGTCATAAACATCAATGAAACCAAAAGGACTGAGCTCAGTAAGGAGAAAATACATAGTTTTGATGGCGTGGCTGATGTTGCTCCTCCTTGCACACAATAATGGTGCCTAGTAGCTTGTAGAAATCTATCTTTTTCTTGTAGAGTGACCAAAAAAAATAAATTTCACTTCCTTTGCTAAAGCCACAATAGATCTATAAGATGTCTTGGCAAAGTCTAACTCAGAAGTATTTTTTTAACAAGTTTCTATATGGATTTGCATGAGTTTTCAAAAAACTCTACCAAAGCTCTCAAATGCAATGGAGTTAAACCAAAAAATATACTAAGAAAGAAAAGTAAGAATTTTAGAATAACTTAATAGCATAACCAGACACACAATTACTGGAGTGGCTCTGATACCATATCAGAGTTGTTGCCAAAATCTAGATAATGCGAGTGCAATAGAGACATGATCACATGAGATGAAGCAAGTGCAAACCACATAGATGCTAAAGCAATTTGAAATTATACAAGAAGCTAAATTACACAAGACAAAATAGAGAAAACTAAAATCTGATTAACATGAGATGGCCAAAGTGAATAATACATATAGGAGAGCACGTAAGTAACTCCTCCACAAAAGGTGGCCAAGGCACCCCAAGAATATACTGTAACTCCTCCATGAAAGGTGGTGACAAGGTGCTAAGAATAGAGAAGTAACTCCTATCAAGGGAGTTATTTATGACATTCTTATGACACCTATGACACATCTATGACACACATCTCCACATAAGCTAGCCTATCCCACAAATGTAGGAAAACTCCATGTAAGCACAATAAATACAATTTCCCTAATTAAAAAAAGAGAAAAATAAAAACCCACACTAATAGTGTGAACACTGTAGCTAGAAGTTGTATAGAATCCTAAAGATATGGAGGTGTATGAACTCTCTATGCTATCAATAGATGCTTCAACTATGTCAAAACTGGAGGAGGAACTATAACTAGTGGTAAAACTACAACTAGTAACTATGAAATAATAGATGGCTCTAAAGTGGGGAGTGGTAACTCATATGTAACTCCACCAACTATAATAACCTAATTAGCATGAATGAATCTCATGCATATATGAATTTTAGAAGGTATTCCTTGAATTTTATAAATTTATGGGTGGCCAAGTAATATATCGAAAACTCTTACACTGGGAAAAATAAAGAATGGTGTGGCCACATGTGTTGGACTAACCTATAGAGGTAGTATAATCTCACCCAATGAACTTTGTATGTGCCCACTAAATCTATTGATAACTATGTTTGTCAAGGTAATATCCCACTCTAAATATCCCAAATACTATAATAATGTCATAGTGCACATGTTCACACTAGATCCATTATCTATGAGAACACTATGAATAAGATGATTATGAATGTAAGTTCTGATAAAGAGTGCATGATAATCTAAATCATCCTTGATGATCTCCTTCTTTGAGAAGGTGATGGAAGGTCTAGCTAGAACTCTAAAATTATATACACCAATCATGTTTCTCAAATGATGTAACTCCATTAAAGGTGTATCTAGTGGTAGATGTGCATGATATGAATGGTAAACCCTGATGTGTCCCTATCTCCTACTTATAATGTTATGGAAAAAGATATAAAAATATTTTCAAAGCTTTATCTTATGTTTGCTTTACCTGAGGAGGCTCAACTAAAGTGCCAAGATCAATATGATTGTCATCTATCAAATTATATATATTGTGTCTCAAATTAATGTATATATTTATTGTATGGCATGGTGTCCTATAAAAATTACAAAATGCATGTTGATCATATCCCCATAGAAGAGGCTTTGCTGGGTCAAATTCTTGAATAGGAGGGAGAGATATGATGTTACATTCTAATAGCTACTGTAAAACTCTAGCTAGAGAAACAAGTAGATTAGTGAAGGTTCATTGAGGAGGTTTTGCTAAAACCACATGATGAAGGAGCTTGGAAGCCACATTAACTATTGGTTGATTATGACTCTTACTATCATTGACCTTGACTTTGTATGGGACTTTGCTTTTACTCTTGTTTTTTATTTCTAAGATACTTCTGTACTTGAGTTTGCCAATTGAAAATAATTTTAATTCTCTTTCCTTTAGTATGTGACATAATTTAGTAAAGGAAGAGAATATTTTAAACATAATTCATTCATGTAAAGCTAGTAGAAGACTCTTTTTAAAGAGATATTTTAACTCTTGATCAACCATGGGGCTAGTCATCTTAGCCTAAATAGTCTTATATCAAAGAACATAACATGTGAGATATTCATTTGACCTTTGTTTCTATTATGCAACTTGGGAATATAAAACCTTATCACCAATGTTAATGTTGAAATAGCTAGGAACATGTTAGCTAAAGGATTGAATGTATTGACTGACTAATTCGATAGACTATAGAACCATTGTAAAACATAATCCTTTAGGCTCTATAGAAATATCTTGGTTAATAACAATTTTTTTGCACATATTCCATGCATTAAACAAAACCTTATGGCAAGGGTTTAGAATTAATGTGATGTGCCAATGGTGTATGCAATAGAGAAAAAGAATCTAAAGCTTATGTATGTTTAGAGGCACTTGCTCGAGATGTAGCACCTTAGATTGAAGATATCTTATCTCTTTCATAAGGGCTATCACATCAAGAGGCAAAAAATTTACTAGATATAGCTGGTGGTATAGAGGCAGGTTGGGATACTATAGGGGGTTGTTGAGACATAGTTACCCTTGTAGTGTCATTTAATACTAGTTTCTCTATGGTTTGAGAAGATTGACAATTGGTCACTCTTTGTTGTTCTTCGTGTAGTGTTTGAAGCATGTCATCTTACATGTCAAGATGTTTAGTTAAGAGTTATTGAAGATCCATTTTATTAGTCTCATTAAAATTGGTGTATTGGGCCATTATTAAGGTAGAAAAATAATTTGAAATTTGGTTGAATTTTTTGCAATAATTTGTAATAGAAAAAGTGCTAGAGAAGGAAAGTACTAAATATAGGAAATGTAAAGTCCTAAAAACAATGAACTATAAATTCTATAAAAAAGATACGAAGATCACAAACATGTAAAGTGATACCTCAAGAAGCAATGGGACCTAGTATATGCAACTAGGGTTTAAAAGATGATTATTTTGAAAATTACTATGAAAATTTGAAATTGAAATTGAATTTCTAAGTGAAATGTGCAAATAAAAAATAAAAAATTTATTGTAAAATTTATGCTTTAATGGGACCTAGGATGTGCCACTAGGGTTTTGATTTTTTTTTTTTGAAAATGAATATTAAATTTTGAAATTCAAGGTGAATTTTTTATTTTAATGTTTTTAAAAAAACAAAAAAATGTTAGAAAATTACTAAGAAATTATTAGAACCTAGTATGGGATACTAGGGTTTGAAATAAAATTATTTTAAAATTACTACACAATTTAAAAATTTAATACTAATTTATTATTGATTATATAGATTAAAAAAGGAAAAATTTATAGTAAATTTACCCTAGAGTTTTTAGGGTTTTTATGCACAAATAAAATAAGTCAGGTTCACTAAATGATTTACCTATTTGGAAATATTGGTGTATTATTCATAATTTAGTTAAAGGGGTTTGAGAAGAAAAATTAATAAATAAATATGTAATAAGTAAGCTATTGATTTATATAAATTAGATTACAATTTTGACTTTTCTAAAAATAGTAATAAGAGGGAGAAAATAAGACTTAGTTGAAAATTTACTGATATCGCTAAGATAGGGTCTAATATTCATTATGTAAGACTGAGACATTACCACAAACTAGGATATGGTCTTTGTTTTATGATTGGATAGGATCACCAAAAGTGGATAGAAGTGGCACTAACATTGTAATCCACATTTTTCACTATTGTTCAAGAGATATGAGCTTTCTAGGTTTTGTTTGCTATGTATGTGTGACCCTATTTATGAATTTTTTATAGCTAAAAGTCTATAGAGCAATTTGTATAGCATATTTGCTCTTAAAACCTTATAATCCATTGTGATTTTACTAATTTAGATAAATATGGGGCATTATTATGTGTAAGATTCACTGAACATGTATCCACACCCCTTGTCTGGGCACGCTACCTACATACCAATACTTTGAAGAGAGATCAAGCCATATGTATTTTCCCCACTTAATGTGCTTTGTGCAATAGAGTGCATAAATATGAAAAATAATAAATTTAATTTACTTGAGGTGGATAGGGACTAGTGTAAGAATTTAGATAAGCTTGTAAGTGTATTGACTTGTTGTATGTAGAGAATAGAGAAGTTTGTCTGAGTAGTCTTACTTGTATTCTTACTTGCTTAGTGATAATTGTGAACCCTTTCTAAATGATATTTGAATATGATTTTATAGGGATCTATTAGTCATGTGTTGAATGTACTTATATTAGGCTAACAAAGATAAATATGTGTAATTATAAAAAATTGACCATTAGAGCCAAAAATATATTTAGATAGGAGTGCCAAAAGTGGAGAGGAGTGGCACTGGTACTATAGTCCAAGTGTGGTGCTATTTTTTGGAGCTGATGGAGCTTAGTGGGATGTATTAGTCATGAGAAGGTAGTCTTGTTAAGCTAGGATTAAGTCTAAAAGGCTACAAATGATTGAAAATTAGTGAAAAGATGCCTATGAGGGTCATGATATTAAGCAAAAGGGACCTATGAGTTGGGTGTCACAAGCCACACTCAAATTACCATTTTTGAATTTTATATGACTACAATTATACAAAATGAACATAAAGTTCAAATCTTTAAATCTAAAATATGCTTAAAACCACTTAAACTTTAGTATTACATATCATTCAAATTCAAAGTTACAATGCATTATAAGAAATGCACATAAAATTTGAATATTTAGATATCAAACACCTTCAAAACAACTTAAGATTTTGCATTAATATCATTCAAACTTCAAATTTGTGATGCATCATACCAATTTTCCATAAATTTCAAATATTTGGATCTCAAACACATTCAAATTACTTAAACTTATGTATTACTTATCATTGAAAATTTAAAGCTATGATACAATATAGGAAATGCTCATAAAGTTCATATCTTTGGATCTTAAACATTTTCAAAACCACTTAAACTTTAGTATTACATATCATTCAAGCATCATAAAAAATATGCATAAAATTAAAATATTTATATCTTAACCACTTTCAAAACCATTTAAGCTTTGGTATTACATATCATTTAAATTTCAAAGTTGTGATGCATCATAAGATATACACATAAAGTTTAAATTTTTGGATCTCAAACACCTTCAAAACTTATTAAGCTTTGGTATTACATATCATTATTATTTTAAATTTATGATGCATCATAATAAACAAGCATAAAATTCAAATATTTGGATCTTAAACATGTTTAAAACTGCTTAGGATTTAGTATTACATATCATTCAAACTTTAAAGTTGTGATACGTAATTAGAAACATGCATAAATTTTAATCTTTGGATCTTAAACACTTTAAAAATTATTTAAACTTTTGTATAACATATCATTTAAATTTCAAATTTGTGATAAATCATAAATAATGTGCATAAAATTAGAATTTTTGGTTTTCAAACACATTCAAAACTTCTTAAGATTCAATATTACATATCATACAAACTTCAAAGTTGTGATGCATTATATGAAATGTGCATAAAGTTTGAATATTTGGATCTCAAGCATGGTCAAAATTTCTTAATATTTGGTATTAAATATCATTCAAATTTTAGAGTTATGATGCATCATGAGAAATGCATATAAAATTTGAAACTTTAGATATTAAACACAATAAAAATTACTCAAGTTTTGGTATTACATATCATTTAAATTTAAAATTTTTTATGCATCATGAGAAACATGCATAAAATTTGAATCTTTAGATCTTAAACATGTTCAAAATTACTTAAGCTTCAATATTACATATCATTCAAATTTTAGAGTTGTGATGCATTATATGAAATGTGTGTAAAGATTGAATCTTTAGATCTTAAACATATTCAAAAAGTGCTTAAGATTGGGTATCACATATCACTCAAGTTTTAAAGATTCAATGCATCATGAAAAATATTCATAAAGTTTGAATCTTTGAAGCTCAAACACATTCAAAACTGAAGCTTAAACTTTAATATTACAAATCATTCAAATTTCAAAGTTATGATGCATAATACGAAATAAACATAAAGCTCAAATCTTTAAATTTTAAATACCTTTAAAACTATTTAAACTTTAGTATTACATATCATTCAAACTTGAATGTTATGATGCATCATTAGAAACATTATAAAGTTTTAATCTTTGGATCTTAAATATGTTCCAAACAACTTAAAATTTGGTATTACATATCATTCAAATTTTAAAAGTGCAATGCATCATGAGAAATATGCACAAATTTTGAATCTTTAGATCTTAAATATGTTAAAAATTATTTAATCTTAAGTATTACATATCATTCAAATTTTAAAGTTACTATGCATCATAAAAAATGCAAATAAATTTTAAATGTTTGGATCTTAAATGTATTTAAAACCACTTAAATTTATATATTACATATCATTCACATTTTAAATTTGTGATGCATAATGAGGAATGTTCCTAAAGTTTGAATCTTTGGTTCTTAAACATGTTTAAAACTACTTAAACTTTGGTATTACATATCATTCATATTTCAAAGATGGGATGCATCATGAAAAATATGCATAAATTTCAAGTCTTTAGATCTTAAGCACATTCAACACTACTTAAACTTTGGTATTACATATCATTCAGATTTAAAAATTTTGATGCATTATGAGAAATATGCATTAAGTTCAAATATTTGGATCTTAAACATGTTTGAAACTAATTAAGATTTTGTATTATATATCATTCAAATTTCAAATTTATGACGCATCATGGGAAATACGTATAAATTTTGAATCTTTGGGTATTAAACACTTAAAAACCAATTAAGTTTTGGTATTACATATAATTTAAATTTTAAATTTGTGATCCATCAAGAGAAACACAAAAAAATTACAAATATTTAGATCTTAAACATGTTCAAAACTATTTAAACTTTAGTATTACATATCATTCAAATTTGAAAGTTGTGATGCATCATTAGAAATTTCCATAATGTTATAATCTTTAGATCTCCAACATGTTCAACACCACTTAAGGTTTGGTATCACACATCTCTAAAAATTCAAATTTGGGATGCATCATGAGAAATGTGCAAAAGTTTGAAATTTTTTATCTTAAACACTTTCAAAATCTCTTAAGATTTGGTATTACATATCGTTTAGATTTCAAATTTATGATGCATCATAAAAAATGTGCATAAAGTTCAAATTTTTGGATCTTAAACATGTTTGAAACCACTTAAGCTTCACTATTACATATCATTCAAATTTCAAAGCTACAATGCATCATGAAAAATGAATATAAAGTTTGAATTTTTAGATCTAAAATACATTCAAAATTGCTTAAATTTTGATATTAGATATGATTCAAATTTCAAAATTATGATGCATCATGAGAGACATGCATAGTATTTCACTATTTAGATCTTAAACACAATCAAAACCACTTAAGCTTGAACATTACATATCATCAAAATTTCAAAGTTTTGATGCATTAATAAAAAATGCTCATATGGTTCAAATCTTTAGATTTTAAACACATTCAAAATAGTTTAAGCTTTGGTATTGCATATCATTCAAACTAATAATTCTCTATGGCCATTGTCACCATTATATTTCCCTAACATTTGACTACCATTAAACAATTTTTGGAGGGAAAAAACATTATTTATCCCTATAAAATTACTCTTAAAAAATGTTACATAGGTTGATTTGGACCCAAAACATATCTTACCCTCTTGAAAAAATCTCACTAAGATATTTAAATAATTTGACACTTGAAACCATGATAATCAAATCAATATTACCAAGGCATGACTCATGACAAGACTATTTGAAAGTTTGAAATTGAGGGAGGTGACAAATTTGACTTGGAGTCAAATTTGGTCAATAGGTATTATATATCATTCAAATTTTCAAGTTGTAATGCATCATGAGAAACATGCATAAATTTTAAATATTTAGATCTTAAACATATTAAAAACCACTTCATCTTTGATATTACATATCATTCAAATTTGAAAGTTGTGATGCATTGAAATAAATGTGTATAAATTTCAAATTATTGAATCTTAAATACATTCAAAACCTCTTAAACTTTGGTATTACATATCATTCAAATTTCAAAGTTATGATGCATCATGAAAAACACACATAAAGTTTGAATTATTAGATCTTAAACATGTTAAAAACAACATAAGCTTTGATATTACATATCATTCAACTTTTAAAGTTGCAATGCATCATAATCAACCCACATAAAGTTTTAATATTTGTATCTTAAACACATTCAAAACCACTTAAGCTTTAATATTATATGTCATTCAAACTTCAAAGTTACGACACATGATGAAAAATATGTATAAAGTTTAAATCTATAGATATTAAACATGATCAAGACCATTGAAGTTTTAGTATTACATATCATTCAACTTAAAATTTGTCATTCATTATGACAAATATATATAAAGTTCAAATTTTTAGATCTTAAACACATTTAAAACCATTCATACTTCAGTATTACATATCATTCAAATTTAAAAGTTCTAATACATCATGAGAAATGTGCATAAAATTTGAATTTTTTAATCTTAAACATATTCAAAACCATTCAAGCTTTGGTATTACATATCATTCAAATTTCAAAGTTACAATGCATTATGAGATATGCACATAAAATTTAAATCTTTAGATCTTAAACAGATTCAAATCCATTAAAATTTCAGTATTACATATCATTCAAATTTTAAAGTTGTGATTTATCATGAGAAATATGCTTAAAGATCAAATATTTAGATCTCAAACACATTAAAAACCACTCAAACTTTAGTATTAAATATTATTTAAATTTTAAAGTTGTGGATGCATCATCAAAAACATGCATAAAATTTGAATCTTTGGATCTTAAACACATTCAAAACTAATTAACATAAGTAATATGCATATAATTCAAAATTTTGAATCTTAAACACCTTCAAAACCACTCAAGCTTTGATATTATAGATCATTAAAATCTCAAAGTTATGATGCATCATGAGAAATGTAGATAAAGTTTAAATCTTTAAATTTTAAACATATTAAAAATTGTTTATGATTTGATATCACATATCATTAAAATTTCAAAGTTACAATGCATCGTGATAAATATGCATAAAGTTAGAATCTTTGGATCTTAAACATATTCAAAACCACATAAGCTTCAATATTACATATTAGTCAAATTTCAAAGTTGAGATGCATCATGAAAAATGCGTATAAATTTTGAATCTTTGGATGTTAAATATATTTAAAATATCTTAACCTTTGGTATTACATATCATTCAAATTTCAAAGTTTTTATGTATTACAATAAATACACATAAAGTTTGAATCTTTGAATCTTAAACACTTATAAAAACTGTTTAAACTTTAGTATTACATATCATTTAAATTTCAAAGTTTTGATGCATCATAATAAATATGTATAAAATTTGAATCTTTGTATATTGAATACATTCAAAACCACTTAAGATTCTCTGCTACATATTATTCAAATTTCAAATTTGCGATGCATTAGGAAAAATGCACAAAGTTCAAATCTTAAGATTTTAAAAGCATTCAAAATTGCTTAAGCTTCAGTATTACATATCACTCAAATTTCAAAGTTGTGATGCATTATGAGAAGCATGCATAAAATTCAAAACTTTGGGTCTTAAACATGTTTAAAACCACTTAATATTTGGTATTACTTATCAATAAAATTTTAAATTTGTGATGAATGATGAGAAATATGTATAAAATTTAAATCTTGAACACATTCTAATAACTTAAGCTTCAATGTTACATATCATTCAAATTTCAAAGTTACGATGCATCATGTAAAATGCATAAAAAGTTTGAATATTTGGATCTTAAACACTTTAAAAATTCTTTAAGCTTCGATATTACATATCATTTAGACTTAAAAGTTGTGATGCATCATGATAATATGCATAGAATTTGAATCTTTAGATCTTAAATATGTTCAAAACTACCTAAGCTTCAATATTGCATATCATTTAAAACTTCAAAGTTATGATAAATGTGGATAAAATTAGAATCTTTAGATCTTCAACATATTCAAAACTACTCAAGTTTCGATATTACATATTATTCAGATTTCAAAGTTTTGATGCATCATGAAAAACACTCATAAAAATTTGAATTTTGGATCTTAAACACTTTTAAAACCACTCAATATTTGGCATTACATATTATACAAATTTTAAATTTATGATGCATCATCAAAAATGTGCATCATGAAATATGCATATAAATATTGAATCTTGTTATCTTAAATATGTTCAAATCAACTTAAGCTTCATAATTACATATCATTCAATTTTTAAAGTTGTGATGTGTCATGATAAACACTCAAAAATTTTAAATCTTTTGATCTTAAACACTTTCAAAATTGTGATGCATCATGAAAAATGCACATAAAGTTTAAATATTTGGATCTTAAACACATTCAAAAGTATTTAAACTTTGATATTACATATTATCTAAAATTCAAATATGTGATGCATCATGAAAAATATGCATAAATTTTGAATCTTTGAATCTTAAACATGTTCAAAACCATTCAAGCTTTGGTATTACATATCATTAGAATTTTAAAGTTATGATATATCATGAGAAATTCACATAATGTTCAAATATTTGTAACTCAAATACATTCAAAACTACTCAATGTTTAGTATTACATATAAAACATGCATAAAGTTCAAATCTTAAAGTTGCAATGCAGCATGCAAAACATGCATAAAGTTCAAATCTTTGGATCTTAAACACATGTCAATCTGATTAATTTTTGGTATTACATATCATTTAAATTGTAAACTTATGATGTATCATGAGAAATTTTAGATGGTAAACATGTTCAAAATCTCTTAAGTTTTAGTACTACATATCATTAAAATTTCAAATTAGTGATGCATCATCAAAAATGTGCATAAAACTTAAATCTTTGAAGCTTGAACACATTCAAAATTGCTTAAGATTTGGTATTACATATCATTAAAACATCAAAGTTGTGATATTTCATTACAAATGTGCATAAATTTTGAATCTTTGGATCTTAAACACCTTCAAAATTGATTAAGTTTTGGTACTACATATCATTTAAATTTCAAATTTGTTTTGCACCATGAAAAACTCTTATAAAGTTTGAATCTTTAGATCTCAAACACATTCAAAACTACTTAAGCATCACTATTACATATCAATCAAATTTAAAAGTTACGATACATCATGAGAAATGTGTATAAAGATCAAGTATTTAGATCTCAAACTCATTCAAAATTTTCTAAGCTTATTTATTACATATCATTCAAATTTTGAGGTTGTGATGCATCATGAGAAATGCACATAAATTTGGAATATTTTGATCTTAAACATGTTTCAAATTGCTTAAACTTTGATATTACATATCATTTAAATTTTAAATTTTTGATGCATCATGATAAATGCACATAAAGTTCAAATATTTAGACCTTAAATTTTTTTAAAATTGTTTAAGCTTCGGTACTACATCATTAAAATTTGAAAGTTGTGATGCATCATGAGAAATACACATAAGTTTGAATTTTTTGATCTTAAAGGCATTCGAAACCACTTAAGTTTTAGTATTACAAATCAATAAAATTTCAAAGTTGGCATCATGATAAATGTGTATAAAGTTTATTTTTTTAGATCTTAAACATGTTTAAAACCACTTAAGATTTGATATTACATATCTTTCAAATTTCAAAGTTGTGATGCAACATGAGAAATTCACATAAAGTTTAAATTTTTAGATCTTAAACATGTTTAAAACTTCTTAAGAATTGGTATTACATATCATTCAAATTTTAAAGATGTGATGCATCATGATAAATACACATAAATTTTGAATCTTTATATTTTAAATATGCTAAATACAATTTAAGATTTAGTATTACATATCATTCAAATTTTAATGTTGCGATGCATCATGAGAAATGTATATAAAGTTTAAATCTTTGGATCTTAAAATTGTTTAAAACTTCTTAAGCTTTGGTATTACATATCATTTAAATATCAAAATTTTGATGCATTGTGAGAAAATTAAATAAATTTTAAATCTTTATATCTTAAACATATTCAAAACATTGGTATTACATATAATTCCAATTTTAGAGTTGCAATGTATTATGATAAATGTGCATAAAGTTTTAATTTTTGGATCTTAAACACATTCAAATTGCTTAAGTTTTGTAATTACATATCATTCAAATTTCAAATTTATGACATATTATGAAAAATATGCATAAAATTTGAATTTTTGGATCTTAAACACTTTCAAAACCACTTATGATTTTGTATTATATATCATTCAAATTTCAAAGTTATAATGCATCATGAGAAAGGTACATAAAATTTGAATATTTAGATCTTGAACACATTTAAAACCACTTGAGCTTCAGTATCACATATCATTCAAATTTAAAAGATGCAATGAATCATGAAAAATATGATAAAAATTTAAATCTTTGGATTTTAAACACATTTTAAACTACTTAAGCTTTAGTATTAAATATCACTCAAACTTCAATGTTTTGATGCATCTTAACAAACATGCATAAATTTCAAATTTTTGGATCTGAAATATGTTTAAAACTACTTAAACTTTGGTATTATGCATCATTCAAACTTTAAAGTTGTGATGTATCATGACAAATGCATATAAAGTTTGAATATTTGGATCTTACATATCATTCAATTTTAAAGTTGTGATGTATCATGAGAAATGCACTTAAAGTTTGAACTTTTATATCTTAAACATGTTCAAATCCATTCATGTTTGGTATTACATATCAGTCAAATTTTAAAGTTGTAATGCATCATAAGAAATGTGTATAAAGTTCAAATCAATTGATCTTAAATGCATTCAAAACCAATTAAGCTTCAGTATTACATATCACTAAAATTTTAAATTTGTAATGCATGAAGATAAATTTGCATAAATTTTAAATCTTAAATATGTTTCAAACCACTTAAGATTTAGTATTATATATTATTCAAGAATCAAAATTGTGATGCATTATGATAAATATGCATAAAATTTAAATATTTAGATCTTAAACACATTCAAAACTGCTTAAGCTTTAGTATTACATATCATTCAAACTTTAAAGTTGCCATGCATCATGACAAATACACAAAGTTTTAATATTTGGAACTTAACACATGAAAAATTAATTCAAATTGGGTATTACATATCATTCAAATTTTAAAATTGTGATGCATCATAATAAACATGCATAAACTTAAAATTTTTAGATCTTAAACATGTTCAAAACTATTTGAGCTTTAGTATTACATATCATTCAAATTTCAAATTTGTGATACACTATGAGAAACACACATAAAGTTCAAATCTTTGGATCTTAAATATGTTTGAACCCACTTAAGCTTCAATATTACATATCATTCAAAATTTAAAGTTGTGATGCATCATGAGCAATGTGCATAAAGTTTGAATTATTAGATCTTAATCACATTCAAAAATACTTAAGCTTCTGTATTACATATCATTCAAATTTTAATGTTATGGTGCATCATGAGAAATATGCATAAAATTTGAATATTTAGATCTTAAACATGTTTAAAATTGCAAACAAATTAGTATTACATATCATTCAAACTTCAAAGTTATGATGCATCAAGACAAATATGCATAAAGTTTGAATCCTTGGATCTTAAACACATTCAAAACAACTCAAGATTTTGAATTACATATCATTTAAAATTTAAATTTGTGATGCATCATGAGAAATGCACAAAAGTTCAAATATTAGATATCATTAATTTTTTCAAAGTTGCAATGCATCATGAGAAATATTCATAAAGCTCAAACCTTTAGATCTTAAACACATTCAAAACTATTCAAGATTTGGAATTACATACCATTCAAAATTCAAAGTTAAGATACATCATGAGAAATGCACAAAAGTTCAAATCTTTGGATCTTAACTATGTTCAAATCTATTGAAGCTTCAGTATTACATATCATTCAAATTTTAAAGCTGTGATACATCACAAAAAATGCACATAAGATAAAATATTTGGATCTCAAACACATTTAAAACCACTTAATCTTTAATATTATATATTATTTAAATTTTTAATTTGTGATGCATCATGAAAAATACATATAAAGATTAAATCTTTGGATCTTAAACACTTTCAAAATTGATTAAGCTTTAGTATTTCATATCATTCAAATTTTAATGTTACAATGCATCATAATAAATGCATATAAATTTAAAATATTTAGACCTTAAACATTTTTAAAATTGCTTAAACTTTGGTATTACATATCATTTAAATTTCAAAGGTGAAACGCATCATGAGAAAAGTGCATAAAGTTTGAATCTTTGGATCTCAAACACATTTAAAACTACTTAAGCTATAGTATTACATATCATTCAAATTTTAAAGTTGTGATGCATCATGATAAATGAAAATAAATTTTGAATATTTGTATTTTAAATTTGGATAGATGCAGGGTAATGAGGGACAAAAGGGAGATATAAAGTGACACCCTTTTTTAGAAAATAATAATAGTTGAATCTAGAGAGAATGCTAGAGACACTTCAAAAAATAATTTGATAATGAGATAAAATAATGAATTATGTGATTTTGAATGTATTTTATAAACATATAATTTTTTCCAATACCTAGACTATAAAATTATATGAAATAGATGCATTTATGACAATAGTTTGGTCATTTTTTGTAAAAATATAAGGAGTGTGACTGTGTATGAACACACTATTTTTGAGTAAATAATTGAATTTTTATATGAAATTTCATATATAGATAGGTGAAATGTAAATGATTGTTGAGAATATTTTTGATTAATTTTTTATTATATATATAATTTTTAAATAATTTTATAAGTCAAGACACCAAAAAAATTGAAACTGCAAATGTACGGACATAACTTTTTGACCTTAATGAAAATCATTTTTTTTTTCAAGAATAGTTGACAATGTGTAGATTTTTGAGATATAAATTTTATAAACATTCAATTGATATTTTAAAAATTTATAAGGGAATTTGTGACGATATGTATATAGTGCATAATGAGGTATGTTATGTATAAATTAATTAATAGTTATAAATAAAATTTTAACATTAAAAAAATTATATATTCTAAAACAACACTTTCTCTCTACAAACCCATATAATTTTTTTTAAATAATGAAATTTGTTTGATCATATGTGTTGACAAAGATAAAAAAGACACCTAAATTTCCTATAAACTAAGTGGGTTTCTCCATGGCCAGTTTTAAGATAGTGGACCTCCCCAATCCTATACCCAAGATAGAATTGGAGGAAAAACAAAAAAAATTGAAAATTTTAAAGGGCATATGCCCCATGCAAAGGATGCATTCGCTTTGCAAAGGGTGTATTCCTTTTATAAAGGATGCATGCCTTTTGCAAAGGGTGTATGCCCTTTTTAAAGGGCATAGACCCTTTGAAAAGGGCATGCATCCTTTATATATGCCCTTTTGGAGTGCCTTTTTTTTCAAACCATGTATTTGTTTTTTATTTTTTCTAATTAAACATTTAAAACCCATGCATTTTTTCTATTTTTAAATTAGATGTATTTTATTTACAAGGATATATTTAGTAAAATAAATATTAAGTATAAGTATATTTTATATTATTATAATTTAAATTTATTTTACTAAATATAATAAATTAGGGCCACTCGATATCTTTTAAAATTAATTATAGAGCTATAGGACTTATCATTTAGAAGTTAGTTTTTCAAATTCCATTCCACTAAATACTTAATTTTTAGAATTTCAAGATCAAAAAATAGAATGAGAAGCAAGGTTACAAATCATGTTACATATGTAACACATCTATGCCCCATATTTCACCTACTTGAGTATGCCCTAACTATTTTTCCTACCTGCTTGAAGGTGTTTTCTTAAATAATTTATGGGTTTTTTCAATAAATAGGTCTATCAATATGTATAAATGACTTTCATACATCATGTAACTTGTAACATACCTATAGTCATGATACAATCACTCATTCATTATATTTATCACATATTTATTTCATATCTATGCCCTATTTCAATTCTTTTTGTTCTGATTAGAGTGTACTAGGGTGATTATTCTCATTCATGTCTAGTAGATTAGATATGGTCATGATCGATTACTCTAGGGAGATTGTTGAATGATTTACATGGTGAAAATAAGATAATATAATATTTGAACTTGCATGGAAAAAAATCATTTTGAATGATGAGGGATGATGAAAAAAATAACTACCTCTTTACACTTACTTTGTATGAGGTGAAATCCTTCTTCTAGATATAGTTATTTATAAATCATTGAGTGAAATGTCTAGATCATTTAGATCTTCTCATGTTTGTGAGTTATTCTCAAAGAATGATTTGGGTCATGAGTAAAAATTATTAGCATTTGTGTCACTAACTTTGTTATGGCATTTTTTCTCCTTACATTGAAATCCTTGTACTTGTGTAGCAATTATGATAGGAAAGTGTAAAGGGGGTTGAGATGAACTACCACTGCTTGCATCATTCTTATTTAGTGTGGTATCCACAATGTATGTTTATTTTTTTCATTTAGGTTTCATTTTCAGGGTTTCAAGTTAAGGATTTAGGGTTCAAAGTTTATATTTCAATGTTTGGAGTTGATTGTTTGGATTCTGGCATTTGGGTTTTAAGGTTTAGGGTTTATCTAGTTTTAGGATTCCTAGGGTCTATGGTTTTGGGTTTAAGTTTTTATGGTTATAGGTTTTTGGTTTAGGTTTCAACTTTAAATATTTAGGGTTTATTGCTTAGGGTTTTGATATTATGGTTTAGTGTTAAAAGTTTAGTGGTCAAGGTTTTGGGTTTTGGATTTAGTGTTTGAGGTTTGGTGTTTAGGGTTTAAGGTTCATGATTTAAAATTTTGTGTTTAAGGTTTAGTGTTTAATATTAAGGACCTATAAGGTTTTATGATTTAGTGTTTAGGATTTAGGATTTTAAGCTTATGGTTTGGGATTTAGGGTTAATGGCTTAAAGTTTAGGTTTTAAGGCTTAGGGTCTATGATACAAAGTCTAGGGTTTAAGGTTTTAAGGTTCTATGTTTAGGGTCTAGGTTTTGGGGTTTAGGTATTATTATTTTGGGTTTAAGGATAATGTATTATGGTTAAGTGTTCAAGGTTTATGGTGTTTAGGGTTTAGGTTTAGGGTTCAAAATTCAACATTTATGGTGTTTAGGGGTTGGGATTTGGGTTTTAGGGTTAATGGTTTAGGCGTAAATGGAGTGTACTAGGGTGATTAGCTACATTTGTGTCTAGTATGAGTGACTATGCACAATACATGAATATGCCATGTATGAGTGACAACATACTTACATGTGGTAGATGTAAGGTTTGAATGACTATCATTATTATATGTATGTCATAGGTTGAATGCTATAGGTTATCCATTTATGCATATTGATAGACTCATTGATTAAAAAACACACAAATTATTAGGAATTCATCTTGAATGCAACTTCAAGCCTTTTACATGAATGTACCTAGTCATTCCTTTCCATATATAGGTGAAAATAACCCCTATCCTTTCAATATATGGCTTAGGGTTTAGGGTTTACATATATTATTTAGTGTTCATGGTTCAGGGTTTATGGCTTAGGGTTTGGGGTTTAGGTTTCAATGTTTAATGTTTAAGATTTAGTGTTTAGGGTTAGGGGTTAATGGTTTAGGTGGAAATGGAGTGTACTAGGGTTATTATCTATAGAAGATGTGGAACATGGTATATAAATGTCTAAGATAGAAATTCCTCCTACATTCATACCTTTTTTGAGTAGGCACATAGTGATAGTTGACTATAATTCAAGACTAAATCACTAAAAAGTACACTTTAAGGAGTTGGCACAAAAGAATGGGTGCTATAATTGATTATAATACCTTAACCATGGTTATACCAGCCTACTGACATACTTAGGCCATGAAAATAGGGGTGGAAACTGAGCTCAATCCTTAACCTATAGTTGACACATAAACCCTACACATAATGAGTGTTTAAGAAGTTTGCCTTGGGTTTTATGAGGTTTGGAGGTGCTAGGAGTGTGAACCCACTAAAAACTTGTACAAAGGGTCCATATAACTTTCCCAATCCCTTCATATCACCATTTTTTTAGTAAAATAGGGGAAATGACCTTTATTTTATCTCAGATAGAGGGCACTCCCAAGAGGAAAATTCCTATAGGCTCAGTATGAAAATGGTAAGGAAATGAGTTAGAGACTATTAGAACCTTGAAAAGATATGTAGGAGGATGTTTTAAACATGATAAAACACATGGGAGTCATCAAAATCATAAAAAATACTCATAGGTGTTGATGAGTAGCTATGTACAGACTAGGCCTACTAAGCCTTAATTAGGCCTCAAAGCCCTACGTAGATATACCCTTACTTCTAACACCAAGTGAACCTTACAGAGCATTGGAGGACCTCCATGGGGATATATAAGGTTTGTGAGAACCTTTATTTTGTAGATAAGGCATAAAGACATCATTTCTTGGCTCAAGAACATGATAGGGTGCATAGAATTCCTTAAAGAGCTTGAGAGGCCAAGTTTGGAAACTCATACCAGTACAGATACCTAGCATGGGAGTCTAAGGAGCTAGGATAGGTTGGAGAGGGTCCTAATTAAAGATATAGTGGAATTTATTCAGGGTTTGGATATCACAATTTCATGAACTATCCTAAGGGGTAGAACTACCTACAACCCTCTAAAACCCCTGTTAATTACTCGATTGGGAAGAAGTGGAAGAAAAGCCATCTTAGAGGGCTAGTTTGACTGGGAAATGATCTAAGACTTGTAGAGGACTCCCTAGGTCTCCTTATTATCAATTTGACTTGTACCTTATCTATATGAACATGGTACATAATGGATTATCTTGATAATTTTTGATGTCTTATAGGGATATAAGATTTGCACAAGATGAGGATCACTTTGAGAGATAGAATGAGACCCAACCTCCTTATATCCATCTATCACCTTAGAAAATCACACAAGTAATTATACAATCACTTTCACTTTAGCCAATCTAAACTGGCATAATTAATAGAGAGTGATCACCAAGTGAGAAGGTGGCAACTCTAATTTAGAGGCCTTTTAAGGTCTACCTCATGGATCTAGAGACTTGAGGAACCTTTAACAAGTGTCATACCTTCCATGTATGGATTGGATTGAGAAAGAGATGATCATCTCCATCCCATGAGCCTATCCATCACCCTCTCACCTCATCCATTATTTAAAAAGATCATATTTTATGGGAAGTGAATAAGAACAAGCTCAAGTAATAGATGATCAAGAGGATGTTCTAAGTGACTATGAAGAATAAATCACCATGGGGACTCCCTTTGGTGAACACAAGCACAATTACATCTTCTTGAGGAAGAGTTTATTTTAGGTTAATTTATGTTTGACTTAATTTGTTTTGCTTGTGTGTGTTTTCCATAAGTGCTCATCAAACACAAGTGTGTGGTGTGTTGTTTTGTGTCTTGTAGGGTTGTAATATACTTGTTTGAACTAGTTTGAGAGATTCATCAAGTTTAGAGACATGAAAGAGATTCATAACATCAGTGGTGGAATAGTATTGGTTATGGAACTAATCTACCATGTACATAATCAAATATCATACATTCACATAGAGACCTCCTACATACACACCTATAGGTGTTCCTAATAGGGGAATGGGCAATTTAATATTATTAGGATTCATGGTTTAGTGTTTAAGAATTAGGATTTCAAGCTTATGGTGTCTGATTTAGGGTTAAGGGTTTAAAGTGTAGGCTTTGGCTTAGGGTATAGGGTATAAAGTCTAGGGTTTAAAGTTATAAGGTTATATGTTTAGGGTATAGGTTTTGGGTTTAGGTATTATTGTTTTGGGTTTAAGGATAATGTATTAGGGTTAAGTGTTCAAGTTTTATGGTGTTTAGGGTTTAACATTAAAGGTTTATGGTGCTTAGGGTTTAGGGTTTGGGGGTTAATGGTTTAGTGTAAATGGAGTGTACTAAGGTGATTAGCTAAATTTGTGTGTGGTATTAGTGACTATATTGTGAATACAAGAATATGTTATGTATGAGTGACAACATATCTACATGTGGTACTAGGTATGGGGTAGATGTAATGTATGAATGATTGTGTCATTATTACATGTATGTTATAGGTTGAATGCTACATGATAGAGATTTATGCATATTGATGGACCCATTTATTAAGAAACCCAAAAATTATTAAAGAAATCATCTTAAATCCATCTTCAAGCCTTTTACATGAATCTCCGTAATCACTCCTTTCTCTATATAGGTTAGAATGACCCCTATCTTTTCAAGATATGGCTTAGCCAATGCCACCTCTCCTTTATCTATATAGGTGATAACTCAAGATTATAGTTTATGGCTAAAGGTTTAGGATTTATAATTTTAGGGTTTAAAGTTTATGGTTGATGGTTCAAGATTCATAGCTTAGGGTTTAGTGTATAGGGACTAATGTTCAACATTCAAATTTTAGTCTTATGGCCTATGGATTAGATTATAGGCCTTATTATTTATATTATATGCCGAAAGGTTTAGTATTTATGGTTTATGGCTAAATGGATTAATAATTTAGATTTTAGGGTGTAAGGCTTGGTATTTGGGGTTAGTGTTTAGGGTGTAAGGTTCAGGGTTTTGGTCTTGGGGGTTTGGTTGAGGGTTTGGGGTTTAGAACTTAATCTTTAGTATTTACGTTTTTGGATTTAGTGTTTGGGGATTAGGGCTTAGGGTTTAGGACTTGAAGTTTAGTTTTTATGGTTTAGAGTTTACAATTTAGGGTTAAGGGTTTAAGGATTTAGGTTTAGTGTTTAAGGTTTGGTTTTTTTAATTGGGTTTTGAATTTTTGGTTTAGGAGTTAATATTTAAGGTTTATGACTTATGGTTTATGGTTTTAATCTTGGGGGTTAGGATTAAGGGCTTGCATTTAGGTTTTAGGGTTTAAGATTTAGGATTTTAGGTTTATGGTTTGGGGTTTAGGGTTAAGGGCTTACATTTAGGTTTTATTGTTTTGGATCTAAGGTATATATGGTTTAATGTTTTAAGTTTATATGCTTATGTTCAATAGTTTAAGGTTTATGAATTATTATTTTTGGTTTAGGACTAATGTATTAGGGTTAATGGTTTAAGGTTTAGGGCTTAGGGTCTAAGGTTTAGGTATATTATTTAGTGTTTATTGTTCAAGGTTTATGGCTTAGGGTTTGGGGTTTAGGGTTTAGGTTTCAATGTTTAAGGTTTAAGTTTTAGTGTTTAGGATTAGGATTTTGGGGTTAACGGTTTGAGTGGAAATGGAGTGCACTAGGGTTATTAGTTGTATTCATGTCTAATATGAGTGACCATATCATGACCACATCATGTATGAGTAATCAAATACCTACATGTAGTACCATGTATGTGGTAGATGTAATATATGAATGACTGTATCATTACTATATATATTATATGTTGCATGCTTCAAGATATTCATTTATGGATATTTATAGACCCATTAATTAAAGTTCATTTTCTATGTTGAAAACAAGGTTGTTAAGAAGATTCCAAGGCAAAGATAGCAAACTCCAAGTATGGTACATCTCCAACTTTGTTGAATGAGTATAAACCTATTATGAAGGTAATATGTTATTATGTAAACACTATAGAATACTTACAAGTAAATTGATTCAAGGCATTTAACAGTTAAGAGAAGTCAATATCCTTCTAAGTAAGTAGATTAGGCCATCTGGACCTAAAGAGTAGAGTTTCCATTGAATTATAATTCTTTAAAAAAAAATAAAGGAAATTTGTTTCTTATCCTCAGAGATAGTCTCCAAATATCTTAATAAATCTTTATAAGAATCTTTTGATGAGTTTAGATTAATAACACCTTTTCAAGACCAAACATGCCTATACATAATATTTTAGTAGTGTTTAAGACTTATTCAACATTTTGGGTACTTTGGTGATCTAATTGGTATGTTGAGATTGTGTAAAGACACCTATGAGTTATACTAAGAAATAAGCATAAAGTTTGAATTGTTTGATCTTAAACACATTCGAAATTACTTAATCTTTAGTATTACATATCATTCAAACATCAAATTTTTGATGCATCATTTAAAATGTGAACAAAATTTAAATATTTTGATCTTAAACAATTTCAAAACCATTTAAGCTTTGATATTACATATAATTCAAACTTTAAATTTATGATTTATCATCATAGACGTGCATAAAATTTGAGTCTCTAGATCTTAAAATACATTCAAAACTACTCAAGCTTCGGTATTACATATCATTCAGATTTCAAAGTTACAGTACATCATGAGAAATATTCATAAACTTTGAATCTTTAGATATTAAACATGTTTAAAATTGTTCAAAATTTGGTATTACATATTATTTGAATTTCAAATTTGAATTTCATCATGATAAATTCACATAAAGTTAAAAAATTTGGATCTTAAACATTATCAAATCTACTCAAGCTTTGTTATTACATATCATTCAAATATCAAAGTTATGATGCATCATGAGAAATTCACATAAAGTTTGAATCATTAGATTTTAAACATGTTCAAAACTACTTAAGTTTTAGCATAACACCTCATTCAAACTCTAAAGTTCTAGTGTATCACGAGAAACATGTATAAATTTTGAATCTTTAGATATTAAACATGTTCAAAACTACTAAATCTTCAGTATTACATATCATTAAAATTTTAAAGTTGTGATGCATCATGATAAATGCACATAAATTTTGAATCATTAGATCTTAAACATGTTTAAAACTACTTATGTTTCAGCATAACACATCATTCAAACTCTAAAGTTCTAATGTATCATGAGAAATGTGTATTAATTTTGAATATTTAGATATTAAATATGTTTAAAAATACTCAATCTTTGGTATTACATATCATTCAAATTTTAAAGTTGTAATACATCATGATAAATGCACATAAATTTTGAATCATTGGATACTAAACATATTCAAAACCGCTTAAGCTTCAATATTACATATTATTCAAATATTAAAATTGTGATGCATTATGAGAAACATGCATAAAGTTTGAATCATTAGATCTTAAACATGCTCAAAACCACTTAAGATTTGGTATTACATATTATTCAAATTTAAAAATTATGATTGATCATGAGAAATATGCATAGAATTTGAATCTTTAGATCTTAAACATGTTTAAAGCTATTTAAATTTTGATATTACATGTCACTCCAACTTCAAAGTTATGATGCATCATGAAAAATATGCATAAATTTTGAATCTTTAGATCTTAAAAATATTCAAAACCATTTAAAATTTGGTATTACATATCATTTAGATTTCAAAGTTATGATGCATCATGACATATGTGAATAAAATTTGAATCTTTAGATCTTAAACATGTTGAAAAACACACATGCTTTAGTATTACATATCATTAAAATTTCAAAGTTTTTATTCAACATGACATACATGAATAAAGTTCAAATATTTGGATCTTAAGCATGTTCAAAACAACTCATAATTCGATATTACATATCATTCAGATTTCAAAGTTTTAATGCATCATAAGAAATACGCATAAAGTTTAAATATTTAGATCTTAAATACATTCAAAACCACTTAAACTTAGGTATTACACATCACTCAAATTTTAAATTTATGATACATCATAAAAAATACACATAAATTTTGAATCTTTGGATCTTAAACATATTTAAATTTACTCAATATTTGGTATTACATATCATTAAAATTTCAAAGTTGTGATACATCACAAGAAATATGCATAAAGTTTGAATCTTTTTATCTCAAATACATTCAAAACCACTTAAGATATAGTATTATATATCATTCAAATTTCAAATTTACAATGCATCATGAAAAACGTGCATAAAATTCAATTCTTTGAATCTTAAACATATTAAAAACTCATTAAACTTTAGTATTACATATCATTGAAATTTTTGAGTTATAATACATCATGAAAAACACAAATAAAGTTGAAATATTTAGATCCTAAACATGTTAAAAAATGTTTAAGATTTGGTATTAAATCATTCAAACTTCAAAGTTGTGATGCATCATGAGAAATACACATAAAGTTCAAATCTTTAGATCTTAAACATGTTCAAAACTGCTAAAGCTTTGATATTACACATCATTCAAATTTTAAAGTTGTCATGCATTCTGAAAAATGTACATAAACTTATAATCATTGGATCTTAAACACATTCAAAACTACTTAAACTTTGGTATTACATTTCATTCAAAATCAAAAGTTATTATGCTTCATAAGAAATGTGCATAAAGTTTGAATCTTTGGATTTCAAACACTTTCAAAACCACTTTAGCTTCAGTATTACATATCATTCAAATTTGAAAGTTGCAATTCATTGTGATAAACAAGCATAAATTTCAAATCTTAGTATCTTAAATATGTTCAAAACCACTTAAGCTTCAGTATTACATATCAGCCAAATTTCAAAGTTGTTATGCATCATGAAAAATGTGCATAAAGTTTGAATCTTTAGATCTTAAATACATTTAAAACTACTTATGCTTTGATATTACATATCATTCAAATTTAAAAGTTATGATGCATAATAAAAAATATGAATAGAAATTTAAATCTTTAGATCTTAAACATGTTTGAAACCACTACATTCATTAAAATTTTAAAATTGTGATGTATTATGAGAAACATAAATAATGTTTGAATCTTTGGATCTTAAATTTGTTCAAAAATACTTAATTTTTATTACATATCAATCAAATATTAAAGTTGTGATGTATCATGAAAAGTGCTCACAAAGTTTGAATTTTTGGATCTTAAACATGTTCAAAACCACTTAAGCTTCTGTATTACATATCATTCAAATTTCAAAGTTGTGATATTTCCATCAATACACAACTCATTCCCATCATAGGTACCACCTCCTATAGATAATTGTGTATCATGTCTTAATTATGTTTCATTTCAATCAATACATCATGAGAAATGGACATAAATTTTAAATCATTACATCTTAAACATGTTCAAAACCGCTTAAGCTTTGGTATTACATATCATTCAAATTTTAAATTTGTGATGCATCATGATAAATGCACATAAAGTTTGAATTTTTAGATCTTAAATATGTTCAAAACCACTTAAGATTCAGCATTACATATCATTCAAACTAAATTTTTTTGATGCATCATGATAAACATGCATAAATTTTGAATCTTGGGATCTTAAACACATTAAAAACTACTCAATCTTCATTATTACATATCGTTCTAATTTTAAAATTGTGATGAAATATGAAAATGCACATAAAGTTTGAATCATTGTATCTTAAACACATTCAAATCACTTAAGCTTCAATATTACATATTATTTAAATTTCAAATTTATGATACATTATAAAAATTATCCATAAAGTTTGAATCATTAGATCTTAATAATGTTCAAAACCATTTAAGCTTCGGTATTACATATTATTAAAATTTCAAAATAAAAATACATAATTAAAATTGCACATAAAGTTTGAATCTTTAGATCTTAAACATGTTTAAAACCACTTAATATTTAGTATTACATGTCATTCAGACTTCAAAGTTGAGATTCATTATGACAAACATGCATAAAGTTTGAATATTTGGATCTTAAATACGTTCAAAACCACTATTGCTTTGGTATTACATATCATTCAAAATTTAAAGTTGTGATGCATCATGAGAAATATGTATAAATTATAAATCTTTGGATCTTAAACATGTTAAAAGCTACTCAATATTCATTATTACGTATCATTAAAATTTCAAGGTTGTAATGCATAATGAAAAATGCACATAAATTTTGAATCTTTAGATCTTAAACAAATTTAAATCTTCTCAAACTTTGGTAATACATATCATTAAAACACTTTTAATTTTCATATGATGGTATCTAAATATTAAAAGAATGTGTAGGTAAATCAATGGAAAAAAAAGTATCTCTCACATGCAAAATGCATAGGGTTAGAAATTAGCTTTTGAGCTAATTTTTACTTCGTTAAATTTTCGGATTGTTTCCAATTTTTAGATCTAGTTAGTACATATGTTTCAAGTTCATTTTGATAGTGGTAAAGGAGGTTAAACCTTGTTTAAAATTTATATGATGATAGATAAATGTCATTAGAGTGAAATGGAAAAGATAATGTGCACATATTAGATATAATATATAGAATGCGTAGTTATCAAAATTGACTTATGCACTAATTTTTACTTAGTCATTTTTTGCATTTCCTAATTGTTAAATCTACTTAGTGAGAAATTTCAAATCCCATTTTTGTAAGATTAAATGAAGTTAAAATTTCATGAAAATTTATATGATTGTATACAGATGGCATTATAAGGTAATGCACTTAGTTTTGTAGCTATTGGAGTTTCCAAAAAAAAGTTATGATGGTGCAAAGTGACTCTCATGAGGAGATTTATCGCTCAGCTATATTTTTACTAGAAAACACTTAGAAGGTAGGTCATAAGGGTTAATTTGATTATTTAAAAAAACTAAAAATACCTTTTTGAATGTATTTTTAAGATATTTTTGTAAATATAATATATGATGGGTTTTGGTCATATTTTTCTCTATGATTTTCCATTTTCCCATGTTTTAAAGGTGTTAATATGACTGTGTTGGTTTTTTAGTCATATATTTTTATCCATATCTCCATTTTTTATTCTATTTGTTGTGCTAGTTAGCTGATTTTCCCCTCTTTGTAATGATCTTGATTTCAAACTAGAAAATTTTATATTTAAAATTAGTAAATGCTATAACTAAAATTGGTGGTTAGTGGCCCTCAAGAAGCCTTTCCAGGCTATGTTTTGAGAAAAGCTTCAAGTTATAATTTTATCGAGTTAAAAATACTTTTAAGTGTTTTTTAGGTCATTTCTCATCAATTAATGTTGAATAAGGTAATCAAAATCAATGTTTAGGTCTCTGAACATTAAATGTTAAGGTAATAAGCCTTCACAAAGTGTCTAGAGGCTTTTAAAAGACCAAGTGGAAGATGTGATGAATTTAAAGTGGGAAAGGTTAAGTGGAAAGAGGAGGCAAGTCAAATCATTTAATAAGCCTTCTAAAATAATGAAGACTTTGTCCATGTAGAGGAGGATGACACCACTCAAGTCATCATCCATTTCCCTTCTTCTCTCTTCCATTTTCTTCTAGATATCTCTTACATTTCAAAATTTAATGTGGTATTTTGTGGAGTTATGCCTTAGTAATATTGATTTTATTGTCATAGTTTCATGTGTCAAATTATTTCAGGGTCTCAGTGAGATTTTCTCAAGAGCTTAAGCTATGACGTGTCTTATATAAATCAGCGTGCACATCATTTTTCAAGAATAATTTTGTAGGGATAAATGATATTATCTCTATATTTTTTTTTATGGTATTAAAATTTTAATAAAATACGATGGTAAAATTAGTTGTAGAGAAATATTCATCACATGAAAATATCATAGTAATAAAAAATGTCCAATGCATAGAATTTTGTGTATTTTCAGGTACCAAATCAACCAGTGGAACACTTTTCAAATTGGTAACCAAATAAAGTTCAATCTCATTTAATTTTGATATGATGGTATCCAAATGTGAAAATAATGGGAAGGTAAAAAAGGTAGAAAAAATTATCTCTCAGATGTGAAATGCACAGGGTTAAAAAAAAATTTCTAAGCTAATTTTAACTTAGTCAACTTTTTAGGTTATTTTTAGTTTTTAGATCTAATCACTACACACATTTTAAGCTCATTTTCATAGTGGAAAAGGAGGTAAAATATTTTTCAAATTTATCATCATGATATATAAATGCCATTACAGTGTAATTAAAAAGTAATGTGCACATATTAGATATAATGTGTAAAATACATAATCATCAAAATAAGTTTCTGAATTGATTTTTACTTAATCATTATTTGTATCTCCCAATTACTAAATTTGTCTGATGAGTATTTTTGAATCCCTTTTGTGAAGTATTAAATGAATTTCAAATTCCATAAAAGTTTTTATGATTGTACCTAGATGACATGATAAGGTAATACATGATGGTGTGAAGTGACCGTCTTGAGAATATTTATCACTAGAAAAATACTCAAAAGAAAGATCGTAGGGGTTAATTTGATTATTTCAAAAAACTAAGAATATTTGTTTTAGTGTATTTTAAATAAATGTTTATAAATATAAGATATGATGGATTTTGCTCATATCTTGCTCTATGATTTTCCATTTTCCCATGTTTTGAAGGTGTTGATGTGACTGTGTGTTTATTTTTAGCCATATATTTTGAACCACAACTCTATTTTTTATACCACTATTTGAATTGAAAATTTCATTTCTCCCTCTTTGTAATGATGTTGATTTTAAATTGTATAAATATATAATTAAAATTAGTTATTATTGTAGCTAAAATAGTGGTTATTGGCCTTTAAAAAGCCTTTCTAGGCTATGTTGTGAGTATAGTTTCAAATTGAAGGTTTAATGGAATTAGAAATGGTTTTAAGAGTGTTTTGGAGGTCATTGATCATCAATGGGGGTTGAATAAGGTAATCAAAGTCACCCTAAATGTTTTCAAGTATTAAATGTTAAGGTGACAAGCTTTCACAAAATGTCTAGAGGCTTCTAAAAGACCAAGTGGGAGATGTGACAAAATTGAAGTGAGAGAGACTAAGTGGAAAGAGGAGGAAAATAAAAGATTTTAATAATTCTTCTAAAATAATAAATATTTTCTCCATGTAAAAGATGATGACATCACTCAAGTCATCATCTATTTTCCCTTCTTTCTTCCATTTTCTTCTATATATCTTTTCCATTTTAAAATTTCATGTGGTCTTGTCAGGAGTCATGCTTGGTAATATTGATTTTATTATCATAGTTTCAAGTGTAATTTTTTTTGAAGGTCTCAATGAGATTTTCTCAAGAGGGTAAGATATGATGTGTCGTGTCCAAATCAACGTGCACATCAATTTTTTAGAATAATTTTACAAGGTAAAATCATGTTCTTTTCTTTATAATTTTTTTTATGGTATTAAAATTTTAAGATAATACAATGGTAAAGGTGTTTGTCAATAATTATTCATCATGTGAAAATATCATAGTCATGAAAACTACCTAGTGCATACATTTTTGTGCAGTACTTTTTAAACACCATTTTTTAGAACCAAATAAAATCTAATCACTTTTAATGTTTATATGATGGTATCTAAATGTAAAAATAATGTTCAAGTCAAAAAATTCATAAAAAATTAGCTCCCTCATGCAAAATTTGCAGGGTTAAAAATTGGCTTTAGAGTTGATTTTTACTTAATCAAATTTTTGGGTTATTTTTTATTTTTTATATCTAGTCAATGTACATGTTTTAAGCTGATTTTCAAAGTGGTAAAATATGTCAATTTTTTTCAAATTTCTCATGGTGATAGTTAAATGTCATTAGAGTGAAATGGGAAAGATAATGCACACATATTATATATAATGTGTTAAATGTGTAAAGTGAGCACTTTTAAATCCCAATTATGTAAGAGAAAATAGAGTCTAAATTTCAAAAAAAATTGTATGATTGTACCTAGATTTCATGATAATGTAATGCACTTGGTTTTGTATCTATTGGAGTTTCTAGTGAGAATTTTTTATGGTGTGAAGTATCCCTCCTAGGAAGATTTATCACTCAACCAACTTTTAACCAATAAACATTAAGAGGGTAAGTCGAAGGGGTTAATTTGATTATTTACAAAAATTAAAAATATCATTTTTAATCTATTTTAAATATCCTTTTTTAAATACAATATATGATGGGTTTTGCTCATGTCTTTCTTTGTGATTTTCCATTTTTTCATATTTTAAATGTGTTGATGTGACTATGTATGATAACTATGTGTTGGGTTTTTAGCCATATATTTTGATTTACAACTCCATTTTTGATATTGTAGGTTGCATTAAAATTTTGATTTCTTCCTCTTTGTAACAATGTTGATTTAAAATTAAAAAAAAATATATTTAAATTAATCAATGTTAAATCTGAAATGGTAGTTATTGGCCCTCAAGAAGCCTTTCTAGGCTATGTTGTGAGCAAAACTTCAAGTTTTAGGTCTAATAGAATTAAAAATAGTTATAAGAATGTTTTTTATATCATTGATTATCAATGGAGGTTTAATAAGGTAATCAAAGTCACCTTCAAGGTCTCTAGGCATTAAATGCTAAGGGGACAAGCTTTCACAAAGTGTCTAGATGCTTCTAGAAGACCAAGTGGGAGATATGATAAATTTGAAGTGGGAGAGGTTAAGTGGAAAGAAGAAGAAAATCAAAGAATTTAATAATCCTTCTATAACAATAAATATATTCTCCAAGTAGAGGAGGATGATATCACTCAAGTCATCATCCATTTTTCCTTCTTCACTTTTTCATTTTTTTCTATATATCTCTTCCATTTTAAACTTTCATGTGTATTATCAGGAGTCATTCCTTTTTAATATTGATTTGATTATCATGGTTTCAAGTGTCAAATTATTTCAAGGTCTCAGTGAGGTTTTCTCAAGAGGGAAAGATATGATGTATCTTGTCCAAATCAAAATGCATTGTATTTTTTGAGAATAATTTTTAAAGCTAAATCATGCTCTTTTATCTCTAAAAATTATTTTATGGTAGTCAAATGTCAAGGGAATACAATGGAAAAGGTGGTTATAGATAATTATTCACCATGTGAAAATATCATAGTCATGAAAACTACCCATTACATTGATTTTTGTGTATTTAAAGGTGTTAAATCAGTCTATGCAACACTTCTCAAACACCATTTTGTAGAACTAAATAAAGCACAATCACATTTAATTTTCATATGATGGTATTCAAATGTGAAAAAAAATGTGTATGTTAAAAAAGACATAAAAATTAGGTCCCATGTGTGAAATGTGTAGGGTTAAAAATTGGCTTCTGAATTGATTTTACTTTGTCAAATTTTTGGGTTGTTTATAGTTTTCAGATCTCATCAATGTGCATGTTTCAATTATATTTTAATAGTTGTAAAGGAGGTCATTTTTTTTTCAATTTTCTCATGGCAGCTATCAAAATTAACTTCTATGATGATTTTTGTTAGGTTGTGGAGCTAAAAGCTTCACTGATGCAGTCATGGGAGGAGGTTACTGAGTGTCACAGTCATTGACATCAGTTAGGCCAACTGATGTCGGTCAAGTGTAGATAAGAAGTTATCAACATCGATCAGGGATTGGCTGATGTTGGTCATCTCTAGGCAGATAGGGACCGATGTTGGTCACTTGTGCAGTTCCAAACTGTGAGTTTCACAAACAATTTGTTAACGAATCGGTTGTTTACATGATAGAGACTAATTTTAGTCTTGAGCTATGGATCTAATTATTGTAATTAGATGTCTAATTATTGTTTGCATGGGATCTATATAATAGACTGATGGGTTATATTGTAATTTGGGTTAGTTGAGTAAGACCAAGGTTAGCTCCTTTAGAGTGAAGAGAGCAAGGTGTGTTCCTCCTAGTTCCACAGGGGTGCTGAGTGTGTATGATCAGGTAGAGATATAGGTTGTGCAAGTTCTGGTAGAAAATCCACAAGGGTGCTAGTTTGGAGAATCAGAATGGTTTTTCATGTGTGTATGATCTTGGTCGGTAGGTGTGCAAGGCCAAGTTAGGAGATCTACATGTGTAAGTAAGGTCAGTTGATCTGTAGGTGTGTGTGTGTGTGCGAGATCTAGGTTTTCAAGTGTGTAAAACCAGGGTAATTTGTAGGTGTGCAAGATCAGGGAGGTCAGTAACACAATAAGTATCAAGATTAGGGAGATCTACTTGAAGTATGATTATGTACTTAGAGTGCGATGTGTACTCAGATTTAGAGTGCGTGGAGCACTTGTGTACTGGTAGTAGTGATACTGACTGGTGGTACTGACAGTAGTGATACTGACTGGTTGGAGGTGAACACCAACTCTGTATTTGAGTTGTGTGTTGGGACTGTAATTAAGAGAGTGACCTCTTAAATATATTTATTGTTTATGCCCAAGAGGTGTGGGATCCCTAGAGGTGTGTAAGGAAGAATACTATGGCATCTTCTTTGTTGTATTTCCTTCTGGAAGAGTATTAATATAATTGGGTATTGTCTCTCATATTCTATGTTATTTTTGAATTCTAGTTACTTATTACTTCTGGTTAAATTCTACATATTTAAGTTGCTTGTACATGGTAATCAATTGTGCTTCCTAGATCCTAATAGTGGAATCAGAGCATGTTTGTTGTTTTAAATTCCTAACAAAGTGGTATCAGAGCTAAGGTTGTAGGGAGCAGGTTTGTGTTTGATTACAGGTCACTCTCAGGGGTTTCTGATTGAGTGGGAGTATAGCAATGGCAAAAGAAAGTACACTAAGAATGGAGGAATTAAAAAGCAAGAATGGTCAATTATGGTGTTATGGAAAGAAAGATCAGGTAAAAGAAAATTGTTGGTTGGTAGAAGATCAGCATGAAAGAATTGAAGAAGCAGATGTTGCAGGGGTTGTTGGATAGGATGCTCTGGGATGTTCTTTAGATAAAGTAGAATCTTGTTTCATAGATTTTGTTGCCTCTTTCCATGCAGCCCAAAATAGAGTATTTTTTCATGTTAAGGTCTTTGGAGACTTTGAAAAGATTTATTTAGGGGCTGGTGTGCCTTGTCAAAGTTTTGGCAAAGGAGAAGTGTGACTGAAATCATAGGTGACCAACACGTGGGTGTTGAAGAAGGTCATGCAGGTCCCAGTCTTGAAGATGCAACTAATTTCTTCAGAAAAGTTGGGTGATGAGAGGTGCATAAAAACTCTCACAGTAGATGCACTTGAATTAGCGTGTGGTAAGAAAGTAGGTATTCTTTATCTACCTGCTTGTATTACTGATTCTTCTTTTGTTGTAAGGACGTGGATTTTTAGGCTTGGTCACAAGAGCAAGAAGGAGATGCATGTTCTTAAGTGGAAGTCAGATGTGTTTGACATAATTAAGAACTAGAAAGCCTTGGTGTTCTTGGAGGAGATGATGGAGAGAGATCAATGGAGAAGGCTGAGTAACTTTGAGCAGGGTAGTTTGGATAGGGTTTTGATCCAAAGAGAGCTCGCGGGTAAAAAGTCATCACTCACAGGTGAACATAGGTAATGGCATCAGTCAGGAGGAATCGATGTTGAACAGATAGGTATCAATGTTGGTCATGTGCAAACCAGAGGAGTCAGTGGTGTTGGGCAGGTGAAGACTGATGTCAGTAGGATAACTAGTGTCAGTAACTTAGACAGTCAAATGGAACCGATGTTAGTAAGATGCAGATTGTGTGGTGATCGAGGTCAGTCACTGGAATAGATTTCGGGTGGACAACAAGCTGTCAAGGAGTCTCAAACACCCATATGGAGGACTAAAAGGGTAAATAAACCTCAAATTAATTATTCCTCTTCTTTATACTCATTGTTCACTGTAGAGTAATAAAGATCTAGGAAATAGTGGAAGCATGGCATGAATGAGGAATTTGATTCCTAGGATGCAGAACCAAACAAAAAATTTGGTAGGGTTGCCAACTGATATAAAAGCGCTAAAAGATGAATGGATTCCTTGGTTAAATAATAGAGAGAATAGATATGTGAGATGGAAGGCCAAGTTATATGGTCTTGAGGAAGCTGCAGGATAGTGGTACAAGTTTTGATAGGTGGATGACAAAGCAGGGCTTTAGTCAATGTCAGTGTAACCATTGTGTTTGTCTTACTAGGTTGGATGATGGTTGCAACATTATCTTGTTACTATATGTGGATGGTATGCTAGCCGAAGGTTTAGACATATAGGGTTTTGTTGAGCTAAAGGTAAGGTTAGTTCAGTGGTTTGCCATAAAGGATTTGAGAGCAGTGAAATTCTTTGGCATGAGTAATCCTAGAGATAGGGAAGACCACATGTTGATGTTGTCATAGGATGATTATGTGAAGGTATTGCAGGATGCAAAACTGGGTAGCACACCTATGGATGGACAGTTCACGGAGCAGGGTTCCCAATCACATGATGAGGTTGAGTACATGTGTACTCCTTGAGTTTGCCCAAGCAGTGGGTGCTATCAAAAAGTTTGTAGTCAATCTGGGAAGGAAACACTAGAAAGTGGTTCAGTGGGTTCTTAGGTATCTAAGAGGGACCAACAGTAGGTCGACATGCTATGTAGGGTCAAGACTTCAGACGTGGCAGGTTACTTGGATGACAGGTGTTACACCACAAGATGTGTGGTGGTTGGTCTTCAAGATTGAGCTTGAAGAGGGATACAAGCTAGGAAACAAATTAGATGGTGTACAAGTATAGGTATAGTGTAGCTATTTATCTCTAAGTGGGAGATTGTTAGGTTGTGTAGCTAAAAGCTTCATTGATGCAAACATGGGAGGAGGTTGCTGAGTGTCACAGTCAACGGTGTTAGTCAAGCCAACCAACGTCGGTCAAGTGTAGACAAGAAGCTACCGACATCGATCAGAGATCAGCTGACATCGATCATCTTCAGGGAGATAGGGATTGATGTTAGTCACCTGTGTGGTTCCAAACTGCGAGTTTCATGAATAGTTTGTTAACAAACCAGTTGTTTGCATGATAGAGGCTAATTTTAGTCTTAATCTGTGGATCTAATTATTGTAATTGGATGTCTAATTATTTTTTGCATGGGATATATATAATAGACTCATGGGATGTATTATAATGTGGGCTAGTTGAGTAAGAGCAAGGTTAGTTCCTTCAGAGTGAAGAGAGTAAGGTGTGTTCCTCCTAGTTCCATAGGGGTGCTGAGTGTGTATGATCAGGTAGAGCTACAAGTTGTGCAAGTTCTAGTAGAAGATCCACAGGGGTGCTAGTTTGGAGAATTAGAAGGGTTCTTCATGTGTGTATGATCTTGGTGGGTAGGTGTGCAAGGCCAGGTTAGGAGATCTACATGTGTAAGTAAGGTCAGTTGATCTACAGGTGTGTGTGTGTGTGAGATCTAGGTTTGCAAGTGTGTAGAACCAGGGTGATTTGTAGGTGTGCAAGATCAGGGAGGTCAACAACATAATAGGTAGCAAGATTAGGGAGATCTACTTGAAGTATGATTGTGTACTTAGAGTGTTGTGTGTACTCAGATTTAGAGTGTGTGGAGCACTTGTGTACTGGCAGTAGTGATACTAATTGGTAGTACTAGCGGTAGTGATACTGACTAGTTGGAGGTGAACACTAACTCTGTGTTTGAGTTGTGTGTTGGGACCATAATTGAGAGAGTGAGCTCTTGATGGTGCAAAGTAACCCTTCTGAGAGGTGTGGGAGCCCTAGAGGTGTGTAAGGAAGAAGACTGTGGCATCTTCATTGTTGTATTTTCTTTTGAAAGAGTATTAATACAATTGGGTATTGTCTCTCATATTCTATGTTATTTTTGAATTCTAGTTACTTGTTACTTCTAGTTAAATTCTGCATATTTAAGTTGATTTTACATGGTAATCAATTGTGCTTCCTAGATCCTAATAGTGGAATCAAAGCATGTTTGTTGTTCTAGATTCCTGACAATTTTTATTTAGTCATTTTTTGCATCTTCTAATTGCTAAATCTGTGAAGTGAGCACTTTTAAATCTTATTTGTGCAAAAGAAAATGAAGTCCAAATTCCATTAAATTTTTTATGGTTTTACCATGATGTCATGATATATTACTGCACTTGATTTCACAATTATTGAGTTTCTAGTAAAAATTTATGATGGTGCAAAGTAACCCTTCTGAGAAGATTTATCACTCAACCAACTTTTCACCAAGAAACATTAAAAGAATAGGTTGCATGGATTAATTTGATCATTTCAAAAAAATATTGAATATATTTTCAATATATTTCTACAAATATAATATATGATTGGCTTTGCTATTATCTTGCTCTTCATTTTTTTATTTTTTCATGTTTTGAAGGTGTTGATGCAACTGTGTAGGACTGCATGTTGGTTTTTTATCCTTATATTTTGATTCAGAGCTCCATTTTTGAAGTAATTAATTATATTGAAAAGATTATTTATCCTTATTTATAACTATGATAGTTTTTAATAGAGAAATATATTTAAAATTAGTCAATGTACAAGTTGGTTTGGCCATTATTGGCCCTCAAGAAGCCTTTCTAGGCTATGTTGAGAGGAAGGCTTAAAGTTTTAGATATAATGGAGTTAGAAATGACTTCAATAATGTTTTGTAGGTTATTTATAAACAATGAAATTTAAATACGATAATCAAAATCAATTTCAAACATGTTCAAAATTGCTTAAGCTTTAGTATTAAAATATTCAAATTTCTAATTTGCAATACATTATGAAAAACATGCATAAAGTTTGAATATTTAGATCTTAAATATATTCAAAAATATTTAATCTTAAGTATTACATATCATTCAAACTTTAATGTTGGAATACATCATGATAAATGCACGTAAATTTTGAATCTCTAGGTCTTAAACATGTTCAAAATCACTTAAGCTTCAGTATTACATATAATTCAAATTTCAAAATTGTGATGCATAATGAAAAAAATACATTTAGTTAAAAAATTTATATTTTAAACATATTCAAAACTACTTACTCTTTTTTATTACACATCATTCAAACTTCAAAGTTGTGATGCATCATGAAAAGCATGCATAATGTTTAAATCTTTGGATCTCAAACATGTTCAAATTGCTTAAGCTTAGATATTACACATTATTCAAATTTTAAAGTTGTGATGCATCATGAGAAACACACACAAATTTCAAATCTTTGGATTTTAAACACATTCAAAATTGCTTAAACTTTGATATTACATATCATTCAAATTTCAAAGTAATGATGCATCATATGAAAAACACATCAAATTCAAATATTTAGATCTTAAATATGTTCAAAACACTTAATCTTATGTATTACATATAATTGAAATTTAAAATTTATTATGCATCATGTTAAATGCTCATAAATTTTACATCTTTAAATCTTAAATACATTCAAAACTACTTAAAATTGATATTACATATCATCCAAACTTCAAAACTATGATACATAATGAGAAACATGAATAAAGTTCAAATCTTTGGATCTTAAACACATTCAATTTTTTTAATATATTACATATTATTCAAATTTCAGAGTTATAATGCATCTTGAGAAATGTGTATAAAGTTGAAATCTTAAGATATCAAAAAAATTTAAAACTACTTAAGCTTTGGTATTACATATCATTTAAATTTTAGATTTATGAGGCATCATGAGAAATGTGCACAAAGTTTAATCTCAAACATGTTCAAAACTAGTTAAGCTTTAGTATTAAATATCATTCAAACTTCAATGTTATGTTACATAGTTAAAAACATGCATAAAATTCAATATTTTGATTTTAAACACATTTAAAACTACTTAAGCTTCGATATTACATATCATTAAAATTTTGAGGTTGTGATGAATCATAAATAACACATAAAGTTTGAATCTTTAGATCTCAAACATGTTTAAAACTACTTAAGTTTCAATATTACATATCATAAAAACTTCAAAGTTAAGATGCATGATAACAAACATGCCTAAAGTTTGAATATTTAGATCTCAAGTATGTTAAAAAATTATTAAGGTTTGGTATTACATATATTTAAAATTTTAGAGTTGTTATGCATCATGAGAAATGAACATAAAGTTCAAATATTTAGATCTTAAACACATTCAAAACTACTCAAGCTTTAGTATTACATATCATTTAGATTTAAAGGTTATGATGCATCATGAAAAACATGCATAAAATTTAAATCTTTAAATCTTAAATATTTTAAAAGCCACTTAAGCTTTAGTATTACATATCATTAAAATTTAGAGTTATGATGCATTATAAAAAAATTACATAAAGCTTCAATATTTAAATCATAAACACATTCAAAATTGAAGCTTAAACTCAAACATGTTCAAAATTGAAGCTTAAGCTTTAGTATTACAAATCATTCAAATTTCAAAGTTACTATGCATCATACAAATCACTCATAAATTTCAAATATTTACATCTTAAATACTTTCAAAATCACTTAAACATCCATATTACATATCATTCAAATTTGAAAGTTGTGATGTATCATAACACTCATAAAGTTCTAATCTTTGGATCTTAAACATGTTCAAAACCTCTTAAACTTTGGTATTACATATCATTTAGATTTCAAAGTTACCATGAATAATGAGAAACATGCATAAAGTTCAAATGTTTGAATTTTAAACATGTTAAAAACTACTTAAGTTTAAGTATTACATATCATTTAGATTTTAAGGTTGTGATGCATCATAAAAAATACACATAAATTTTGAATGTTGGATTTTAAACATATTCAAAACATCTTAAGTTTCTATATTACGTATAATTCATATTTCAAAGTTGTGATGCATCATGAGAAATACTCCTAAAGTTTGAATCTTTGGTTCTTAAATATGTTAAAAATTTCTTAAGCTTCAGTATTACATATCATTTATATTTCAATGTTGGGATGCATCATGAAAAACTTACATAAATTTTAAGTCTTTGGATCTTAAGCAAATTTAAAACCACTTAAATTAAGTATTAAATACCATTCAAATTTCAAAGTTCTGATACATCATGAGAAATGCACATAAATTTTGAATCTTTGCATCTTAAACATGTTTGAAACCACTTAAGCTTTAGTATTATATATCATTCAAATTTCAAAGTTGTGATGCATCATGAAAAATGCACATAAAGTTTGAATATTTGGATTTTAAGCACCTTAAAAACCACTTAAATTTTTGTATTACATATCATTCAAATTTCAAAGTTACAATGCATAATGAGAAATGCACACAAAGTTCTAATCTTTGGATTTCAAACATGTTCAAGACCACTTAATTTTTGGTATTACATATCATTCAAAATTCAAAGTTGGGATGCATTATGTTAAATTCATATAAATATAAAATGTTTAGATCTTAAACACCTTCAAAATTGTTTAAGATTCAATATTACATATTGTTCATATTTTAAAGTTGCAATACATCATGAGAAATATGCATGAAGTTTGAATTTTTAGATCTTAAACATATTTGAAACCACTTAAGCTTCGTTATTACATATCATTAGAAATAAAGCTACGATGAATCATGAGAAATATGCATAAGTTTGAATATTTAGATCTTAAACACGTTAAAAACTACTTAAGCTTCCATATTATATATCATTTAAATTTTAAAATTGTGATGCATCATGAGAAATGTGTATAAGGCTCTAATTTTTGGATCTTAAATACATTCAAAATTGTTTATGCTTCAGGTATTACATATCATTCAAATTTCAAAGTTGGGATGAATTATGAGAAATTTTCATAAGGTTCAAATCTTTAGATATTAAACACATTCAAAGAAATAATTTTCTTCAACCAAGTTCACCATGTATTCCCCTAACATTTGTCTACTATCAAACACATTTTGGAGAGAAAAGAACATGATTTCACCTTAGAAAATTGCTCCTAAAAAGTGTTTTGGAGGCTAATTTGGACACACATCATATTTTACCCTCTTGAAAAAACCTCACTAAGACCTTGAAATAATTTGACACTTGAAACCATGATAATTAAATCAATATTACCAAAGCAAGACTCTTAACAAGACCATATGAAAATTTGAAATTAGAGGGGATTATAATTTATCTTGGAGTTGAATTTGGTCAATAGGTATTATAGATTTAAATTTGAAAGTTGTAATACATCATGATAAGCATACATAAATTTATAATTTTAGGATCTTTAACACATTTAAAACCACTTCAGTTTTAACACTACATATTGATGTAGAAAAAATAGGCCAACCTTCCAGAGACCATAACTTTTGACCCGTAACTTAATTTGAGCTCTTCCACATGCCAAAATAATCATATTAAAATTTTTGATTCTAACTTAAACCACTCTATCAACTCAAAGTTGATTTTGATATTTTGTAGAGGACAAAAGTGATCATCTAATTGTCGGAAATTAACTTTTAATAATTTTTTTAAAGAGTTTTGTATTTCAAGAAATTATATATTTTTAAAACTAGATGTTAGCTTCAGTTGAATTTCATGCTATAGTCTAATTTTATCATTTTTGTTATTTTGAGATTTTTAGAGCCACACACACTTGTATGTAAAATTTATTATAAATAGTGGTCACTAAAAATAGATGTTTTTTTTAAAAAATTTTTTTTTAGATATTTTGAATTTTTGAATGTCAACTTTAAATTCTAAGTTGAAGCTTATTTAATCATGTTTTGGGTTTGTAATTATTCTAAGTCATTCAATATGAATCAACTATGAGTTATTGTTTCATATCTTGGCCAAGTCGTAATTTTATGTCTTAATAGTTTTCAGGTTCTTTATCTAGTATCAGAGTCAAGTCCAAATTTTGGAATAAAGAATGGTGAGAGGATGAGAATATGTTGTGTAGATGAACTATACTATACAAGAGTTGTATTGTAAAGTCAAAAATTTAATAGAGGTTATCACCAATCAATATAGAAGATAAGGCGGTGATGACGAAGACATAGATCATGATGAAGAAGTTCAACAAGAGCAGCCACTATCAATGGAAGAGAGCATGGTTTGGGATTTAGATGGAAGAAATAAAATAATCAAGATTGATGTTATAGATTATAGAGGTAGTTTAAAACTATAGAGAAAATAAGGTTATCACCAATCAATAGAGAAGATAAGGTGGTGATGAGGATGACACATATCATGATGAAGAAGTTTAACAAGAGTAGCTACGATCGATGGAAGAGAGGATGATTTTGGATTTAGATGGAAGAAATGAAGGAATCAAGATTGATGTTATAGATTATAGATTGATGTTATTATAAATTATAGAGGTAGTTGATAGATTGGATGAATAACATAGAGAAGTTCTTTGAGTGGAAGATTATGAGAGAAGATAAGAAGTTAAATTTTGTATGCACAAAATTGAAAAGTCATGCAATGATTTGGTGGGATCACCTATAGAAAGAGAGATAGATAAAATTTAAATAAAAAATTAATTCATGGAAAAAGATGGAGAAAAATTTGAGGGAGAATTTTTTTCCTATAGATTAGACATAAACCATTTATAGAAGATTTTAGAATTTGAGGGGGAAATAACATAGTATACAAATGAATTTTATAAGCTTTCCATACGAGTGGAGCATGATGAATAAAAGAGCATATGGATATAAGGTATGTAAATGTTCTATTCAAGATGAATTAAGCATGTATATAATACTTAACATGGAAAAGGCTTATCAATTAACTTTAAAGGTAGAAAAAAATAAAATTTTAGGACATCTACTAATCCAAAAAGAGGTAGATCCCATATAATAAGGGGATGAAGTGGATTTAATACCACTAGAAGTGGGTTTAATGCCAATAAAGGTGAATCATCACATGGTATAGAAAGGTAAGATGATAATAGGCAAGGGTTTCAGTACCAATAAAGAGGAAGAGGATTTTAGAGAGGATGATGTTATGGTGGTGCTAGAGGATGGTCTCTGAATCAAAAAAGATTTTATATCTATTATATATATGGATAAAAAGGGCAAATTTTTTTTGAGTTTCCATATTATCAATATTAAGAAAGGAGGCAAAAATATCATCCAAGAGTAAATCTAGTTGAGGGTAAAATTGAAGAGGAGAATACTAAAGTTGCACCAGTAGATGTTGGAGAGAATCTCATGATGATAAGAACCATGATTGATCCAAGGAAAGATCAAATACATAATAAATAAGGTGGTGATTCATGGATAAAATCAAATATTTTTTGAACAAAATGTACTTCAGATGAAAAAGTATGCAAAATAATTATTGATGGTGGTAGTTATAAAAATATAGTTTTTAAAGAAATGATCAAGAAACTAAATCTACAATATGAAAAACATCCAAATCCTTATCAGATTTCAAAGTTTAAGAAAGGGAATGAATTTATAGTATATAAAAGGTGCTTAATCAAGTTTTCTATAGGAAAGAGTATGATGAAATATGGTGTGATGTTATTCTGATGGATGCATGTCATTGTTATTGGAAATATCGTGGCAATTTGATAGGAAAGTAGTTCATGATGGAACAAAGAACACATAATTTTTTTGGAAAGGCGGTACAAATTTAATTTTATTACCTCTTAAAGAGGAAGAGAAGATAGAAATCATTCTCTCTACTAAATAATTTATCCAAGATATGAAGGTAGCAAGGTGTTGTTATGTATTAGTAACAAAGAATGAAGAAACATAAATGGTGACAATAGCAAAAAAAGTAGCAAGAGTGTTGAAATAATATGTAGATGTTATGCCTGATGAGTTACCAAATGGTTTACCACTAAAGAGAGATATATAGAATCACATTCATTTGATTCTAGGATCAACTCTACCCAATCAAGTAGCCTATAAGATGAGTCCAATAGAAAATTTAGAATTAAATAAATAGGTTACTAAATTGCTAAGGAAGAAGGTGATAAGGGAGAGTATGAGTCCATGTGCAATGCCAACTTTGCTAAATCCAAATAAATATGTATGGAGAATGTGTGTGTATAGTAGGCTAATTAATAAAATAACAATAATATATAGGATTTCTATACCTCATTTTGATGATATGATGGATGTGTTTGTAGGAGAAAAATATTTTATCAAGATTGATCCTTATAAGGAGTGGTTATTATCAGATTCAAATTCATGAAAAAGATGAGTGGAAAACTACATTCAAGACTAGGGATGGCTTATTTGAGTGGATGGTGATGCCATTTGGATTATCTAATGTACATAGCACATTAATGAGGATGATGAATACAATGCTATGAGAATATATTAGTAAGTTTGTGGTTGTTTGTTTTTATTATATTTTGATATTTAGTAAGACTAAGAAAGAATACTTACAACATTTGAGAATAGTAATGGATTTGTTAACAAAGGAGAAGTTGTATACAAATTTAAAGAAGTTCAAGTTTATACAAAATAGTTTGGTATTTTTGGTATTTGTAGTTTTAATAAATGGTGTGAAAATAGATGAAGACAAGATAAATGTGATTGTTGAGTGGCTTATTCCAAAAATCATTATAGAGGTAAGAAGTTTCCATGGTTTAGCAACTTTTTACAAAAAAAATATTAAAAATTTTAGTAGTATTGTGACACCAATAACAGATTGCATGAGAGGGAAAGAATTTGAATGGACTAGAGCACCCATACAAAGCTTTGAATTTTTAAAGAAAAAGATTATAAAAATACCAATTTTAGCATTAGCAAATTTTATCAAAGTGTTTGTGGTTGATAATGTTGCTTTATTTGTTGGAATTGGTACTGTGTTGAGTCAAGAAGGAAGGTCGATAGCATATTTTAGTGAGAATTGAATGAGGTAAGAATAAAGTATCCTCCTTATGATTTTGAAATTTATATAATTATACAAGCATTAAGACATTAGAGGCATTACTTGGTGCCTAATGAGTTTATACTATTTAAAGATCATGAAGCTTTGAATTATGTGAATACATAAAAGAAGTTGAATAGTAGGCATGCATAGTGGGTTTCTTTCTTACAAGGGTATATTTTTATGTTAAAGCATAAATTAGGAAAATAAAATCAAGTAGTTGATTCATTGAGTAGGAGGGTGATTTATTAACTAATATTATGAATGAAGTAGTTGGATTTGAAGCTATCAAAGAATGATATGACACTAATCCATATTCTGACAAGGTAGTTGAGCAGTGCAAGAATCCATTAATAGGTGAGACAGAAGGTATTCATGATGAGTATCTTATATAAAAGAGTTATCTTTTCAAAAAAATTATAATTATGTATTCCAGCTAGGTCTTTATGAGATAATATAATAAAATAATTACATAGTGGTGGTTTGGATAGACATTTTAGTAAGATGAAGACAATAGCTTTGGTGGAGAAAACATATTTTTGGTCAAAGATGAAGAGAGATGTGACAAGGTACATTTCAAGGTGAAAAATATGTCAGGTGGTTAAAGGACATGCATAAAATACATGACTTTACATGTCATTATTAGTTCTAAGAGGGCCATGGATAGATTTGAGTATGTATTTTGTTTTGAGATTGACAAACACACATAGAGGTAACGATTCATTTTTTTTTTCTATAGATAGATTTTCTAAAATAGTTCATTTCATTACATGTAAGAAAATGAAAGATTCCACTAATATTGTAGAGTTATTTTTAAAGAATATTATGAGAATGTATGGTGTTCCAAAAACTATTACTTCATATAGGGACACAAAACTTCTAAGTCATTTTTGAAAGACTTTATAGAAGAAGATGGGTACTAAGCTACAATTCAGTAGTGCATATCACCCAAAAACAAATAGATAGATAGAAGTTGTGAATAGGAGCTTGAAAAATTTATTGAGATGCATAGTGGGAGAGAAGCCAAAGTAATGGGACTACATATAAAAATTTAATGAATAGATCAATAGGAATGTCACATTTTGAAATTATTTATGGGAGAAATTGTATGGGTATTTTAGATTTGATACAATTTCTAATTTTAGATCGAATTAGTGATGGTGTAAAAGTATTTGTAGATTATATGAAATAATTATAAGAAGTAAGAAGAAAGTTATAAGAAAGTAATGAGAAATATAAATTAGTAGTAGATTTTAGAAGAATATCCAAGGTATTTGAAGGAGAGTTGGTAATGGTTTAATTGAGGAAAGAGAGATTTTCAAAAGGCACATACAATAAGTTGAAATACAATAAAATTAGACCATGTAAAATTGTGATGAAAATCAATGACAATGCTTATGAGGTGACTTTATCATAGAATTTTGATATATCTCTAGTATTTAATGTTTTAGATTTATATGAACTATATAGAGATGGTAAATATGAAGAAATAAATTGGGAGTAGTAGGTTCTAAAAAATAAATAAAAAATAGTGTAGGTTTTGGATATGAAGATAGTGAGCACAAGGCAAGGGAATTATAATAGGTATTTGATGTAGTGGAAAAGATTGTAACAAAAAGACAACTCTTGGATCACATAATGGGAGTTGAATAAGATTGATAAAGACAAATGGTAGCAATATAATCAAGCCAACTCACAAGAGCTGAGTTGTTTTCAACTATAGGAGAATGATGTAGAAAAAATAGGCTAACCTTTCAGAGGCCATAAACTTTGACCCATAATTCCATTTAGGCTCTTCTACATGCCAAAATTATTGTATCAAAAAATTTGATTCTACCTTAAGACACTCTATCTACTTAGAGTTGATTTTGATATTTTTTAGAGGCCAAACATGATCATTTGAGGGTTTACAATTAATGTTAAATAATTTTTTTGACAATTTTCTATTTTTAGAACCAAATGTCAACTTTAGTTTAATTTCATCCTATAGGATAATTTTAGCATTTAGGTTATTTTGTGAAATTTTTAGATTTGTGCATGCTTGCATGTGAAACATACTATAAATAATGACTACTAAAAATAAATGTTCTTTTTTAGATTTTAGATTTTTAAAATTTTTCCATGTCAACTCTAAATTTTGAGTTGAGGCTTATTTAAGTATGTTTTGTGTTTTTAATTATTTCAAATCATTAAATATGAATCAATTCTAATTTATTGTTTCAAATCTTGGCCTATTGATAATTTTGTTTATCTTGATTATTTTTGGGTTCATTATATATCATTCAAATTTGAAAGTTATGATGAATTACAATAAATGCACATAAATTTTAAATCATTAGACATTAAATACATCCAAAACTACTTAAGCTTTGATATTAAATGTCATTCAAATTTTAAAGTTATGATGTATTATGAGAAACATGTATAAAGTTTAAATCATTGGGTCTTAAACACATTCAACACCACTTAAGCTTTGATATTACATATCATTAAAATTTCAAAGTTGTGATGCATCATGAGAAACTTGCATAAAGTTTTAATATTTAGATCCTAAACACATTCAAAATCACTTAAGCTTTAGTATTATATGTCATTCACACTTCAAAATTTTGATGTGTCATGATAAACATGCATAAAATTTAAATCTTTAGATCTTAATCATGATCAAATTTGTAGAAGCTTCAATATTATATATCATTCAAACTTTAAAGTTGTAATTATTCATAAAAAGTGTCTTTAAATTTCAAATATTTGGATCTTAAATACATTTAAAGTCATTCAAGCTTCAATACTACATATCATTCAGATTTAAAAGTTGTAATGCATTATGAGAAACATGGATAAAGTTTGAATATTTTAATCTTAAATATATTTAAAACTATTCAAGTTTAGGTATTACATAGCTTTCAAATTTAAAAGTTGTAATGCAACATGAGAAATGTGCATAAAATTAAAATATTTGGATCTTTAACAAGTTCGAATCCTCTCAAACTTTATTATTACATATCATTCAAATTTTAAAGTTATGATACATCATGAGAAATATGCATAAAAATAAAATATTTGGATCTTAGACACATTCAAAACCATTTAAGTTTTAATATCACATATCATTTAAATTTTAAAATTATGATGCATCATGAGAAATGTGCATAAAATTTAAATCTTTAGATCTTAAACATGTTTAAAACCACCTAAGATTCAATATTACAAATCACTTAAATTTTAAAGTTATGATGCATCATGATAATACACATAAAGTTCAAATTTTTAGATCTTAAACACCTTTAAAATGACTTAAGATGCAATAGTACATATCATTCCAATTTTAAATTTGTGATGTAACATGAGAAATGTGAATAAATTTTGAATCTTTAGATATTAAAAACATTCAAAACTAATTAATTTTTGATATTAAATATCATTCAAATATCAAAGTTATGATGTATCATGATAAATGTGCAAAAAGTTACAATCTTTAGATTTTAAATATTTTCAAAACCACTTAAGCTTTGGTATTACATATCAATCAAATTTCAAAGTTGCAATGCATCATAAAAATGTGCATAATGTTTGAATCTTTAGATTTTAAACATGTTCAAAACTATTTAAGCTTGACTATTACATATCATTCAAATTTTAAAGTATCGATGTATCATAATAAATGTACATAAAATTCAAATATTTGGATCTTAAACACTTACAAAACAACTTTAGCTTTGGTATTACATATCATTCAAATTTTAAAGTTTTGATGCATCATGAAAATCATGCATGAAATTAAAATTTTTGTATCTTAAACATGTTCATAATCACTTAAGCTTTGCTACTACATATTACTCAAATCTCAAATTTGTGATGCATGATGAGAAATGCACATAAATTTCAAATATTTAAATTTTTTACATGTTAAAAATCGCTTAAGCTTCGGTATTACATATCATTCAAATTTTAAAGTTGTGATGAATGATGAGAAATGCATAAAATATTCAAATCTTTGTATCTTAAACATGTTCAAATCTGTTCAAGCTTCATTATTACATATCATTCAAATTTCAAAGTTGTAATGTATTATGAGAAACATACATAAATATCAAATATTTAGATCTCAAATATGTTCAAAACTACTTAAGCTTCAGTATTACATATCAATAAAATTTTAAAGTTATGATGCATCATGATAAATGTACATAAAATTTAAATATTTTGAATGTAAACATATTCAAAACCATTTAAGCTTTAGTATTACATACCATTTAAATTTCAAAGTTGTGATGCATGATGAGAAATGCACATAAAATTCAAATCTTTAGATCTTAAACATGTTTAAAATTATTTAAACTTCAATATTACATATCATTAAAATTTCAAAGTTGTACTGCATCATGATAAACATACATAAAGTTCTAATATTTATAACTTAAACTTTGTAAAACCCACATAAGCTTCAAATTTTAAAGTTGTGATGCATCATGAAAAATATGCATAAAATTAAAATCTTTGGATCTTAAACATATTCAAAAGTGCTTAATCTTCAGTATTACATATCATTTAATTTTCACAGTATCAATGTATTATGAAAAACGTGCATACATTTTAAAAATTTATATCTTAAAAATGTTCAAAACTTTGGTATTACATATAATTCAAATTTCAAAGTTGTAATGTATTATGACAAATATGCATAAAGTTTGAATCTCTAGATTTTAAACACATTCAAAACTACCTAAGATTTGATATTACATATCATTTAAATTTATAATATATTATGAGAAACATGCATAAAATTCAAATCTTTAAATTTTAAACACTTAAGTTTTAGTATTGCATAGCATTTCAATTTGAAAGTTGTGATGCATCATGAAATTACGTAAAAAAATTGAATATTTGGAACTTGAACATGTTTAAAAAAAGTTAAGATTCAATATTATATATCATTCAAATTTAAAATTTGTGATGCATCATGAAATTGCATAAAAAATTTGAATCTTTGATTTTAAATATGTTCAAAACTACTTAAGCTTTGGTATTAAATATCACTCAAACTTCAAAATTTTAATGATAAATACATAAATTTGAAATCTTTGGATCTTAGATATCATTTAAATTTAAAGTTATTATTTATGATGATAAATGTGCATAAATTTTAAATCTTTGGATCTTAAACATGTTCAAATCTACTCAAGATTCAATATTATTACATATCTTTCAAAATTTCAAAGTTGTGATGCATCATAAAAAATGCATATAAAGTTAAATTCATTAGATCTTAAACACATTTAAAACCACTTAAGCTTTGTTATTACATATAATTAAAATTTTAAATTTATGATGTAGCATGATAAACTTATATAAAATTTGAATATTTAAATCTTAAACACATTCCAAACTGCTTAAGTTTTGGTATTAAATATCATTCAAACATCAAAGTTGTGATACATTATGACAAATATGCATAAATTTTGAATATTTAGATTTTAAATAAATTCAAAACCATTTAAGTTTCGGAATAAATATCATTCAAAATTCAAAGTTCAATGCATCATCACCAATTTACATAAAGTTTGAATCTTTAGATCTTAAACAAATTCAAAACTACTCAAGCTTGTATTTACATATCATTCAAATTTCAAAGTTATGATGCATCATTAAAAACACACATAAATTTTGAATAATTGGATCTTAAATACATTCAAAATTGATTAATATTTAATATTAAATATCATTAAAATTTTAAAGTTATGATACATCATGAGAAATGTGCATAAACTTTAGATCTTTAGATCTTAAACACATTTAAAACTGCTTAAGATTTAGTATTACATGTCATTCAAATATCAAAGGTATAATACATCATAATAAACATGCATAAATTTTGAATCTTTATATCTTAAACACATTCAAAAATGTTAAAGTTTTACTATGACATATCATTCAAACATCAAAGTTGTGATGCATCATGACAAATATGCATAAAATTTGAATTTTTAAATCTTAAACACATTCAAGACCTCTCAAGCTTCAGTATTACATATCATTTAGATTTCAAAGTGGTGATAGATCATGAGAAATATGTATAAAGTTTAAATATTTGATTCTTAAATATGTTCAGAACTATTCAAGCTTTAACATTACATATCATTCAAAATTCAAAGCTTTGATGCATCATGAGAAATGTGCATAAAGTTTAAATCTTTAAATCTTAAATGCATTAAAATCTTTTCAAATTTCAATATTATATATCATTCAAATTTTAAATTTGTAATACATTATAAGAAATGCACATTAATATCAAATCTTTAGATCTCAAACACATTTAAAACCACATAAGCTTCGATATTACATATCATTCAAAATTTAAAATTATGATGCATTATGAAAAATGCACATAAATTTCAAATCTTTGTATCCTAAACACTTTCAAAATTGATTAATCTTAAGTATTACATAACATTAAAATTTCAAAGTCACGATCCATCTTGAGAAACACACATAAATTTTGAATATTTAGACCTTAAATATGTTTAAATTTACTTAAGCTTTGATATTACATATCATTTAAATTTTAAACTTGTAATGCATCATGATAAATTCTTATCAAATTTGAATCTTTAGATCTTAAACACCTTGAAAACCACTTAAACTTCAATATTACATATCATTCTATTTTCAAAATTGTAATGCATCATAAAAAATGTGCATAAAGATCAAATTTTTGGATCTCAAACACATTTAAAATCACTTAAGCTATGGTATTACATATCATTCAAATTTTAAAGTTGTGATGCATCATAAAAAATATGCACAAAGTTCAAATATTTGGATCTTAAAAATGTTAAAGACCACATAAGCTTTAATATTACATATCATTAAAATTTTAGAGTTGTAATGCATCTTTAAAAATGTGCATAAAGTTTGAACCTTTAGATCTTAAACAAATTCAAACATGTTTAAGCTTTAGTATTACATATTATTTAAATTTCAAAGTTTTGATGCACATGAGAAACATGTATAAAATTTAAATCTTTGTATCTTTAAAATGTTCAAAATTTCTTAAGTTTTGGTATTACATATAATTAAAATTTTAAATTTTTAATGTTTTATTGAGAAACATGCATAAAATTTTAATATTTAATTAAATCTTAAAGACAATCTTACTACTTAAACTTTGGTATTATATATCATTAATAATTTCAAAGTTATGATTCATGAGAAATATGTATAATGTTTGAGTATTTAGATCTTAAACACATTTCAAACTACTTAAGCTTTGATATTACATATCATTCAAATTTCAAAGTTGCATTGCATTATGAGAAATACATAAAAAATTGAAACTTTGAATCTTAAACATGCTAAAGACTGCTGAAGTTTTAGTATTACATATCATTCAAACATTAAAGTTATGATGCATCATGACAAATGCACTTAAATTCCAAATCTTTGGATCTTAAAATCATTCAAAATTCTTAAAGCTTCAGTATTACATATCATTCAAACTTCAATGTTGTGATGCATCATAATAAATATGCATAAATTTTGAATTCTTAGATCTTAAAAACATTCAAAACTGCTTAAATTTTGGTATTATATATCATTCAAATATTAAATTTGTGATGTATCATTATAAACATACATAAAATTTGAATCTTCAGATCTTTAACACATTACAAATAGTATAAGCTTTGGTATTACATATCATTCAAACTTCAATGTTATGATGCATCATTATAGACACATAAAATTTGAATCTTTAGATCTTTAACATATTCAAAATAACTTATTTTTTGGTATTACATATCAATCAAATTTTAATTTTATGATGCATCATGAGAAACATGTATGAAATTTTAATCTTTAGATCTTAAACACATTAAAAAATACTCAAGCTTCGGCATTACATATAATTTAAATTTTAAAGTTGTGATGCATCATGAGAAACATGTATAAAGTTCAAATTTTTGGTTCTTAAATACATTAAAATCTTCTCAAGCTTCAGTATTACATATCATTCAAGTATCAAAGTTGTGAGCATCATAAGAAACATGCATAATGTTTGAATAATTAAATCTTTAAATGAGTTCAAAACTGCTTAAGGTTTGGTATTATATATCATTAAAAATTCAAAGTTCTAATGCATCATAAGAAACATGTATAAAGTTCAAATATTTAGATTTTAAACATGTTCAAAATTGCTCAATCTTTGGTATATTATATCATTCAAATTTTAAAATTATGATTTTTTTTGATAAATGCACTTAAAATTTGAATCATTAGATCTTAAACATGTTCAAAACTACTTAAGCTTTAGTATTACATATCATTCAAATTTAAATTTTTTGATGCATTATGATAAAAATGCATAAAACTTAAATCAGTGGATCTTAAACACGTTCAAAACTACTTAAAATTTAGTATTACATATTATTCAAACATCAAATTTGTGATACATCATGACATACATAAATAAATTTTGAATCTTTACATCTTAAACATGTTCAACACCGCTCATGATTTAGCATTACATATCATTTAGATTTCAAAGTTGTAATGCATCATAATAAACATGCATAAATTACAAATCTTTAGATTTGAAACATGTTCAAAATCACTCAAACTTAGGTATTACATGTCATTTAAATTTTAAAGTTACAATGCATCATGAAAAATGTTCATAAATTTTAAATCTTTAGATCTTAAACATATTTAAATATGCTCAAACTTCAATATTACATATCATTAAAATTTCAAAATTTTGATACATCATGACAAATATGCATATAATTTGAATCTTTTTATCTCAAACATGTTCAAAACCATTTAAGTTTTGTTATTACATATCATTATAATTTTAAAGTATGGGAGATTGCATAAAATTTAAATCTTTAGACTTAAACACTTTTGAAACCACTTAAATTTTAGTATTAAATATCATTAAAATTTAAAAGTTGTGATGCATCATATAAAATGCACTTGAGATTTTAATCTTTAGATCTTAGACAAATTCAAAACCACTTAAGTTTTGGTATTACATATCATTCAAATTTCAAATTTGTGATGCATCATGAGAACCATGCATAAAATTTAAATCTTTAAATGTTAAACACCTTAAAAACCACTTAAAATTTGGTATTATATATCATTTAAATTTCAAAGTTATAATGCATTATGAGAAACATACATAAAATTTGAATTTTTTGATCTTTAACACGTTTAAAACCACTTAAGTGTCAGTATTACATATTGTTCAAATTTCAAAGTTATGATGTATCATGATAAATATGCATAAAATTCAAACCTTTACATCTTAAACACATTTAAAACTACTTAAGCTTCATTGTTACATATCATTCAAATTTCAAAGTTGTGATGCATCATGAGAAATGAGCATAAATATTAAATTTTTGGATTTTAAATACGTTCAAAACCATTTAATTTTCAATATAACATATTATTCAAATTTTAAAGTTAAAATGCATTATGTGAAATGTACATAAATTTCTTATCTTTGGATCTTAAATACACTCAAAACTACTTAAATTTTGGTATTACATATCATTCAAACTTTAAATTTGTGATGTATTATGAGAAATGCATGTAAAGCACAAAATTTTGAATCTTAAAAATGTTTAAAACTACTTAAGCTTTGGTATTACATATCATTCCAACTTTAAAGTTATGATGCATCATGACAAATGCACTTAATTTTTAAATCTTTGGTTCTTAAAATCATTTAAAATTTTTAAAGATTCAGTATTACATATCATTCAAACTTTAATGTTGTGATGCATCATGATAAATATGCATAAATTTTAAATTCTTTGATCTTAAAAACATTTAAAACTGCTTAAGTTTTGGTATTATATATCATTCAAATATCAAATTTGTGATGTATCATTATAAACATACATAAAATTTGAATCTTTAGATTTTTAACACATTAAAAATAGTTTAAGCTTTGGTATTACATATTATTCAAACATCAATGTTATGATGCATCATTATAGACACACATAAAATTTAAATCTTTGGATCTTAAACACATTCAAAATCACTTAATTTTTATTATTACATATAATTCAAATTTCAATTTTGTGATGCATTATGAGAAACATATATGAAATTTTAATCTTTAGATCTTAAACACATTCAAAAATACTCAAGCTTCAATATTACATATAATTTAAATTTTAAATTTGTGATGCAACATGAGAAACATGCATAAAATTCAAATTTTTGGTTTTTAAATACATTCAAATCTTCTCAAGCTTTAGTATTACATATCATTCAAATATCAAAGTTGTGATGCATCATAAAAAACATGCATAATATTTGAATAATTGGATATTTAAATGAGTTCAAAACTACTTAAGCTCTGGTATTATATATCATTCAAAATTCAAAGTTTTAATGCATCATAAGAAACATGCATAAAATTCAAATATTTAGATTTTAAACATGTTTAAAAATTTTCAATCTTTGATATTATATATCATTCAAATTTTAAAATTATGATGCTTCATGATAAATGCACTTAAAGTTTGAATCATTGAATCCTAAACATGTTCAAAACTGCTTAAGCTTCAGTATTACATATCATTTAAATTTAAAATTTGTGATGCATTATGAGAAACATGCATAAAGTTTAAATCAATGGATCTTAAACATGTTTAAAACCACTTAAAATTTAGTATTGCATATTATTCAAACTTTAAATTTGTGATACATCATGATACACATGAATAAAATTTGAATCTTTTGATTTTAAACATGTTCAAAACCGCTCATGATTTAGCATTACATATCATTTAAATTTCAAAGTTGTAATGCATCATAATAAACATGCATAAAGTTCAAATCTTTAGATTTGAAACATGCTCAAAATCACTCAAACTTAGGTATTACATATTATTTAAATTTTAAAGTTACAATGCATCATGAAAAATGTCCATAAATTTTGAATTTTTAGATCTTAAACATATTTAAATATGCTCAAACTTCAATATTACATATCATTAAAATTTCAAAATTGTGATACATCAGGAGAAACATATATATAATTTGAATATTTTTATCTCAGACATGTTCAAAACCACTTAAGATTTGGTATTACATATCATTCAAATTTTAAAGTTACGATGCATCATGGGAGATTGCATAAAGTTTTAATTTTTAGACCTTAAACACTTTTGAAACCACTTAAATTTTAGTATTAAATATCATTAAAATTTAAAAGTTGTGATGCATCATATAAAATGCACTTAAGATTTCAATCTTTAGATCTTAGACACATTCAAAACCACTTAGGTTTTGGTATTACATATTATTCAAATTTGTGATGCATCATGAGAAACATGAATAGAGTTTAAATTTCTAGATGTTAAACACCTTAAAAACCACTTAAGATTTGATATTACATATCATTTAAATTTCAAAGTTATGATGCATTATGAGAAACATGCATAAAGTTGAATTTTTTGATTTCTAACATGTTCAAAATCACTTAAGCTTTAGTATTACATATTGTTCAAATTTTAAAGTTATGATGTATCATGAGAAATATGCATAAAATTCAAACCTTTACATCTTAAACAAATTTAAAACTACTTAAGGTTCATTGTTACGTATCATTCAGATTTCAAAATTGTGATGCATCATGATAAATGAGCATAAAGATTGAATCTTTATAGTTTAAATACGTTCAAAACCATTTAATCTTCAATATGACATATCATTCAAATTTTAAAGTTAAAATGCATTATGTGAAATGCACATAAATTTCTTATCTTTGGATCTTAAATACACTCAAAACCACTTAAATTTTGGTATTACATATCATTCAGATTTCAAATTTGTGATGTATTATGAGAAATGCATGTAAAATACAAAACTTTGAATCTTAAAAATATTTAAAACTGCTTAAACATTGGTATTACATATCATTCAAATTTTAAATTTGTGATGCATATGAAAAATATTCATAAATTTCAAATCTTTAGATCTTAAATATGTTTGAAACCACTTAAGCCTTGGTATTAGATAACATTCAAATTTTAAAGTTATGATGCATTATAAAAAATATGCATAAAATTTGAATCTTTGAATCTTAAACATGTTAAAAATTTCTTAATCTTTAGTATTACATTTTATTCAAATTTGAAAGTTATGATTCATAATGAGAAATGCAAATAAATTTTTAGTCTTTGAATCTTAAACACATTCAAAGCTGTTTAAGCTTCAGTATTACATATTATTCAAATTTCAGTGTTGGAATGTATTATGAGAAATATGGATAAAGTTAAATATTAAACATCTTCAAAACTACTTAAGCTTCATTATTACATATCATTCAAATTTTAAATTTATGATAAGTTATGAGAAATGTACATAAAGTTCAAATCTTTAGATATTAAATATGTTCAAAACTACTTAAGCTTCAGTATTATATATTATTATAATTTTAAATTTATGATGTATCATGAGAAATGTGCATAAAGTCTGAATCTTTAGATCTTAAATATGTTGAAAGCTGCCTCTGTTTCGGTATTACATATCATTTAAACTTCAAAGTTATGATAGATCATGAGAAATATGCATAAAACTTGAATCTTTAGATCTGAAATACATTCTAAACCACTTTAACTTCTATATTACATATCACTCAAATTTTAAAGTTATGATGCACAAAGTTTTAATCTTTCGATCTTAAACATGTTGAAAACCACTTTAATCTTTTATATTACATATCATTCAAATTTTAATGTTAAAATGCATAATAAAAAATACACATAAAGTTTAAATATTTACATCTTAAACATGTTCAAAATTACTTATGCTTTGATATTACATATCATTCATATTTTAAAATTGTGATGCATCTTGAGAAATGTGCATAAAGTTTGAATCTTTAGATTTTAAACATGTTCAAAACCACTAAACTTAGGTATTACTTATCATTAAAATTTTAAATTTGTGATGCATTATGAGAAATGCATTTAAAGTTTGAATTTTTAGATCTTAAACACTTTTAAAACCACTTAAGCTTCAGTATTACATATCTTTTAAAATTCAAAGTTGGGATGCATCATGAGAAATATGCAAAATATTAAAATATTTAGATCTTAAACATGTTTAAAACCACTTAAATTTTTTTATTACATATTATTAAAATTTAATATTTGTGATATATCATTAGAAATGAGCATAAAGTTCAAATCTTTAGATTTTAAATACATTCAAAACTACTTAAGCTTCAATATTACACATATTATTCAAATTTTAAAGTTGGGATGTATCATGAGAGATGCACATAAAGTTTAAATATTTAGATTTTAAACTTGTTTAAAACAACTTAAGCTTCGATATTACATATCTTTCAAATCTCAAAATTGTGATAAATGATGATAAACATGCATAAAATTTGAATCTTAAACACATTCAAAACTAATTAAGCTTGTTTATTACATATCATTCAAATTTTAGAGTTGTGATTCATTATGAGAAATGTGTACAAATTTAAAATTTTTAGATTATAAACACAATCAAAATCACTTAAGATTTAGTATTACATATCATTCATACTTTAAAGTTTTGATGAATCAAACAAAATGCACATAAATTTGAAATATTTAGATCTTAAACACATTCAAAACTGTTAAAGTTTGATATTATATATCACTTAAATTTAAAAGTTGTGATGCATAATGAGAGACTCATATAAAGTTTGAATATTTAGATCTTAAACATATTTGAAACAACATAAGCTTCAATATTACATATCTTTCAAATTTCAAAGTTATGATGCAACACGAGAAATGTGCATAAAGGTCAAATATTTAAATCTCAAACACATTTAAAACCATTTAATCTTTGGTATTACATCATTCAAATTTACAAGTTATGATTCATCATGATAAATGCACATAAAGTTTAATTTTTGGATCTCAAATATGTTTAAATCTATTTAAGTATTAGTATTACATATCATTTAAACTTCAAAACTATGATGCATCATGAGAAACAAACATAAAGTTTGACTCTTTTGATATTAAACACATTGAAAACTACTTAAATTTTGGTATTATAATATCATTCAAATTTGTGATGCATTATTTGAAACCCACATAAAGCTCAAATCTTTGGATTTGAAACATGTTCAAAACATTATTAAGCTTTGGTATTACATTCATTCAAATTTCAAAGTTGTGATGCATCATGAAAAATGCACATAAATTTTAAATAATTGTATTTTAAACACATTTAAAACCTTTAAAGCTTCAATATTGTATATCATTCAAATTTCAAATTTTTGATACATCATGGGAAATGTGCATAAAATTTAAATCTTAAACATGCATTGTGAAAAATATTTTAATCTTAAACACACATTATGAGAAACTTACATTAAATTCAAATCTTTAAAAATTATACAAAGTTTAAAATCACTTAAAATTTGATATTACATATCATTCAAATTTTAAATTTGTTATGCATTATGAGAAATTTATATAAAGTTCAAACCTTTAGATTTCAAAAAAATTCAAAACCACTTAAGATTTGATATTACATATCAGTAAAATTTTAAAGTTGTAATGCATCATATGAAACTCACATAAAATAAAATCTTTGAATCTCAAACACATTCAAAACTGCTTAAACTTTGTTATTAAAATATTTAGATTTTAAAGTTGTGATACATAATGAAAAATGGGCATGAATCAAGAATCTTTATATCTTAAACATGGATAAAATCGCTTAAGCTCTAGTATTACATATCATTCAAATTTCAGAAATATGATGCATCATGTAAAATGCATATAAAATTTGAATCTTTAGATCTTAAACACATTCAAAACTACTTAAGCTTCAGTATTATATACAATTCAAATTTCAATGCTACAAAATAATTCAGATTTCAAATTTGTGATGGATTATGATAAACATACATAAAATTCAACTCTTGAATCTTAAACATGTTTAAAACCACTTAAGATTTAGTATTACATATCATTCAAATTTGAAATTTGTGATGCCTCATAAGAAATATTCTTAAATTTTGGATCTTTGGATTTTAAACACATTTGAAATTGCTTAGGCTTAGATATTACATATCATTCAAATTTTAAATTTATGATGCATCATGATAAAAATGTATAAAGTTTGAATCTTTAGATCTTAAACACATTCAAAACCACTTAAGCTTTGGTATTACATATTATTCAAGTTTTAAAGTTGCAATGCATCATTAAAAATACTTATAAAGTTTGAATCTCTGGATATTAAACATGCTCATAATTTTTTAAGATTCGATATGACATCATTCAAACTTCAAATTGGCCATGTATCATAATAAATACATATAAAGTTTGAATCTTTTGATCTTAAACACATTCGAAATTGCTTAAGCTTCGATATTACATATCATTCAAATTTCAAAGTTGTGATGCTACAATAACCAACCTTATTTTTCTAATAAAATAAAATTGTGAACTACTATGTCATATCAATTAAATAGTTAATGATCAATAAGGCATTTTGTCAAACACTTGACAAACATACAATTATACATGCAAAACTTGAAAATCCTTATTTGTTGTTAAACACTAATTTGTAATATAAATGTGCACATACAATTGCCCTATGGGTTGCATCAAATATTCAAATTTGTATTCAAAAATTATAATGCTTAGATATGAAAATTTGATAGAAGAAGCCTAGAAATTAGTGGTGTAGTGACCCACAGAGGAAATGATAGCCTTCCAAACCTCTAATTAATGAGAATAAACAAGTAAACTTTATGCAAACACTATTCATACACTATAGTAGCACTATTCATGGCACTATAGCAATTTTACTATTCATATGTTACTTTAACAAAATCACTATTAGCATGCACTATAGTAAAAATACTATTCACACACATTGTAGCAAAACACTATTAATGGCTCCTACAACAAATCATTATTCTACCCTTCTTTGTTGTAAATCTAAAAGCCCAATGTGTTTTGTGAATGAAAACACCATCAATCCTCCTGACTGTGCCTTTCAACAGTGAAAAAAATGCTAGCAAAGAGATATTTCATCCTCCAAGCTCAAAAATCACATTTCCAAAAAAACCAGTAGCATAACATTAATCTCCTCCAAAACCCCTCTAAATGGAAGCTCTTCTATTTCTTTTATAGAGTTCTCACAAGAGTCCATTCCTTTATTTTGTCAATGTGGGATAAAACATAACTCCCTTTATGCAACTTATGTATCCGATAAATTATAAAATAAAGGGGATTCATTTATTTAAATAATTCCCAAAAACTATAGAATATGCATTAATAAAGTTAAATATTTAAATTTAACTTTATAAAATAACTTCATTAATGCCCAATAAATCATATCAATGATAAATAAATCTTCATGTTGATTTTAAATAATTACCATCATGTCACTACCCGTAGAAGTCCAGCCATGTCCATTCAGGGCTTACTATAAATAGTAAGTATGCCCAAAACTACCTCAAACCCCTTAAAAAGATGTGTAACTAAAATTGTCTAGGCTAAATGGCCTCCAAGTCCCTTTAATGTCATGGTTAGCCTACGAGACCTTAGGGAAATAGGCTAATGACAACATCATGCTATGAATGTTAGAAAGGGGACATTACATTCTGCCCTTCCCAAAATTGCTTGTCCTCAAGCAAGTTTAACTCTGAATGCTATAATATTTGCTCATTTTCCTAAGTAACATCCTCCACTAGTAGGTTCCTCCACTTGAATAGGTACTCCTTGATGACTCTCCTCCTGAGTGTTCTCTCCCTGGTATCAATGATGGCTTCAGGAATCAATATCAACTTACTCTCTTCATTTAGAGGTGGCAAATCTATAGATGGAATAACACTATGACCAAGCACTTTCTTAAACATGGAGACATGACAACATTATGCACCCTGCTATCTGCTAGTAACTCTAGTTTATATACCACCTCGCCAATGCGGTGAGCAACTCTGAATAGCCCATAAAATCTTAGTTTCAACTTCTCTGCTCCACTCTTATTAAGTGTAGACTACCTATAGGGTAAAAGTCTCAAGTATACCATATCCCCAACCTCAAAACTATGTTCCATCCTATGTTGGTCAGCATATAATTTTTGCTAATTTTGAGCCTACTGAATATTCTCCTTAAATGATCTCAAAATATATTGGCTATCCTATAACCAATTCTGTGCACTTGATACCCTGCTATCTCCAAAAAGAAGATCTATGAAGTGAGGAGATTCATACCCATATAATGCCATGAATAGGGACATCCTGATCATCATGTGATAGGTAGTATTATAACAATACTGACCTAAATAAATCCATCTAATCCAAGCCTTTTTCTACCCTGATACATAGTTTTGCAAGTACCCCTCAACCCACTTATTAACAATCTCTATCTGCCCATCTATTTTTTGGTGATAGTTAGTGCTAGGAGTGAGCTCAGTGCTACTCAATCTAAAAAGTTCTTGCCAAAATAAGCTCAAAAACTTACTATCCATGTCATTGACTATGTTCTTAGGCATCCCATGAAGCCTAAACACGTCCCAAAAAAATAAGCCTACCACCTATGCTACTATGCTGGTAGATGTAATAGCAAAGATATGAGCATATTTAGTTAACTTGTCCACCACCACATACACCTTGAGTAGGCCTATGATAAAATCCATTGAAATGCTTTCCCATTTATTATAAGGAATGGGTAAAGGCTATAGTAATCTGGCTGGAGGAGTATGCTCATCTTTATTCTACTAGCAAACTAGACATTCTCTAACATATCTCTACACATCATCCTTGAGTCCTCTCCAAGTAAACCTCTCACAAATCTATCAGTATGTTTCGAAGAACCCAGGGTGTTTAGCCATAGGCACATCATGGAATGTCCTTAAGATAGTACCTTTGATGTGTGAATAAGGTACTAAATAAGTCTTATCTTTGTATAAGATAAGGTTGTTTACCACCACATATCTATTGTCCTGTAGAGATCCCTCTATCAATTTAGCTACTCACTGATCCTTAGCATATTAATCTATTATTTTCTCCTTCTAGTTTGCTAAAATCTCAACTAGGGAACATACATGTGGTCTCCTAGAAAGTACATCAGCCACTACATTCTTCTTTCCTTTGACATACTCAATGTCAAAATAATATGCCTTTAGTTTGGTGATCTACTTCTGTTTCCTATCATTAAGATATCTCTAGCTCATGAAATATTTTATACTATTATGATCTTTTTTAATCACAAATTTACCTCCAACCAAATAAGACCTAAATTTGGCTAATGCATGCATTATGGCCAACATTTCTCGATCATATATAGAGTAGCTCTTCTCCACTCCCTTTATCTTCCTACTCTCAAAAGCAATATGATGTATTTATTGCATTAAGACTAGACCACCCCATCCCTAGATGCATCACACTAAATCTCAAATGGTTTGGAGAAGTTTGGAAGTGCTAATATCAGACAAGATGTCATCAACTATTTAAAGTGCTCGAAGCACTTCTAAGCTACCACTGTCCATATAAAGGCTCCCTTCCTAGTCAAATATTTAAGTGGAGCTACTGTCTATGAGAACCCGTTCACAAACCTCTTGTAGAAACCACATAAACTAAAGAACCCCTTGAGTTGGGTAAGATTAGTAGGAGTAGGCCACTCAATTATAGTTCTAATTTTTTCTGGGTCCACCCTCACTCCATCTGCACTTATGATGTTCCTAAGGTGAAATAATTTTTTCATATCGAATTCACATTTAGATTCTTTGGCATGAAGGGACTCATTCTCAAGTATGCTCAATACCTCCTCCACGTGTTGTAAGTGCTCCTCCCATGCCCTACTATATATCAAGATATCATCAAAAAATATAAGCACAAATTTCCTTAACTGACTCTTGAACACTTGGTTAATACAAATCTAAAAAGTAGCTAGAGCATTGGTTAACCCGAATGGCATGACCAAAAACTCAAAGTGGCCATAATGGCACCTAAAAGCTATCTTCTCTACATCCTTTACTCTCATTCTAATCTGATGGTACCCAAAGTGCAAGTCTATCTTTGAGAAGTAGAATTCACCATGTAACTCATCTATTAGCTCATCTATTCTCAAAACGGGGTACTTGTTCTTGATTGTCTTTTTGTTGAGAACCTTGTAATCTATGCACATATGCATTGTCCCATATTTTTTCATTACTAGGACCACTTCTAAGGCAAATGGACTTTTACTAGGCCTAATATGTCCCATATCTAGAAACTCCTTTATTTCCTTCTAAATCTCATCGTTATGCACCTTAGGATGATGATAGGGGTTGGTAATCACAGGCTTCACCCCCCCTCTAGTTAAATCACATGCTCTATTCCTCTCTAGTGGAACACCTAGTGGAATGCTTCCAAACACCTTTGTATGTTTAGATATGACCTCATGAATGTCTGGATGGTACTCCTTAACTTGTTTCTCTAAAGTTGTAGGCATGATCATATATTATGCTGCAAACTCTATCTAGTCATGTCTAAATAAATGTTCCATCCTCTTAAGTGAGACTACTCTAAGTCCCCCATCTGATAACCCTTTGAGAACCACTTTCTGACCCTAGTGCTCAAATCTCATTTCCAATTTCTCCAAATCTAAGGTGAAATCCACTAGAGATCTCATCCATGTCATGCCTAAGATGACATCATAATCTCCCATGTCAATAACATAGAACTTGCCTACCATGTCATAGTCTCCAATCCACATATGGATATCAAGAATAATCCAAGTACTAAGAAGCTTGTCTCCACTAGCTACCATCACTCTGAATCCCTCATGTTCCTTAGTCTGAAGTCCACACTTCTTCATAAAGCTTGCATCAATGAAATCATGGGTGGCTTCTATGTCTATCAATGAAACAACTCACTGCCCCTAAATCACACCTCTTACCTTGAAGGTTATTGATGGCTCAGTGCTGGTAAGTCAGACAATGGTCTAAAATTCTCTAACCTCCACTGCCATAGTCTCTTCTTCATCACTACTTTATGAATCTAAATATTATTGTAACTCTTCTAAAGCTGATTCTTCAACAAAAAAATACTCTAACTATTTTTCCTTTGCCTTAACCATACACTTATGTGAAGGGTCCCATGGCTCTCTGCAATGAAAACAAAGTTTTTTTCATTTTGAGCTCATTCAACTGATCACTATCAAGTCTTCCTAAATCTGCTCATGGTGGATGTGATTCATTTTCTCTCCTATCCTTTTCTTTTTTCTATGGGAAACTCTTAGACTAAAATTGAATTTTTGAACTAGAAGCCTCCATGTCCCTAGCCTTCTTAATAGCCTCTTATAGTGTAGGTGGGTTGAGGTCCTTAATGCACCCTCTTAATGGATATGCCAATCCATCCATGAAAAGCACCATAAGTCTCCTCAGTGATATATCTGTGACTAATACTGAAAGTCTCTAAAACTTAAAGATATAGTTCTCTAATTGTCCCCATTATTTCAACTGTGTCAACTCCTTAAAATGTAGTTCTGGATCCTTCTTATCAAACCACTCTATCAATCATTTTGTAAACTCAACATAAGAAGTGATTTCATCATGTCCCATAGTCACCATGCCATGGTGCCACCACTCATGTGTAACTCCATCAAGGTGTATAACAACATATTTAATGGTTTCTTATTTGGGCATAGGATTAAGCTGAAGATAGGTATCCACCTTTTGCACCCAAGATCATGTTTTAGCCTTCCTAGAAGCATCGAAATAAGGTAGAGACAATTTCCCTACTTTCTTTCGTAACTCAAAGTTTTGGTTCCTATTTATTGCAAGAGGCATGTGTCTAATACTTACATCAATATAATCTTGTAAAGATATAACTGCCTAAAATTTAGGTCCTCCACTCTCCCAATCTCTTCTAAATTGATCCTGCAAATTTGTGATCTGAGGTTCATTGGTAGGCTGTGTTAGTGTCCTCGGTGGGAAGGAAGGTAGAAGCAGTCTAGAGCTCACCGTTTTAGTGGGTTGAGCTACATGGCCCAAGTTGTCACCTACATTTCCCCTCCATTACCTCTATCTCCAATTTTTACACATTATTACCTCCATTTTAATTAATGCCACCATTATTTCCACCTCCTAAGTTGTTCATGTCAATACCCAACTAGCGTTCCATCATCTATGTCAATAGGTCCAATCATTGATTCTATAATTATGCGCTTTGCTCTGCTAACTATTGTCTCTTAACTAGTGTGTCTAATAAATATAGAAATATCTCCTCACTTGGGTCTCTTCTCTCACCCATATTGTCAATTTTTTATTCCCCTATAGTTCTATGTTCTTCTAGAACCACTTGTTCCTCTGGACCTATATTTATTACTGCTCTATTCCTTCTTGTGTTGTAATGGTGAGTGAAAGGTTGTTGATTAAAACTAGACATGTCCCTATTTATACATTCTTTAACCCTTCAAGATGGAAAGATTTTTTGCTTTGATACCACTGTAATAACCATCCCTATTTTTCCAATGAAAGAAACTTATGAACTACTATGTCAATCAATTAAATTACTTAATGATCAATAAGGCATTTTGTCAAACACTTGACAAACATACAACTATACATGTAAAACTTGAAACTCCTTATTTGCTATTAGACACTAATTTATAGTATAAATGTGCACATATAATTGCCTTATGGGCTGCAATAAATATTCAAATTTGTATTAAAAAATTATAATGCTTAGATATAAAAATTTGATAAAATAAGCCTAGAAATTAGTGTTGTAGTGACCCACAGAGAAAATTATAGCCTTCCAGTCCTCTAATCAGTGAGAATAAATAAGTAAACTTGATGCAAACACTGTTCATGCACTATAGCAGCACTATTCATGGCACTATAGCAATTTTACTATTCACAAGTTACTGTAGCAAAATCACTATTCATGCACCTTGTAGCAAAAACACTATCCATACACACTATAGAAAAACACTATTGGTGGCTCCTATAGCAAATCATTATTCTACCATTCTTTGTTGTAAATCTAATAAGCCCAATGTGTTTCCTAAATGAAAACACCATCAATCCTTCTGATTGTGTCTTTCAACAATGAAGAGAATGCTAGTAAAGAGGGATTTCATCCTCCAAGCTCGAAAATCAAATTTCCAGGAAATACAATAGCATAACATTAATCTCCTCCAAAAACCCCTAAATGGAAGCTCTTCTATTTATTTTATAGAGTCATCATAAAGAGTCCATTCCTTTGTTTTGTCAATGTTGGATAAAACATAACTCCTTTTATGTAACTTATGTATCTGATGAATTATAAAATAAAGGGGATTCTTTTATTTAAATAATTCTCACAAACTATAGAATATGCATTAATAAAGTTAAATATTTAAATTTAAATTTATAAAATAACTTCATTAATGCCTAATAAATCATATCAATGATAAATAAATCTTCTTATCAATTTTAAACAATTACCATCGACATGTCACTGCGCCTAGAAGTCCAACCATGTCCATTCAAGACTTACTATAAATAGTAAGTATGCCCAAAACTTCCTCAAACCCCTCAAAAAGATATGCAACTGAAACTATGTAGTCCAAATGGCCTCTAAGTCCCTTTAATGACCTGGTTAGCCTACGAGACCATAGGGAAATAGGCTAATGATAACATCATGCTATGAATTTTAGAAAGGGGAAATTACAGATGCATCATGAGAAATACAAATAAAGTTTGAATCTTTATATTTTAAAAACATTAAAAACCACTTAAGATTTGGTATTACATATCATTAAAACTTAAAATTTGTGATTCATCATGAGAAACATGCATAAAGTTTAAATATTTTGATCTTAAACACCTTCAAAATTGCTTAAGTTTTTTTATTACATACATTCAGACTTCTAAGTTGTGATGCATCATGAAAAATATGCATAAGGTTTGAATCTTTAGATCTTAAACACATTCAAAATCACTTAATATTCAATATTAAGTATCATTCAAATTTAAAATTTGTGATGCATCATGAAAGACGTGCATTAAGTTTAAATCTTTTGATTTTAAACATCTTTGAAATCGTTTAAGCTTCGGTATTACAGTGAACACTTTTTCTATAAATTTTAGAAAGGAGAAATTACAGATGCATCATGAGAAATACAAATAAAGTTTGAATCTTTATATTTTAAAAGCATTAAAAACCACTTAAGATTTGGTATTACATATCATTAAAACTTAAAATTTGTGATTCATCATGAAAAATATGCATAAAGTTCAAATATTTTGATCTTAAACACCTTCAAAATTGCTTAAACATTTTTATTACATACATTCAGACTTCTAAGTTGTGATGCATCATGAAAAATATTCATAAGGTTTGAATCTTTAGATCTTAAACACATTCAAAATCACTTAATATTCAATATTAATTATCATTCAAATTTAAAATTTGTGATGCATCATGAAAGACGTGCATTAAGTTTAAATCTTTTGATTTTAAACATCTTTGAAATTGTTTAAGCTTCGGTATTATAGTGAGCACTTTTGAATCTTATTTATGAAAGAGAAAATAAAGTCCAAATGGCATGATAAGGTAATATGTATACTTGGTTTTGTATCTATTTGATTTTCTAATGAAAAGTTATAATGATGCAAAGTGACCCTCTTGAGAAGATTTATCACTTAACCATGTTTTTACTAGAAAACACTCAGAGGGCAGGTCATAAGGGTTAATTTGATTATTTTAAAAAACTAAAAATACCTTTTTGAGTGTATTTTTAAGATGTTTTTGTAAATATAAGATATGATGAGTTTTGATCATATATTGCTTTGTGATTTTCTATTTTTCCATCTTTTAAAGGTGTTGATGTGATTGTGTACAAGTGTGTATTGATTTTTAAGCCATATATTTTGATCTGCAAATCCATTTTTGATACCACTAATTACATTAGAAAGCTGATTTATTTCACTTTGTAATGATGTTGATTTAAAATTAAAGAAATTATATTTAAAATTAGTCAATGTCACAACTGAAATGGTGGTTTTAGGCCCTCAATATGCCTTTATAAGCTAATTTATGAGCAAAGCATCAAATTAAAAGGGTTTTAAATGTGTTTCAGATCCAAAGATTTAAAAATTATGTATGTTTCTCATAATACATCATAAATTTGAAATTTAAATGATATGTAATATCAAAGTTTAATCAGTTTTGAATGTGTTTAAGATCTAACGATTTGAACTCTATGCATGATTCTCATCATAAACCACAACTTTGAAATTTAAATGATATATAATACCAAAGCTTAAGAAATTTTAAGGGTATTTAAGATTAAATAATTTAAACTTTATGCATATTTATTATAATACATTATATCTTTAAAATTTGAATGATATGTAATACCAAAACTAAAATAGTTGTGAACATGTTTAAGATCCAAAGATTTAAATTTTATGAACATTTCTCATGATGCATTGCAACTTTAAAATTTGAATGATATGTAATACCAAAGCTTAAACATGTTTTTAATATTTTTAAGATATAAAAATTCAAGCTTTATACATGTTTAGTATGATGCATCATAAATTTTAAATTTGAATGAAAGAATACCGAAACATGAGTGATTTTGAACATGTGTAAGATTCAAAATTTATGAGCATTTTTAATTATGCATCACAATTTTAGAATTCGAATTATATGTAATACTAAATCTTATGTAAATTTGAACATGTTTAAGATCTAAATATTTAAAATACATGCATGCTTTTCATGATTCATCACAACTTTAAAATTTGAATGATATGTAATATTGAAGTTTAAACTATTTTGAACGTGTTTAAGATCCAAAGATTTAAACTTTATGCACATTTTGCATGATGTATCCTAAATTTAAAATTTAAATGATATGTAAAATTAAAACTTAAGTAGTTTTTAAATGTGTTTAAGATCCAAAGATTCAAATTTTATGTGCATTTCTCATGAGGCATCACAACTTTAAAATTTAAAGATTAAAAGGTTTTAAACATGTTTAAGATCTAAAGACTCAAAATTTTTGTACATTTTTTTACAATAAATAATAACTTTTAAATTTGAATAATATGTAATACCGAAACTTAAGTGGTTTTGAACATGTTTAAGATCCAAAGATTCCAACTTTATGCATGTTTCTCATGATGCATTGAAACTTTAAAATTTAAATGATGTGATACTGAAGCTTAAGTGATTTTGAATGTGTTTTAGATCTAAATATTTAAACTTTATGTGCATTTTTCATAATGCATTATATTTTTAAAATTTAAATGATATAATAACAAAGATTAAGTGGTTTTGAATATGTTTAAAATTCAAAGATTTAATTTTTATTTGTGTTTCTCATGATGCATCATAGTTTTTAAATTTTAATGATGTGTAATGCTAAAGATTAAGTAGTTTTCAACATGTTTAAAATCCAAAGATTATAAATTTATGTGTTTCTCATGATGTATTATAACTTTGAAATTTGAATGATATGTAATACTGAAACTTAATCAATTTTGAATGTGCTTAAGATCCCAAAATTTAAATTTTATGCACATTTCTCATGATGCATCACAACTCTAAAATTTTAATGATATGTAATACTAAAGTTTAAGTGGTTTTAAGCTTGTTAAAGATCAAAAGATTAAAAATTTATGCATGTTTCTCATGATGCAGCACAACTTTGAAATTTGAATGATATTTAATTCTAAATCTTAAGTGGTTTTGGTATTACATATCATTCAAATTTAAAAGTTATGATGAATCATGAGACATACACATAAAGTTTGAACTTTTAGATCTTATACACATTCAAAACTATTCAAACTTAGATATTCCATCATTCAAATTTTAAAGTTACAATGCATCATGAGAAATGCACATAAAGTTTGAATCTTTGGATCTTCAACATGTTCAAAATCGCTTAAGCTTTGATATAACATATTTTTAAAATTTTAAAGTTGAAATGCATCATGAGAAATGTCTATAAAGTTCAAAACTTTATATCTTAAACATGTTCAAACCCACCTAAGCTTTAGTATTATATATCATTTAAATTTAAAATTTGCAATGTATCATGAGAAATAGGCATAAATTTTGAATCTTTGAATCTTAAAAATATTCAAAATCACTTAAGCTTTAGTATTACATATCATTCAGATTTAAAAGTTACAATGCATCATATGAAATTTGCATAAATTTTGAATTTTAAATATGTTGAAAACCACTTAATCTTTGGTTTTATATATCATTCAAATTTAAAAATTGTGATGCATCATGATAAATGTACATAGAGTTTAAATATTTAGATCTTAAACACCTTGAAAAATTTCTAAGCTTTTGTAATACATATCATAAGAATTTCAAAGTTACAATGTATTAGGAGAAATATGTATAATATTCAAATCTTTAGAATTTATACAAAGTTCAAAACTATTTAAGCTTTGATATTACATCCTTCAAATTTCAAAGTTATGATGGATTATCAAAAATGTGCCTAAATTTTCAATCTTTAGATCTTAAACATGTTTAAAACCACTTAAGCTTTGGTATTACATATCATTCAAATTTCAAAGTTCTGATCTATTATATACAATATGCATAAATTTCAAATCTTTAGATCTTAAATATGTTCAAAACTGTTTAAACTTTAGTATTACATATCATTAAAATTTTAAATTTATGATGCATCATAAAAAACACACATTAATTTTAAATCTTTAGATCTAAAATACCTTAAAAAATATTTAAGTTTTTATATTACATATCATATAAATTTCATATGAAATGCGTATAAAGTTTGAATCTTTGAATCTTAAACACATTCAAAATTGATTAAGTTTTGATATTATATATCCTTCAAATTTTAAAGTTGTGATGTATCATGAGAAGCATTTGTAAAATTTAAATCTTTAGATCTTAAACCCATTCAAAACTACTTAAGCTTTAGTAGTACATATTATTCAAATTTTAAAGTTGTAATTTATCATTAAAAATTGTCGCAACTTACTATTTGACTATTTTTTGATAGACAATATTATATATATTAGCATATTTTTGAGTGTTGATCATTTGATACTTACATATAAATATTGATTGATATTATGTTGTAGCAACATACTATTATCCTATAGTGATATATTATTATCTTGAAATGACATATCATTATCTTGTAGCAACATACTATTATCTTGTAGCAACATTCTTTTATCTCACAATAATAATTTTACAACATACTTTGATCTTACAGTAATATAATTTGATATTACATATTAATGATGTCATCAATAGTCTTTTATTGTGATGATTATGTAGTTCATGTGTGTGTGTGTGTGTGTGTGTGTTTTAATGTAGAGAAGATACTACTGATAACATGTTTTAATGGTTGTAGGTTGGCAATGAATTTTGGTAGTTGAGATAATAATGGTGGAGGTAGTGAGTAGCTGAATAATACCATCACTAGATAATAAATATAATGGTAATGAGCCATATAATTCTTGAGTAGTTACAACATGATTTATGTCTCTTTTTTATCTTATTTTATTCATTTAATCTTGATTGATATTTTCATTTTTTTTATCTCGCTTGATTATGGTTGTCCACTTTTAATTTTTATTATTTTCTTTATTTGGTGACTTTTGTGTGTTAGCTTGGTAATAAATTGTCTTTTTATCATAGTTATTATTATTTTATTTGGGTCATTAAGAGGTTCAAATACTTTAATTATCATTTCAGGCCTGTTAACTTGTTACCCAACATAGATCATATTGTAATTAAAATTATTTAATATGTCTTCTTATCTTGGTTCTATCACCAAGAGGCCTTGGGAAGGTTAATGTCATGCATTATAATAGAGTGGTACTCTATGATGACCTTGATTTAATAAATTTATGGGCAAGAAGTAATCCATACTTAATGTTATTTATTAAATAAAATTATGTTAAGTCATGATGACCATTAAGGGGTTATGGACTTTGGCTCTGCATTATAGTTAAAATTAAAATAAAATTTATCTATTTTTAAATAGATAAATAAATAAAAATTAGGAAATCAAAAAAATAAATAAATCAAAAGAAGAAAATCAAAAAAATAAACAAATTAAAAATATATATTTATTGATTAAGGCAAAAGAATGGCTTTTAGGAGTTGACTCTTCACCCAAAAAAGAGTAATCGATTGTTTTACTTGGAAAATAATGTCTTTTTACTATGTTGGCTTATGGAGAAAACCCTAGAGGAAAAATGGTGGACATGGAGAATAATGTAGGTTCAGATTTCATCTCAACAGGATTTAATGACTTGAATAAAAATCGTGCTTGGGTAGAGAAAAGAAAGAAGAAAGCAAGCTATGGAAAAGAAAAAAGAATAATGGAGCTAGGCAAACATTATTTTATGAAGGGTAACCAAGGAAAATTTTAGTTTCTCCCCCTTAGGATAGATTTGTGCCAAGTAAGTGATATTTTTTATTTTTTATTGGAGTTTGTATTTTATGATTGCATAGGGTTGGATTGACTCTTCAAATCTAGTTATGGGTTTAAAATCTCACTTGGTGTACAAGGTTTAAAATTTTGATTTATTATTGAAATGTTTTGGTGGTTAAGGTATTAAAATATTAGATACTCATTTTATTCACTATTGGAAGTGTTTCCTTATAAATGGTATGCTTGATGTTTTCTTTTTATGTTATAATTATTTTATGGCCATGTGGGTGTTTCCTTTTTGTTGTATTTATTTTATAGCTCATGGGTTTTTATTATTCTATTTTTATTTGACCCTAATGGTATTTATAAATAGTTTTTGAAAATATGGTATGATAGTCAAGTTGTATGTTTTCTATTTTGGCTTATTTTTCTTGGATTTTGGTACATTCTGAAGTATTGATGTAAAAGTATTGTTAACCTTATTTTACCTCTTGCATTTTTTTTTCTAAGATTAAAATATGATTGAGTCCATTACTTTTCTCTTGGAAAAAAATATAGATCTGGGTGTTGTATTTTATGATTGCATACTTGATAGATTTGATAGGCCCATTTTTGTAAGAGAATCTTGTGAAACTTTTGTTGTGATATTGTTGGCTCTGTTAATACATAATGTTGAGGTTATTATATTTGATGATGTTCTATAATGACTATAAATTACTCAATGATGGTTATAATGACTATATATATATATATATATATATATATATATATATATATATATATATATGCCCAAATCTTGAATTCCTGACTCCACCATTCAACTGATGCTTGCGGTGGTTAGGGCCACCAATTAGAGGGATGATAGGATAGGTCGAGTAGTGTGTGAATCATTTGGTAGTTGTTCTTTCATTCTCAAGTTACATGATATATTTGGTACTAGTCTTACTTAGTTTCAGTGATTAAATGCTTACTATAGCATGTTTAAAATTACTCTTCTTATGTATTGTTACTGTATCAACTTCTTGCAATGTAAGAGAGTATGATGTATTTTTTGTATAAACTTGAATTTGATGTAATTACTGCTCATAACTCATAGACTTTTATCAAAAATAAATTTTGGGTTTTATTCTCTTCAATTTAACCTTCAAAACTCATATTTAAAGTATTTTTTATTGAGTATTAAGAGAGAAAATCAAGTTTCAATATGATTGGATTTTGTTATTTAAATCAAAGATATCTTGTAACAATTTAATTCTCTTTCTGCAACATGATTTTTTAGAGTTATCTTTTTTGCTTGTTGATCCTATAACATCTACTTGAAATAAAAATTATTATTAAATCATGTTTTAGATTATGTTTGGCATTAAGTATAAATAGTAAATATGATGCAATGATCCTTAAATTTATGAGATATTAGTATAAAGATCTATATATGATAGTACCATTGCATATATTTTTTATGTATGAAGTTAAATGAGCAAGAACATCTTTAGAAGCTTATATATTCTGATAGAATGATATGGACATGCTTTATCTTAGTTGGTCCATTTATGGTTAAGACCTAAATTTATTAGTGCAATCACTCTTTTACATTATGATTCTTGGATTTTAAATGCAATGTTGTATGTTTTAATTTCTTGAATATTGAAAATGGTGTATGAATGAAATTGTACATGTGTAATGTTGATTATGGGTTGTGGGTGTATTATACAAATCCTAATCATGCATAGTGAACTATGTTCTTAATTTTAATTACACTCTGAATAAAGTGACACTCAAATTTTTTTGGGTTATTTCACTTGGTATCAGAGCCTATGCTTAAAGGTCTTTATTGAGTTTTGATGCATTTCACTTATTTTAACTTGTGCTTAAAAAATTAATTAATATTTTTTATGATTATGCATACCTTGGCAAAAAAACTATGTGGCATAATATACTTTGGGTGGCTATAAATACACCTAGTGTAGATGTACACATCCTTCTAGAGGCATATTTTGTTAACTTGTATGTGTATGCTTTGTGATGGTTGAGTGCCACCTATCTGTCTCTATTGTCAACTAAATTAAAACCTCTATGCTGGTATGCATAATAAACTAGGGATAAATTTATATGTCTTGTATAGTTGATACATGTATTATATGATTGAGGTCATGTGTGACCCTTATAAAGTCACTTAACCCCTTGGATGAGTCGATTAGTGATTTATTTATACAAGTATATAATGCTGAAAGTTTCGATATTATGGAATGTATATGTGTGTGTGTGTATACAAAAATTGGTAAAATTTATGCAGGTAATCATGTAACCCTATGGGATCTTAATCATTCATTGACCAAAATATGTTGATCTCCATCACCTTGACTAAATCACCCTTTTCTAATCTCAGCTTGCATTAATATAGGTCTCGCTTGACTATTGATTAACCTGTATAGACAAGTCAATATGAGTTAAAGTGATAAAGACCATTATTAGAGTTTAGAATAATTATTTCATAATTTTTAGAAATTTTATCTAGGCATTAAGTCCTTAAAGGGTTAAGGTGTGACTTATGCTAGGAGGTTATTTGAGGAGAGAATATACTTGATTCACTTGAGTAAATCATCTAGTTTTAAAAAATTTGTTGGTTGGGGACTGATTTGAGTTTTTTGGGTTGATAGACTTGAATGGTTATTGATTACCATTACCATTCTATTGTATATGCATTAATCTAATTTAATGATAAGATTTATAAGAGGAAGACCTTGAAATTAAATTTTTATTATGAAGACAACTTGGTGAGTTGTTGAATATTTAATCATTTTTTGGTGGTTTGTTAATTTATAAATTACTCTCTTAAGTCTTATAAGGACTATGTTATAATTAAAGTTATTCCATAGCTCTTATGTGATTTATGTGGCTACCTTTACTCTCTTTTTAAGTAAAGTCTTGAGTGGAATTAGTAGGCCTTATTTATATCTTAAGGACCTAATTGAAAACTTGATGAAGTTAGCCTACTGTGATTCTTGGAATATTAACTATATTTACCTTGAATTAATAAATTGATTTTTAAATGAAGATTATCTGAAATCGATACTTTTCTTATTGAATATAATCTTTGTAAATAATAAAATAATAAAATAATAAAATATGAATTAAGGTTTGACAGGTTAAGTGAGGTTCAAATGGTATCCCAACTTATTATTGGTTCTTATATGGCACAAGTATAAGGTAAGAAAGAGCTTTGTTTCATGACTAGTGCTTGTGAAGCATTATTTTGTCCAAGGTAGTGAATTTATAATTAAGATCATTTTTTTTTTTGACTGAATGCTGATATTTGGTTGATATCATAAATGATAAGTTTTTTTAACCATCTTAAAAATTATTAAAATATTGAGGATTGGTGCTCTCAACATATTAAGGATTGTTATGGGATTAATTTTTATAATATTCTATTCATATAAATTAAATATTTTTTATAATATATACTCAAATACTAAATTATTGAGATGATATAACACTCTTGTGATGAGTGGAATTCAATTGAGTGGTATAAGATGCTCATGGTTGAGCAATGTTGTTTCAAGACAAATATACCCTTAGAAGGTGGTGTAATTAAACACTAAATACAAAAAATTGTTAATAGATCCTTATGAGGTAGTGCTAGAATTTATAGCAATGATTATAAAATAAGATACTACTATTACTATTGATATATCTTGAGTAAATTAAAATAATGTTTATTTCAAAAGAACAATTACTTATTGATTTCATGTAGTTATGTTTTTTACAGCTATGACAAGAAGGTGTATGTTTTGCTTACCTATATGTGTCACTATAAGCGACTAATTATAACTATACAATTTTTTTTTAAGTGAATTATGATTGATGCTTGGGTAACACTATTGGATCCAAAGTAGTGGACTTGTAAGCAAGACTAGGAAGATTTTTCTAGTTGAAATATTATTATGGTTAGCTGATTGTAACTATCATGTAAAGTGAAAGTGAATAATTATTATGTTCTTTGATATTGAGATATTAAAATTTATAAATTTTATTTGAAATTAATGATTATGAAAATCTATAATTTTAATGATAGAAACCTTCACCATGAGCCTTGGCTGAGTCCACGTTTCCCAAGACCATATTGTGTAGGATAAACAATGATAGTCAACCATTCAAGTATTTAGGTAAGCCAATTAGGATACTGGTGATAAAAAATTATGATTAGAATAAAAAGATAAATTCCTAGTATCTGATGATATCTTGTTTAGATGAGCCCTCATATGATACTTAAGGTATGATAGTCTTAAGAGGACTGAGGGTGTGACTCAAACATGGAGGACCAAGTGGGGATAAATGTGACTAACTTATTTGGGCAAGTTAGAGACTTTTGGGGATATCCTAGATTTGTGGATTGTGTGATCCATCTAAGTCATGAAGCGTAAACCTTTTTGGTAATATTTGAGATTCATGGATATAGATTTTAGGTCTTTTTCCAACACACCCTTCCTTGAAAGAAGGTGATGGTAAATTTGAGATCCTTGGGATTGATTATTTGGTACTTATGATAGATGTTTGTTGTCATTTAGCTGACATCTAGACATCAGGTGATCTGATAAGAATCATAAATCTTTGTGCTTCACTTTTAAATGTGTTTGTGTGTTGTGATGTGAAAATATCCTTAGCATAAATTATTAAAATAAATGAATAAACATGTGTATCCTATTCCATGTGGTTTTTTTATTGCATGTAAAATTATTTTATGTTGTGTAAACATCTATGTTATATGTGATTATGTTATACCATGTAACATTACAGTTTGTTTATGTTATTAAACATTATTTCATGTATGTCATAAACAAAAGTGTGACCTTGTTCTGTTAACTCTTTATATTAAGCAATGTAATCATGAACTACTTTGTGATGCAATTTTTTCCTTTAAAAAATAATCATCTGTTAATTAAATTTGATATGATATAGTATTGTATTATGTAATATAATCTTGCATTGTTGCTCTAGTGATGAAAATTGATGAAAGTATGAGATTGAAGGTAAAGAAGCATTATATCTATATTAATTTAGACTAGGTATGGGTTAGGAAGTGGATTCTCTCTTAGGCTAAAAAATTATTTTTTCTCTTTGCATGAGGTAGCTACCTTATTCATTCGAGTGTGTGCACCATGTGTGCCACAAGTTAGTAATGGGATATTCATGCTTAATGATCATTTTGTGGATTAAGTGTTACCTTACCCATCTCTTGAAGGTTGTTATAAAAATAACTTGTGTAGAATTTCTTGATGTAGCCTTATGAATCACTAGTTGGTCCTATAAGTTAGATTATTATGTATTATAACAAGGTTGTACTTGATTGTAAATACAAGCATGTGATGTTATGAAATAGATATTTTTTTATGAAAAAATATTAGTGAAAGGGATATTTTGATCTATTTAAAGGCATGGCTAGCATGTATGCCTATACTCAGAAGGGGCAATGTGAAGTTCTAATCAAGCAATTTTAAAATTCTTGGTACTACCAAGAAGTGTTTTAAAAATTATGGTGGAATTAGGATCCTTTTAACTATCATGTGAGCTCAAAATATAATGAAGAACATACTAAAAACTTTGAGGGTTGCATGTGAATGCCTAGAATGGATTCTTTAATATTTGTAGTTGGTGTAGAATGCTACACTAACCTATAAATGATGTAAATTTTGGTAACTATGACAACATAGTTGGTTGGTTATTAATTTCATTTTAAGATGAATGAAAAGAAATTATAAGTATGATTACTATGATAGTTTATATTTTATGGTGAATATTACAAAGTTATGCTTGAGATATAACTAATTTTTGTGTAAAATACTTTAGATTTAACTATTTTTTTGCTAAATCAGTTGTTATAAATTATAGGTTGATAATTGAGTAGAATTATTCAAGTTATTTTAATTTTAACCATGAAATTATTAATTTCTTAGAAGTTATGTCCATTTTATAATAAAAATTCTAAAATAAAACAACTTTAATTTCAAAATTCTAATTTTGATTTTTCGAATCATGTTAAAATTTTGTGAAAGAATGTATAAATTTAAGTATGTATGAGTGCTCTAAAACATGACCTTTACTCATATGAGGTTTAAATTTTTAAAATAGTTGTAGTATAATTGTTATTGAATGTTTTGATTTGATCCTTTCTCCATTGGTTATGGAAATTTGTGAATCATTATTTAAAGAAAGATTCAAAATTTTCACTTAGTTGTACTTTTTGTAAAGTGGTATATTATTAAAATCAGTAGATGATTGATTAAAATATTTAAAAAAATAAAGAGAATCAACAAATCATGGTAAAATAGGACTTGTTGAGTGAAATAAATGTTATATGAGAAGATATGTTATTGTTTTAAATAACATTATCCATGGTTGTTTTAATTTATCACTATGATGCATCCTTATTAAGGAGAGGGAGATGTCACAACCTACTATTTGAATATATTTTGATAGATATTATTATATGTATTAATACTTTTTTTAGTGTTGATCATCTGATACTTACATATAGATGTTTATTGATACTATCCTGTAACAACATATCATTATCCTAAAATGACATATTGTTGTCTTGTAGTGACATATTGTTATTCTAAAATGACATATTTTTATCTTGAAATAACAATCCTATAGAAATATACTTTGATATTGCATATTAATTATGCCATCAATATAATCTTATATTTGATGATTATATAATTCAAATTTACATGTATATATGTTTTATTTCATTTGAGTCTTCTTGTCTTGATTATATCATCAAAAGACCTCAAGAAAGTTAATGCCATGTACTATAATGGAACAGGACTCCATGATGACCTTGATTTAATAAATTTGTGGGCTCTTAGTAACCCATACATAATGTTATTTATTAAATAAAATTGTGTTAGGTTGTGATGACCCATCAGGTGTTGTGGACTTTGACCATACATTATAGTTAAAATAAAAATAAAATTTATCTATTTTTAAATAGATAAATAAATAATAAGAAGAAAAATAAAAAGATAATTTTTTTTAATTGATTAAGGCAAAAGCATGTCTTTTAGGGTTGACTCTTCACCCCAAAAAAGTGTAATCGATTTTTTTACTTGGAAAAGAATGTCTTTTTATTGTGTTGGCTTATGGAGAAAACCTTAGAGGGAAAATGGCAACCATGAAAAATAATACAAGTTTAGATTTCATCTCAATAGAATTTAATGGCTTGGGAAAAATTCATGCTTGGATAGAGAAAAAAAAAAGAAGAGAGCAAGCCATGGAAAAGAGAAAAAGGATGGAGCTAGGTAAGAATTTTTTTCGAAGAGTAACTAAGGAAAATTTTAGTTGCTCCTCCTTAGGGTAGATTTGTGCCAAGTGATATTTTTTAAATTTTTTTATTAAAGTTTGTATTTCATGGTTGTGTATAGTTGGATTGATTCTTCATATCTGGTTGTGGGTTAAAAATATTATCTGATGTACAGGGTTTAAAAATTAGATTTATTATCGAAATATTTTATTCATGACTGGAAGTATTGCCTTAAAAATGGTATGTTGGATGTTTTCTTTATTATGTTATAATTATTTAATGGCCATGTGGGTGTTTCTTTTTTGTTGTATTTATTTTAAAACTAATAGGTTTTTATTATTCTATTTTTATTTGACCTTGCTGGTCTTTATGGGTAGTTTGTGAAAATGTGACATGATAGTCAAGTTGTATATTTTTTATTTTAGCTTATTTTAATAAGATTTTGGTACATTTTGAAGTATTGGTCTAAATGTATTGCTACCCTTATTTTTTCTTTTGAAATTTTTGGTTGGAGTTAAAATATGAGAGCTTTTGGAAAAAAATATAGATCTAGGTGTTATATTTTATGATTTAATGATTGAAAGATTTGAAAGACCTATTTTTGTAAGAGCATCTTGTGAAGGTTTTGTTGTAGTTTTTTTGGATCTGTTAATAAATAATGTTGAAGTTATTATGTTTGATGATGTTCAGTACTAGCTATAAATTTTTCAATGATATGTGTGTGTGTGTGTGTGTGTGTGTGTGTGTGTGTGTGTCACACCTTTACCCAAAGCTCTAATTCTTCACTCCACCACCTAGCTAATGGTTAGAGTGATGAGTTCCATTAATTAGAAGGCTCATAAAATGGGATAGGACAGTGTGCATATCATTTGGTGGCCACTCTTTCATTATAGAGTTGCATGATGTGTTTGGTACTATCCTTACTAAGGTTTAGTGATTAAATTCTTGTTGTAGTATGTTTAATATTACTCTTATGTATTATTGATGTAGTAACTTCTTACAACGTAAGAGAGTATGTTGTATTTTTTGTATAAATTAAAATTTGATGTAATTATTGCTCATAATTCATAGATTTTTATCAAAAATGATTTATGCATTTTATTTTCCTCAATTTAACCTTTGAAATGCATATGTGAAGATCTTTTTTATTGAGTATTAAGAGAGAAAATTGAATTTTAATGACTAGATTTTGTTATTTAAAATAGAGATATCCTATAGTAATTTAATGCACTTCTTACAACATGGTTTTTAAGAGTTATCATTTTTGTTTGTTGATCCTATATCATCTACTTGGAATGAAAATTGTTATTAAATCATATTCTATCTTATGTCTACTATTAAATGTAAAGATTAAATATGGTGTAGTGATCTTTATATTTATGAGATCTTGGTATAAAGATCTATATAGGATAGTACCATTGCATATCTCTTTTATGTATGAAGTTAAATGAGCAAAAACATTCTTGGAAGCTTGTACATTTCTATATAATGATGTGGGCATGCTTTATCTTGGATGATCTAATTATGGTTAAGACCTAAATTTGTTGGTGCAATGACTCTTTTACATTATGAGTCTTGGATTTTAAATGCAATGTTGTTTTTTTTGATTTCTTGAATATTAAAAATGGTGTATGAATAGAATTATACAGGTGTAACTTTGATAATGGATTATGGGTACATTATACAAATCCCTACCACACATAGTGAACTATGTTCTTAATTTTGCTTGCACTCTGAATAAAGTGATGCTAAAAAATTTGAGTTATTTCATAAATGTGCATAAAGTTTGAATTTTTGGATCTTAAACACATTCCAAACGGCTTAATATTTGGTATTACATATCATTCAAATTTCATAGTTATGATGCATCATGAGAATCTCGCATACAATTCAAACTTTTATATCCTAAACACATTCAAAACTACTAAATCTTTAGTATTACATATCATTCAAATTTCAAAATTGTGATGCATTATGAGAAACACTCATAAATTTTGAATCTTTATATCTTAAACACCTTCAAAACTATTTAATCTTCAGTAGTACATATCATTCAAATTTAAAAGTTATGATGCATCATATGAAATGTGCATAAATTTTGAATCTTTAAATTTTAAACATATTGAAAACCTATTTAAGCTTTGGTATTACATATCATTTAAATTTTAAATTTTCAATGCACATAAAGTTTAATTTTTTTGGCTTTTAAACATGTTAAAATTTTCTTAAGCTTCAGTATTACATATCCTTCAAATTTCAAAGTTGTGATGAATTGTTAAAATCATGGATAAAGTTTGAGTATTTAGATCTTAAACACATTAAAAACCATCTAAGCTTTGGTATTACTTATGATTAAAATTTTAAAGTTTTTATGCATAATGAGAAATGTGTATAAAATTTGAATTTTATGATCTTAAACACCTTCAAAATCTTTTAATCTTCAAAATTACATATCATTAAAATTTTAAAGTTATAATGGATTATGAGAAATACAAATAAATTTCAAATATTTGGATATTAAACACATTCAAAACCCTTTAAGCTTTGGTATTACATATCATTCAAATTTCGAAGTTGTGTTATATTACGAGAAACGTGCATAAAGTTTGAATCATTGGATCTTAAACACTTTCAAAATCACTTATATTTTGATGATATCATTTAAATTTTAAAGTTGTGATGTATCTTATGAAATTAATGTAGATTTCAAATCTTTAGATCTAAAAATTTCAAAGTTATGATGCATCATTCAAATTTGATAAAAAATGATGCATTATGAGAAATGCACATAAAGTTTGAATCTTTAAATATTAAACCCATTCAAAAACACTTAAGCTTTATTATGACATCATTATAATTTCAAAGTTTTGATGCATTATAAGAAAAACTTATAAATTTCAAAGTTGTGATGCATTATGGGAAACGTGCATAAAGATCAAAGACTTGAGCTTTATAATAAATTTAAAATTTGAATGATTTGATAATGCATGCACATTTCCAAATTTTTAAACATGTTTAAAATAAAAAGACTTGAACTTTATTTGCATTTCACATGATGCATCATAACATTGAAATTTTAATGATATGTAATATTGAAGCTTAAATATTTTTTAACATGTTTAAGATACAAAGATTCTAACTTTATGCATGTTTCTCATGAGGCATCACAAATTTAAAATTTAAGTGATATGTGATACCAAAGATTAAGTGGTTTTTAATGCATTTAAGATCCAAATATTTGAGATTTATATGCATTTATCATCATGCATCATAACTTTAAAATTTAAATGTTCTAATAATGAAGCTCAAGTGGTTTTATACATGTTTGAAAATGAAATATTCGATTTAATTCATATTTTATATGTTGCATCATAAATTTAAAATTTTAATGATATATAATATAAAATCTTAAGCATTTTTGAATGTGTTTGAGATCTAAACATTCAAATTTTTAAATTTAAATGATATGTAATACCAAAGCTTAATCGGTTTTAAACTTTGCATACATTTTAAGTATTTGAACTTAATGCATATTTATCATAATATGAGATTAATATTTAAATTTTCTCATAATACATATTTAGGATTTGAATTTTATGTGCATTTCTCATGATGCATCACAACTTTGAAAGTTAAATGATATGTAATGTTGAAGCTTAAGCAGTTTTGAATATGTTTAAGATCCAATGATTTGAGCTTTATGTGGATTTCTCATGATACATCATAAATTTGAAATTAGAATGATATGTAATACCAAAAATTAAGTGGTTTTGAATGTGTATGAGATCCAAAGATTCAAACTTTATGTGCATTTCTCATGATGCATCACAACTACAAAATTTTGATGATGTAATACCAAAGCTTAAGTGGTTTTGAATGTGTTTGAGAACCAAAGATTTGAATTTTATACACATTTCTCATAATGCATGGCAACTTTGAAATTTAATTGATATGTAATGTTGAAGCTTATGTGATTTTAAATGCATTTAAGATACAAAGATTATAACTTTATATGGGTCTCTCATAATACATCACAACTTTAAAATTAGAATGGCATATAATACTAAATTTTTAACAATTTTGAACATGTTTAAGATCAAAATATTTGAAACTTATGTGTATTTCATATGATGCATAAAATGTTTAAGTGTTATGTTTCATATGTAATGCCAAAGCTTAAGTGGATTTGAACATGTTTAAGATCTAAAGATTTAAAATTTATGCATGTTTCTCATGATGCATCACAACTTTGAAATGTGAATGATATATAATATGAAAGCTGAAGTAGTTTTAAATGTGTTTAAAATGCAAAGTTTTAAACTTTATGTGTATTTAACTTGATGCATCGCACCTTTGAAATCTGATTGATATGTAATATCAGAGATTAAGTGGTTTTGAATGTTTTTTAGATCTAGAGATTCAAACTTTTTTCATTTACTCATGATGCATCACAACTTTCAAATCTAAATGATATATAATATTGTAGAGATGCACCATGAGTAACATGAATTTTTTTGAATCTTTAGATTTAAAACACATTCAACACCACTTAATCTTTTATATTATATATCAATCAAATTTCAAAGTTGTGATGCATCATATGAAATATGAATGATATGTAATACTTTAGTGATGAATCATGAGAAACATGTAGAGAGTTTGAATCATTAGATCTTAAACATGTTAAAAATTTGATTAAGATTTAGTATTAAATATCATTTAAACTTTAAAGTTGTGATGCATCATGATAAATGGGAATAAAGTTTAAATATTTGGATCTTAAACACTTTTAAAATAGCTTAAATTTTTGTATTACATATCATTCAAATTTCAAAGTTGCAATACATCATATCAAACATGAATAAATTATAAATATTTAGATCTAAAACACATTCAAAACTTTTTAAGGTTTGGTATTACATATCTTTCAAATTTTAAAATGTGATGCACTATGAAAATGTGCATAAAGTTCTAATCTTTGGATATAAAAAATAAACAAATTTTAAATATTTAGATCTAAAACACATTCAAAATTGCTTAAGCATCGGTATTACATATCATTCAAACATAGAACTTGTGATACATCATGAAAAATATGCATAAAGTTCAAATATTTATATCTTAAACAAGTTGAAAACCACTTAAGCTTTATTATTATATATCATTCAAATTTTAAAGTTCTGATTCATATTGAAAAACATGCATAAAATTTGAATCTTTTGATCTTAAATACATTCAAACCACTTAAGATTTAGTATTACATATAATTTAAATTTCAAAGTTGTGATGCATCATTAAAATCATTCATAAAGTTTGAATATTTGGATCTTAAATATTTTCAAATCTGTCTAAGATTTGGTATTACATATCATTCAAATTTCAAAGTTGTGATGCATTATTTAAAAAACATATATAAAGTTCAAATTGATTGATCTTAAACACATTCAAAACTACTTAAGCTTAGATATTACGTATCATTAAAATTGAAAAGTTATAATTCATCATGAAAAATGATGCATAAAGTTTGAATCTTTGGATCTTAAATACATTCAAAACTACCTAAATTTAGGTATTACATATCATTTAATTTTAAATTTGTGATGCATTATGACAAATTATCATAAAGTTTAAATCTTTAGATCTTAAACACAATCAAAACTTTTTAAGTTTTTGTAACATATATCATTCAAATTTAAAAATTATGATGCATCATGATAAAAGCACATAAAGTTCAAATCATTAGATCTTAAACACGTTTAAAACTACTTGAGCTTTGGTATGACATAATATTCAAATTTCAAAGTTGTAATGCATTATGTGAAATGTGCATAACATTATTTTCTTTGGATATTAAACATGCACAATTTTTTTTAAAGTAATGCACTTGGTTTCACAACTATTAGAGTTTTTAGTGAAAAGTTATAATGATGCAAAGTGACGCTCTTGAGAAGATTTATCATTCACCCAATTTTTCATTAGAAAACACTTAGAAGGTAGGTCATAGAGGTTAAATTTATTATTTGAAAAAACAAAAATATCATTTTGAGTATATTTTAAAGATCTTTCTATAATATAAGATATGATGGGTTTTTGTCATATCTTGCTCTACAATTTCTTATTTTTTCATGTTTTATAGGTGTTGATATGACTGTGTGATGGTTTTTAGCCATATCTTTTAATCTAAAACTCTATTTTTTACACCAATAGTTAAATTAAAAATATTATTTCTATTTTTTTGTAATGATATTGATTTCAAATTGAAAAAAATTATATGTAATATTAGTCAATATTGTAGCTAAAATGGTGGTTATTGGCCCTCAAAAAGCCTTTCTAGACTATGTTATGAGCATAGCCTTAAATTTTAGATCTAATGAAGTTATAAATGGTTATAAGAGTTTTTTTTTATGTCATTTTTCATAAATAAAGGTTGAATAAGGTAATCAAAGTCACCCTTAAGGTCTCTAGGCATTAAATGCTAAGGTGACAAACTGTCACAAAGTGTGTAAGGCTTCTAGAAGACAGAGTAGAAGATGTGATGATTTTGAAGTGGGAGAGGTTAACTGGAAGAAGGAAACTCAAGTCATTTAATAAACCTTCTATAATAATTAAGAATTTCTTCATGTAAAAGAGGATAACATCACTCAAGTCATCATCCATTTTTTCTTCATCTCTCTTCTATTTTCTTCTATATATCTCTTCTATTTCAAACTTCCATGTGGTCATATCGAGAGTCATTCCTTGGTAATATTTATTTTATTATCAAGATTTTAAGTGTAAAATTATTTCAAGATCTTAGTGAAGTTTTCTCAATAGGGTAGGATATGATGTGTCTTATCCAAATGAGCATGCACAACATTTTTTGAAAATAATTTTACAGGGCTAAATCATAATCTTTTCTCTCAAAAACTTGTTTAATGGTAGTGTTATGAGAATATAATGATTAAGTTGGTTTTATATATTTTTTCATCATATGGAAATAGTGTAGTCATGAAAACTACTCAATGCATAGATTTCTATGTATTTCTAGGTGCTAAATCAGTTTATGCAACACTTTTCAAACACTATTTTATAAAACCATAAAGTCGAAGCACCTTTAACTTTTATACGATGGTAGATAAATTTGAGAAGAATTTATAGGTCAAAAATGACACAAAAATTTATATTTTCATGTGTGAAATACATAGGGTTATAAATTAGTTTTTGAGCTGATTTTTACTTTGTCAAATTTTTGGGTTGTTTCCAATTTATAGATTTGGTCAGTGTGCATGTTTCAAACTTATCTTAATAGTGGTAAAGAGGCTAAATATTTTTCAAATTTCTCATGGTGATATCTAAATGTCATTATATTTCAATGGAAAAGTTAATACACTTTTTATAGATAAAATATGTAAAATACGTAGCTATCAAAATAAGCTTCTGTGCTAATTTTTACTTGGTCATTTTTTACATCTTTCAATTTTTATATATACCCAATGAACACTTTTGAATCCCAATTGTGCACAAAAAAATAAAGTCTAAATTTCAAGAATTTTTTTATGATTGTACTCAGATAGAATGATAAGGTAATGCACTTGGTTTTATAGATATTGTACCCAAAGGGAAGCTCACAGGGGTTAATTTGATTATTTCAAAAAACTAAAAATATCATTTTGAGTGTTTTTTCAATATATTTATGGAAATATAATATATGATAGGTTTTTTTCATATCTTTCTCTATGATTTTCTATTTTTTCATGTTCTAAAGGTGTGGATATAACTATATGTTAGTTTTTTATCCATATATTTTGATTTGGAATTCCATTTTTAATACCATTTATTGCATTGGAAAGCTTATTTGTCCCTCTTTGTAATGATATTGATTTTAAATTAGAAAAATTTATATTTAAAATTAGTCAATATTATAGTAAAATGGTCGTTATTAGCCCTCAAGAAGCTTTTCTAGGCTATGTTGTGAGCAGAGCTTCAAGTTTTAAGTTTGATAAAGTTATAAATGGTGGTACAAATGTTTTATAGGTCATTAATCATAAATTAAGGTTAAATAAGGTAATAAAAGTTACCCTAAAAATCTCTAGGCATTAAATGCTAAGGTAACAAGATGTCATAAACTATCTAGAGACTTTTAGAAGACCAAGTAGGAGATGTGTCAAATTTGAAGTGGGAGAGGTTATGTTAAAATAGAAGGGAAATAAAAGCATTTAATAAAACTTATAAAAGAATGAATATTTTCTCCATGTAGAGGAAGATGACATCACTTAAGTCATCATTCATTTTCCCTTCTCTCTTCTATTTTTTTCTATATATCTCTTTTATTTCAAACTTTCATGTGGTCTTATCAGGAGTCCTGCCTTGGTACTATTAATTTGATTATCATGGTTTCAATTATTAATTTTTTTCAAGGTCTCAATGAGATTTTTTGAAAAGGGTAAGATATGACGTGTTCTATCCAAATCAACCTGCATTTTTTGAGAATAATTTTGTAGGGCTAAATCATGCTCTTTTCTCTCCAAAACTTATTTGATGGTAGTCAAATGTTAGAAAAATATAATGGTGAAGGTGGTTACAAATAATTATTCATGATTTAAAATTTATGCATATTTTTCATGATGCATCACAACTTTTAAATATGAATGATATGTAATACCAAAGTTTGAGCTGTCTTGAATGTGTTTAAGATCAAAAGATTCAAACTTTATGGACATTTGTCATGATACATCACAACTTTGAAGTTTTAATTATTGTAATATCAAATTTTAAATAGTTTTAAATATATTTAAGATCTAAAGATTTGAACCTTGTATATGTTTCTCATAATGCATCCCAACTTTGAAATTTGAATAATATGTAATACAAAAGCTTAAGCAAATTTGAACATGTTTGAGATCCAAAGATTTGAATTTTATACATGTTTCTCATGATGCATCACAACTTTGAAATTGAATGATATGTAATACCAAATCTTAAGCAATTTTTAATGTGTTTGAGATCCAAAGATTTAAAATCTTTGCATGTTTCTCATGATGCATTGCAACTTTGAAATTTTAATGATATGTAATACCGATTCTTAACTAGTTTTGAAAGTCTTCAAGTTTCAAAGATTCAAATTTTATGCATGTTTCACGTGATGAATCACAACTTTGAAATTTAAGTGATATGTAATACTGAAGTTTAAGTGGTTTTACATGTGTTAAATATACAAAGATTCAAAATTAATGCATGTTTCTCATAACACATCCCAAATTTAAAATTTGAATTATATGTAATACCAAAGCTTAAGCAATTTTAAAGGTGTTTAAGGTCCAAAGATTCAAACTTTATACATGTTTTTCATGATACATTATAACTTTGGAATTTAAATGATATGTAATACTGAAGCTTAAGTGTTTTTGAATGTGCCTATGATCCAAAGGTTTAAACTTTATGCATATTTTGTATGATACATCACAGCTTTAAAATTTGACTAATATGTAATACCAAAGTTTAAGTGGTTTTGAACATGTTTAAGATCCAAAGATTAAAAATTTATGTTTATTTATCATAATGCATTTTAACTTTCAAATTTGATGATATGTAATACCAAAGTTTAAGTGGTTTTGAATGTGTTTGAGATCTAAAGATTCAAACTTTATACACATTTCTAGTGAAACATCATAACTTTCAAATTTAAATGATATGTAATACCAAATATTAAGTAATTTTTAATGTGTTTGAGATCCAAAGATTTGAAATTTATGCATGTTTCTCATGTTGCATCAAAAATTTGAAGTTTGAATGATATGTAACACAAAAGCTTAATGGTTTTAAACATGTTTAAGATATAAATATTAAAAAAAATTATGCATTTCTCATGATGCAGAGAAAATTTGGAGTCTAAATGATGTCATATTGAAGCTTCAATGGTTTTGAGCATATTTAATATCTAAATATTCAAACTTTATGAGTTTTTTTCATGATACATCACAACTTTGAAATTTTAATGATATGTAATATCAAAGCTTAAGTAGTTTCTAATTTGTTTAAGACCCAAAGATTTAAACTTTATGCTTTTTTCTCATGATGCATCATAACTTTGAAATTTAAATGATATGTAATACTGAAGCTTAAGTGGTTTTAAAAATGTTTCAAATTTAAAGATTCAAATTTTATGCGCATTTATTATGAGGCATCATAAATTTAAAATTTGAATGATATGTAATATTGAAGCTTAAGAAATTTTGAACATGTTTAAGATCTAATGATTTGAACTTTATGCATGTTTCTCCCAATGCATTACAAATTTGAAATTTAAATGATATGTAATACTGAAGCTTAAGTAATGTTGAACATTTTTAAGATCTAAAGATTCAAACTTTATGTGCACTGCACATGATGCATCGTAACATTTAAGTTTGAATGATATTTAATACCAAAGCTTAAGTAGTGTTAAAGGTGTTTAAGATCTAAATTTTAAAACTTTATGCATGTCTCTCATGATGCATTACAAATTTTAAGTTTAAATGACATGTAATACTAAAATTTAAGTGGGTTTTAATGTATTTAAGATCTAAAGATTCAAACCTTATACATGTTTCTCATGATTCATTGTAGCTTTGAAATTTTAATTATATATAATACCAAAGATTAAGTGGTTCTAAATGTGTTTAAGATCCAAAAATTTGAACTTTATGTGCGATTTTCATGATGCATAAAAAATTTGACGTCTAAATGATGTCATATTGAAGCTTACATGGTTTTGAGCATATTTAATATCCAAAGATTCAAACTTTGTGAGTGTTTTTCATAATGTATCATAACTTTAAAATTTGAATAATATTTATTACCAAAGCTTAAATGGTTTTTAATGTGTTTAAGATCTAAAGATTCAAACTTTTTACATTTTTCTCATGATGCATTATAAATTCAAAATTTAAATATGTAATTGATTTAATCAATTTATGAATATTAGTGTATTATTTCTACTTTAGTTAGAGGGTCTGAGTAATAAAATTAGTAAATAAATATGAAATAATTAAGCTACTAATTTTTGTAAATTATATTTCAATTTTGACCTTTTTAAAAATAGTAATAAAGGGGAGAAAATAACATTTAGCTAAAAATGTAACTGATATGACTGAGACATAGTCTGAGATTCACTGTGCAAGATTGGAACACTATAATAATCCAAGATTTGACCTTTATTTTATGATTGGATAGGATCAAAAAAGTGGATAATAGTGACACCAATACCATAGTCACCTCTATCATTGTTGTATAAGAGATTTGAGCTTTCTAGGTTTTGTTTGCTATGCCTATCTGACCTTGTCTATGAAGTTTCAGTAGCTAAAAGTCTATAGATCTCCTTGTAGAGAAAATTTTGTCTTCAAACCCTATAATCCATTGTGATTTAACTAATTTCAAAAAAGAGTGGGGGTTAGTGTATGTAATATTCACTAAATGTGTATCCACACTCCTTATGTGGGCACACTACCTATATACCAATATTCCAAAGAGGGATCAAGTCATATGTAGTTCTTCCACTTAATGTTATTTATGTAATAATGTGTATGAATATGAAAAATACTAAAATGAGTGTTCTTGAGGTAACTAGGGACTAATGTAAGAATTTGAATAAGCTAGAAATGGTATTGGATGGTTGTATGTAGAGAATAGGAAAATATACTTTATTAGTCTTTCTTGTATTCTTGATTTTTTAATGATATTTGCCAACCCTTTCCAAATGATCTTTGAATGGGATTTTATAAGGATCTATTGGTCATGGTTTAAATGTGCTCACATTAGGATGATAAGGATAAAAATGGGGAATTGGAAAAAAATGACCATTGAAGACAAAAATGCATTTGGATAGGATCACCAAAAGTGGATAGGAGTGGTACCGATGTTATATTCCAAGTGTGGTGCTATTATCCTAAGCTAACAGGGCTTGAAAGTTGGATTAGTCATGGAAAGAGTAGTCTATCTGAACTAGGATTAAGCTTAAAAGGTTACAAATGATTTGGAAGTAATTAGATAATGCTTATCAGGGTCATGAGAGCAAGCAAGAGGGATCTATGAGTTGGGTGTCACAAGCCATACTCAATGATGTAGAAAAATAGGCCAACCTTTCAAAGGCCATAAATTTTGACTCATAACTATATTTGAGCTCTTTCATAAGCCAAAATGATTATATCAAAAAATTTGATTATGTCCTAAGCCACTCTATCCTTTTAGATTTGATTTTGATTTTTTTTAAGGCCAAATGTTATCATTTAAGGGTCCAAATTAATGTTTAATGATTTTTTCAAGAATTTATATTTTTAAAAATTATATATTTTTAAAACCAAAAGTCAACTTTAGTTGAATTTCATTTCATATTTTAGAGTCACATTAACTTTCATTCAAAACTTACTATAAATAAAGGCTGCTAAAAATAGACATTTTTTTAGATTTTAATTTTTTTTGAATTTTGCATGTAGACTCGAATTTTTAAGTTTAGGGTTATTTAAGCATGGTTTGGGTTTTTAATTATTTAAATCAATCAATATAAATCAATTCTAAGTATTGTTTCAAGATCTTGGCCTATTGGTAATTTTTTTATTCTTGTTAGTTTCTGGCTTCATTATTTAGTATTAGAGCAAGTTTGAATCTTAGAAGAGTAAATAATGGTGAGAGGATGAATATGTATGACACAAATGAACTAAAATATACAATATATATAGAGTAAAGTTCAAAAATTAATAGAGGTTATCAACAATCAAGGAAGAATACAAGGTGGTGATGAAGATGACACAAATCATGATGAAGAAGTTCAGCAAAAAGAAGAATAGTAAGAGAAACCACCATCGATGGAAGAGAGGATGGTTAATTATTTAGAAGAAAGATATGAAGGAATAAAGGTTTATGTTATAAATTATGGATTTAGATTAAAATTAGATGAATTGATATATTGGATGAATAACATGGAGAAGTTTTTGAGTGGAAGACTAAGGTAAAGTTTACATGTACAAAATTGAAAGGTCATGCAATGATTTGGTGTGATCACCTATAGAAAGAGAGACATAGAAAAGGTAAAGAGAATATTAATAAATGTAAAAATATGGAGAAGAAGTTGAGGGAGAAACTTCTTCCTATAGATTATGCATAAACCCTATACAGAAGATTTCAAAATTTAAGGCAAAAAGATTACAGTATACAAGAGTATACTAACAAATTTTATAAGTTTTCCATATGAGTGGAGAATGATGAAATAGAAGATAAGATGGATTAAAGGTACTTATATGGTTTTAAATTTTCTATTCAAAATGAATTAAGCACACATAGAATACTTAACATGGAGTGGCTTATCAATTAGATTTGAAGGCAGAAGAATAATAAAATAGATAGAATTTTAGGACATCTACTGGTTCAAAAAGAGGTAGATCCATTACAATAAGGGGATGAGGTAGATTTAATACCACTAGAGGTGCCTTTAATGCCAATAAATTTGAATCATCATATGGTGTAGAAAGGCAAGATGATAATAGGCAAGGGTTCTAATACCAATAAAGAGGAAGAGGATTTCAGAGAGGATAAGGTTATGGTAGTGTTCGAGGATGGTTTCTAAATCAATGTAGATCTTATATCTATTATAAATGTGGAGAAGAGGTCATAGAGCATTTGAGTGTCCAAACTATCAATATCAAGAAATGAGGCAAGCAGAGCACCTAAGAGTAAATCTAGTTGATGTTAAAATAGAAGAGCAAAATAATGAAGTTACACTAGTAGATGTTGGAAAGAATCTCATGATAAGAAGAACCATGATCAATCCAAGGAAGGATCAAGTGTATAATAAAGAAGGTGGTGATGCATGGATACGATCAAATATTTTTCAAACAATATGTACTTTAGGTGAAAAGGTATGCAAAGTAATTATAAATGGTGGTAGTTGTGAAAATATGGTTTCTAAAGAAATGATTGAGAAACTAAATTTGCAATGCGAAAAACATCCTAATATTTATAGGATTTCATGGTTCAAGAAAGGGAATGAAGTTACAGTAGATAAAAGGTGTTTAAGCAATTTTTTATAGGAAAGAGTTATAATAATAAAATATGGTGTGATGCTATTCTAAAGGATATATGTAATGTGTTATTGGGGATACCATGGAAATTTGATAGGAAAGTAGTTCATAATTAAACAAGGAACACACACTTTTTGGAAAAGTGGTACAAAGGTAGTTTTGTTACCTTTTAAAGAGGAAGAGAAGATAGAAATCATGCTTTTTACTAAAGAATTTATCTAATATATGAAGTTAGAAGGTTGATATTATGCACTAGTAACAAAGAATGAAGAAACAAAAATGGTTTCAATACCAACATAAGTAGCAAGATTGTTGAAAGAATATCTAGATGGTATGCTTGATGAGTTACCAAATGATTTACCATCGAAGAGAGATAATCAACATCATATCGACTTCATTTTAGTATCATCTCTACCCAATCAAGCAACTTATAAGATGAGTCTAATAGAACATGCAAAATTAAATAAATAGGTTACTAAATTACTAAGGAAGAAAGTGATAAGGGAGAGTATGAGTCCATGTGCAACAGCAAGATTTCTAACTCAAAAAAAATATGGAGGATAAAAAATGTGTGTGGATAGTAGAGAAATTAATAAAATTATAATAAAGTATAGGTTTCTTATACCTCATTTAGATGATATGATGTGCTTAAAAGATCAAAATATTTTACCAAGATTGATCTAAAGAGTGGTTATTATCATATTTGAATTCCTAAAGGAGATGAGAGGAAAACTACATTCAAGACTAGGTATGGCTTATATGGGTGGATGGTGATGCTATTAGGATTATCTAATGCACCTAGCACATTCATGATTGTGATGAATACAATGTTATGAGAATATATTGGTATGTTTGTGGTTGTTTATTATGATGATATTTTGATATTCATTAAAACTAAAAAAGAACACTACAACATTTGAGAATGGTAATAGATTTATTAAGAAAGGATATGTTTATGCAAATCTAAAGACGTGAAAGTTTATGTAGAATAGTTTGGTATTTTTAAGATTTGTAATTTTAGTAGATGGTGTGAAAAAGGATGAAAAAAAGATAAAGACAATTGTTGAGTGGCTTATTCCAAAAAGAATTATAGAGGTAAGAAGTTTCCATGGTTTAGCAACTTTTTATAGAAAGTTTATTTAAAAAAATAGTAGTATTGTGGCACCAATAATAGATTACATAAAAGGTAAAGAATTTCTATAGACTAGAGTAGCCATAGAAAGTTTCAAATTTTTGAAGAAGAAGATTATAAAAAGACCAATTTTAACATTATCAAATTTTAACAAAGTGTTTGAGGTTAATTATGATGCTTAATTTGTGGGAATTGGTATTATACTAAGTCAAGAAGGAAAGCCAATAATGTATTTCAGTAAGAAATTGAATGAGGTAAGAACAAAGTATTCTACTTATGATGTTGAACTTTATGTAATTGTACAATCGTTAAGACATTGGAGGCATTATTTGGTACCTAAGGAGTTTATACTATTTATAAATCATGAGGTTTTGAAGTATGTGAATACAAAAAGAAGTTTAATAATAAGCATGCAAAGTGGGTTTCTTTCTTGTAGGGATATAATTTTTTGTTGAAGTATAAATCAAGAAAATAAAATTAGGTAGCTGATGCATTGAGCAAGAGGATAGAGTTATTAACTACTATGGTGAGTGAAGTATTTGGATTCAAAGTTATTAAATAAGTATATGATACTGATCCATATTTTAGCAAGGTATTTAAGTAGTGTAAAAATCCATTAACAGGTAAGACAGATGCTATTCATGATGAGTATCTCATACAAGAAGGTTATCTCTTTAAAGGGAAATAATTATGCATTCTAGTTGGGTGTCTATGAGACAATATAATAAGAGAATTACATAGTGGTGGTTTGGCTATACATTTTGGTAAGATGAAGACAATAGCTTTGGTGGAGGAAAATTATTTTTAGCCAAAGATGAAGAGAGATGTGACAAGGTATGTTTCAAGGTGCAAAATATGTCAGGTGGATAAAAGACATGCACAAAAAATTGAACTATACATGCCATTACTATTTCAAAGAGGACCATGGATAGATTTAAGTATGGACTTTGTGTTAGAATTGTAAAACACACAAAGAGGTAATGATTCAATTTTTTTTTATTGTAGACATTTTTTTTAAAAAGGTTCATTTCATTGCATGTAAGAAAACCAATGATGCCACTAGAGTTGTATAATTATTTTTTATGGATATTGTGAGATTGCATGGTGTTCTAGAAACTATTACTTCAGATAGGGACACAAAATTTGTAAGTCATTTTTGGAGGACTTTGTAGAAGAAGATGGGTAGTAAGCTATAATTTAGTAGTGCATATCACCCACAAATAGATGGATATATAGAATTTATGAATAGGGGCTTGAGAAATTTATTGAGATGCATAGTGGGAGAGAAGCCAAAGTAATGGGACTTAGCTTTACCAAAAGCTAATTTTGCATATAATAGTTCAATGAATAGATCAATAGGAAAGTAATATTTTCAAATTGTTTATGGGAGAAATCTTATGGGTATTTTAGATTTGGTACAATTTCTAATTGAAAATCAAGTTAGTGATGACGCATAAACATTTATAGAGTATATACAATAGTTGTAAGAAGTAAGAAGAAAGTTGTAGAAAAATAATGAGAAATATAAAGTAGCAGTAGATGTCAGAAGAAGATCAAAATTATTTTAAGGAGAGTTTGTAATAGTTTACTTGATAAAAGTAAGATTTTTTAAAGGAATATACAATAAATTGAAGTACAAGAAAATTGGGCAATATATAGTTCTAAAGAAAATCAATGATAACACATATGAGGTGAGTTTACCACAAAATTTTGATATATCTCTAGTATTTAACATTTTAGATTCATATGAATTCCATGGGGAATATGGTGAAGATGATGAATATGAAGAAGAAAATTTGGAGCAACAAGTTCCAAAGAAGAAGAAAGAAAAAATAATGAAAGTTTTGGATATGAAGATAATGAGCACAAGGCAAGGGAACTATAACAAGTATTTGGTGTAGTGGGAAAGATTGTAAAAAGAAGACAACACTTGGAATATAGAATGAGAGATGAAGAAGATTGAAAAGGAAAAATGGCTGTAGTACAATCAGGGCAACTCACAAGAACTGAGTTGTTTTCAACTAGAGGAGAATGATGTAGAAAAATAGGCCAACCTTTTAGAGGCCATATATTTTGACTCATAACTTCATTTGATCTCTTTCACATTCCAAAATAATCATATCAAAAAGTTACATTTTTCCTTAATATAATCTATCCACTTAGATTTGATTTTGATATTTTTTTGAGGCCAAATGTGATCATCTAAGGGCTCAAAATTAATGTTTAATGATTTTTTCAAGAATTTCTATTTTTAGAAATTATATATTTTTAGAACCAGAAGTCAACTTTAGTTAAATTTGATTTCATAGGATAATTTTACTATTTAAGTTATTTCAATAAATTTTTAGAGATGTGCACAATTACATGCAAAACTTATTATAGATAGTGGCTGCTAAAAATAGATGGTTTTTTAGATTTTAGTTTTTTTAAAATTTTGCATGTAGACTCTAATTTCTTAGTTTAGGCTTATTTAAACATGGGTTGGGTTTGTAATTATTTTAATCAGTCAATATGAATCAATTTTGAGTATTATTTCAAGATCTTGTCCTATTGTTAATCTTTTTGTTCTTGCTAATTTTTGGGTTCATTATTCAAGTTATTAATTTTTGTATTTTATATGACTAAATTTACTCTCCTTTATTCTAGTGATGTATCAAAATAAAATACTAGGATAAATGAAAAATATAAAGTGTACCTAAACTTACTTATACATGTGAAGCTCATGAAGCTATGCGATGATGGGTGTGCATAGAGATAGCACATTGTAAAGTGTGAATTTACAAGAGAAAATAGAGAGTAGATCAATTTTTATTAGATATGTTATATCTAAAATAAGAATGTACAGAATTGTGTAAAAGAGAGAGGAAGAGAAAGGAATTAATATACCTCACCAAGTATGTGAACCAATATAAAACCTATTGTGATGTTGAATGATGTTGAGTAATGTTGGATAATGTTGTACCAAGAGTGATATCATGAACAGAGTTGGGTTCTAAATTCCATGATAGTGGATTAAGAATGTAAAAGTTGGCCTTTTATCTTTATTTTCACCCACTAAGTGAATCTAGGTGGTCATACATGTGTTGATCAATGTTTGGAATATGTGTCTAATCCCTTTAAATAGGTGGGTCAAGAATACAAAGGCTAGCTAGTCTTTTGGCCCCATCTTTACTTCATGAATTGAAACTATAAACTGATATCAATATTAAATATGTGTCAAATGAGATGACTCCTAAAGCCCATGAATGCTCTATAATTTAACATTGTTGGCATGGATAGTCAAACATATACTAAAAAATATGCCACTTTTGGCCATTCCAAAAGATCGAGAATAGACTTGTATGAAATCCAATCCAAAATTGGTGGACTACACTTATATGAAATCTACTCTAAAATGATTCAAACCACCTATAGATGGAATAAGTCATGAAACTACTAAGAATGCTTGATAATGCTAAACTTGAAAAGAATAAAAACAAATATGTCATATACATTACCCTTAATCACTGGTGTCTAAAACATGGATTTTGATATAGAAGTTACAAAAACTACCGTATCTAAAAATAGAAGTGAGAGCCATCATATCATGCATAATTCCCCATATATCTAGATTCTTCAAGTAGAAGTGTACTAAAAACTATTAATTTGAAACTAGTCTAACTATGCAAAACTATAGCTGAACCTACTTTTTTGCTTGCTTCTAAATTTTTTGGTTTTTTTGCTATTTAGATAAGAGTGCTAAAATAAATATTAGTGGAACTAATGTTGTATTCCAATCTTAGCACTATTATCCTAGGCTAAATCTATTAATTGTTCTGACATTTTTATTATCTGTCTAATTTTTTTGACTAGTTTAGTTGTTATTCTAGGTGTGTTAAAATATAGATTTTTCGACTATTAGGAGTTCTGATCTCTATGACAAAACCTTTTTTTATTTCCCCCTATATTTAGGGTATGAATGAAGACCTTATAATAATTTCCCTTAGAAGAAAGAGCTCTGAAAGTGTGGTATGCTACAAAGATACAGATATGACAATGATAATTGACAAGATATCTCAAGATATAACATAATTTGTAATGAGAGATTTGTTAGATCAATAGGGGTATGGATAGATAGATATAATGATATAATAACATGTGTAATGTACTAAAATGTAACTATAAGTCTGGTTAGTTATTATTTTTTAGTTGTCAATGAGGGATAGAGCATGACGTCCATCATGACATGCAAGATAGTAAGATAATGCATGATGTGGATCATGGCATTGCAAACAATGAGAAGAAAATAAGTAAAAACCACACAAGGAAAGAAGTAAAAAACATACAAGGGTGGTCAAGGGGCTAAACAAATAAGGAACATGGACACATGTCACTCATACTAGAAATCAAACATACAAGACATGTTCAAATGCCACATACATAGACAAGTGAAAAAAACTAGGTTAGTGTGAAATCCATAATAACATAGAAGAGTAAAAGCAAAAGATATTGCAAAATTTCTTAAGGTACACAAATAATATAATCAAAAGACATTGGTAAATGTCCTAAGGCACATAGAGGAGACAAAAATAGAATTGAAAAATGTAATCACATCTAACTACACAAAGTAAGAAAGGAAAGCATGCAAATACTAGAAATATAATCACATCTAACTAATCAAAGAAAAAAGTGAAAGTATACAAGACATGATAATACAAGACTAGGTATGTGCCAAAAATATATATAATTACTATATACTAGTGAATGTTGATAGAGTAATCTATGTCAGCTAGTAAGTAATGTACATCAACATGATAACTAGAGTTTGTGATTTAGGAAAGACATAACTTGGATGATTTAGTCATGTAGAAGATGCCCCTAGTGGGTATATATATTGATGTACATCTTGAATTTAGAATTAGGATGCCCCTTCAATGGGTAGAGTGAAAAAATGAAGGATCTATATGTCACTACAGACACTCAAAGAAGATCAAATAAAGCATCGAAATATACATAAATTGATAAGTAAGTAATAACATAGAAAAATAAATGTAAGTCGAGCATGATAGTAGAAATGTAAAACATGGATGATATATACAATCAAAATATTTTTGGTATTTTGAAATTTTGTATTATTTTTGTATTTTTTGATATATTTGAATGTTTTTGATATTTTGAAATTTTGATAGATGTATAATAAATCATAAATAAATTATGTATAAGAAATTTGAAAATAAGCTATGTATAATAAGGACTGAAAAACTATGTACAAATAAGTAAAAATAAATTATGTACAAGTGATACTGAGAAGAAATGATACTAACTGATGAGTCTCATGGGAAACTCCCTATCATGGTGTCCTATATTGAAGAAATGAATCATGTATGATTATGAAGCATGAGAGAATGGCTGCAAATATGACTCTAAATATTCGTATTCATTGTCAATATCTTAAAAATCATTATAACCTATATTTTTCCACTCATCATTATCATCTCGATCTTGAACCAATGGAATGCTAATGTTGACTTTTGTTGCATCTAATTTTTTTCTTTTGATAAATTATGTTTATGAATGATTTTCCTTAGGATGTTCACTAAATCCCAAACCTTGGTGGCAAACATTATCAACTTCTAGAATAGGAGTAGTGATGTCTTGAGCCTATTTGCCCAGCCCTTAAACTTGATAATCAAACTATTATAGATATTTTTAACCAAACCCATATTGATTTGAATGTTGAGCATCATTTTGGAGAGTTAGATCTACATCTTTTTGTGTTTTACCTTTGCTTGTGATACTATTTTTTTCTTTAAATTTGCTTTTATATTTGTTTGTTGTTTTTAATTATGCTCTAGTAACAACTTTTATACTATATCTAAATTTGATCCTTTGTGAATGTGTTCCTATGTCACTATGGATTTCTTGACTGATTTACCTTGTATAGGGTTATCATTAGAAATTATCTATTGTATATGTTGTTTTAATGTAAAACATGAATCTGTGTGATGCCCATGCATTTTAAGATATACACAATAATATCTAGATCTTCTCACTAGATGTAGAGGAGGTAGTTTGTTTAATTAGATTTAATTATTTCCCTTAGTACCTCACTTGAAATCTTATTTTATATTTTAATACTTTTTTAATCACTAGTCATATATTTAATTTGTTGTGATTTATTATTTTGATATGTAACATTACTTGCAACCAATTGACTAGGTGAATGTGCATATACATGATTGATACTAGGGTGCCTTTGATGCTTTTGTATTATAATCTAATTTTTCAATGTTATGATATTTTCATATAATAGCTAATTCTACATTTATAAATCTAAAATTAACTTGCTCATACTTGTGATTTGATCCCTTAGAGTCTTAAAAGTGTAAACCCTAGTTGCTTCCAATTGAGCATGTAAATAGATATGTTGAATAAGGTTTAAATAAGTTATAGGCTGAATGTATGCATTAAGAACAATAGTATAGGATGCCTCAAATTTTGGAGGAGTGATAGCATAGACTTGGTTAGAGGGAAATTAGCTATCACCCTCTTGGGGAGAGGAGGAAAAGGAATTTATTTCCTGTGCATAAGATATGACATTGAAACTTGACAAGTGGTAGTTAGCTTATGTAAAAACCACGTACCCAAGGATTTAGGTATATCTAGGTAAAAACCAAGTATATGGGATTAAATACATGTAAGTGGAGTTATAAACTATATATAAATATCATTATAAAGAATATTTTTCAAGAGAGAGAGCAAACAAGGGATAAAGAGCATGAAATTGTGTACTAATGCATAAAGAACTTTTACATGTGCTATGATATGTCTAATATGTATGGCAAGATAAATATATATTTTTTTCCATATGAGAGATAGAAAGCAAAGGTTAGAGTGCATGGAATTGTGCATTAATACATAAATAACTTTGATTTATAACATAATATTTCTAATATGTTTAGCAAAATAGAGTTGGAAATTATTCTGCATGAGAGAGAGAGTATGCAAAAGAAATATTGAAATTTTGTGCATGTTTAACAATAAATTTTGTAATATCATCCCTTATTATGAAAATTAAGTATGAAAAGGAAAGAATGAAACTTTTCATTAAGATATGGTAAACTTCATCATTCATGTACATGAAAGGACCAAGTATGGTCTCCTTATTATTTTAAAGAAATATACAAATATTTGGAAATAAGTGAGATCCATTTTTGTTTTGATGTGCAATCTGAGTTTAGATGTAAGATGATACCTAAAGAAGAAATATGACCTAGTATATGCAACTATTGTTTGAAAGATGATTATTTGAAAAATTACTAGAAAATTTTGAAATTTAAAGTGATTTTTTGAGTTAAGTATGCAAGTAAAAAACAAAAAAAATATTGAAAAATATTTGATTTAGAGAGACCTAGTGTATGTAACTAGGGTTTTGAAAATTAAATATTTTGAAATTTTGAAATTTTGAATTGAATTTCTAATTTTAATATACTAGTAAAAAACCAAAATTTTATTGAAAAATTACTAGAAAAATATTAGGACACTAGTATGGGCAACTAGGGTTTGAAAGAAAATTATTTTAAAATTTAATTCCAATTTATGATTTAATTATGTAGGTAAAAAATTAAAAAAATATAGGATAAATTAATAGGAAATTTACCTTAGGGTTTCTATGGTTTTTATGCATAATCGAAGTAAGTCAAGTTCATCAAAAAATTTAACCTATTTAAGGGTGTTGGCGTATTTATTATTCTTAATTTAGTTAAATGATATGAGTAGTAAAATTAGTAAATAAATATGCAATAATTAAGCTACTAATTTGTGTAAATGATATTAGAATTTTAACCTTTCTAAAAATAGTAATAAGAGAGATAAAATAAGACTTAGTTGAAAATTGATTGATATGGCTGAGATAGGGTCTAAGATTCACTATGTAGGATTAGGACACTATTACAGACCAGAATTTGACTTTCTTTTTATAATTGGATAGAAGCATTGAAGGTAGACAAGAATGGCACTGGTGTTAGTCCACCTCTACCACTTTTGTCTAAGAGATTTGACCTTTTTGAGTTTTGTTTGCTATGTCTATGTGACCCCACTAAGAGGTTTTAGAAGTTGGAAGTCTATAGAGCTCCTTAGAGATAAAATTTCATCTTCAAAACCTATATTTTATTGTGCTTTGACCAATTTAAAGATAGGAGGGATTAGTGTATGTAAGATTCACTGAATGTGTATTTACACCCCTTGTGTGGGCACACTACCTACATACCAATACCTCGAATAGGGATCAAGCCATATGTAGTTCTCCCACTTGATGTGCTTTGTACAATAGTGTGTATGAAGATGCAAAATAATAAATTGAATTTTTTTGAGGTGATTAGGGATTTATGTAAAGATTTGAATAAGCTAGAATGGTATTAGATGGTTGTATGTAGAGAAAATGGAAATATGCTTGAGTAATCTTGCTTATTTTATGGTATTTGCCAACCTTTTCTAAATGATCTTTGAATGGGATTTTATAGGGATCTATTGGTCATGGGTTGAATGTTCTCACATTAAGCCAACAAAGATAAGGATGGGGAATTGAAAAAAACTAACCATTAAATCCAAAAATACATTTGAATAAGATCATCAAAACTGGACAAGAGTGGCACTGATACTATAATCTAAGAGTGAGACTATTGTCTTGAGCTGATAGGGCCTAATGGGATGGATTAGGCATGGAAATAGTAGTCGAGCTGAGCTAAGATTAAGTCTAGAAGGCTACAAATGATTGGGAATCAATGAAATGATGCTTATGAGGGTCATGAGAGCAAGCAAGAGGGGCCTATGGATTGGGTGTCACAAGCCACACTCAATTTATTAATTTTTGCATTTTATATGACCAAGTAATATTAAAGATTAAGTGGTTTCAAACATGTTTAAGATTTAAAGATTTGAATTTTATGCATATTTATTATGAGGCATCATAAATTTCAAATTTGAATGATATGTAATACTGAATCTTAAGTAGTTTTGAATGTGTTTAAGATTTAAACATTTGAATTTTATGGGTGTTTCTCACAATGCATCATAGATTTGTAATCTAAATGATATTATAACTTTGAAATTTGAATGATATGTAATATTGAATCTTAAGTGGTTTTGAACATGTTTAAGATCCAAAGGTTTGAACTTTATGCATGTTTCACAGGATACATTACAACTTTTATGTTTTAATGATATGTAATAATGAAGCCTAAGTACTTTTGAAGGTGTTTAAAATCCAGATATTCAAAATTTATGAATGTTTTTCATGATGCATTTCAACTTTAAAATTTGAACGATATGTAATAACTGATCTTAAGCACTTTTCACCATGTTTAAGATCCAATGATTTGAACTTTAGGCATGTTTATAATGATGCATTCTAACTTTAAAATTTAAATGTTCTAATAATGAAGCTAAAGCAGTTTTAAATGTGTTTGACATCCAAAAATTTGATTTTATGTAGGTTTTATATGATACATCATAACTTTGAAGTTTGAATGATATGTAAGTAGTTTTGAATGTGTTTAAGATCTAAATATTTGAAATTTAGGCACATTTCTCATAATGAATCAAAAATTTAAAATTTGAATGATATGTAATATCGAAGCATGAGAGATTTTAAACTTTGTATAAATTTTAAAGATTCAAACTTAATATAGGTTTCTCATAATGTGTGTTTAAAATTTTAATCTTTCTCATAATGTGTGTTTAAGATTTAATTTTTATGCGAATTTCTCATGATGCATCATAACTTTGAAATTTGAATGATATGGAATACTTAAGCTTAAGTGGTTTCAAATTTGTTTAAGATACAACTATTTAAACTTTATGCTCATTTATCATGATGCATCACAACTTTGAAATTTGAATGATTGTAATACTGAAGCTTAAAATCTTTTGAACATGTTTAAGATCCAAATATTTGAACTTTGTGGTTTTTTCATGATCCATCACAACTTTGAATTTGAATGATATTTAATACCAAAATTTAAGCAATTTTGAATATGGTTATTGTCAAAATATTTGAACTTTATGCATCTTTCATGATGCATTACAACTTTAAAGTTTCACTGATATGTAATATTGAAGCTTAAGTAGTTTTGAATGTGTTTGAAATCCAAAGATTCAAATTTTATGTACATTTTTCATGATCCATTGAAAATATGAAATTTGAATTATGTAATACTAATTCTTAAGTAGCTTTAAATGTAATTAAGATCTAAAGATTTAAAATTTCAGTATATTTTTCATGATGTATCGCAACTTTAAAATTTGAATTATATGTAATACCAAAGCTCTAGATGATTTGAACATGTTTAAAATATAAGGATTTGAAATCTATGTGCATTTCTCATGATGCATCACAACTTTGAATTTTGAAGAGTATAAAATATGCTATGCATTATAAGAAATGCATATAAATTTCAAATTTTTGGATATTAAATACATCAATTTTTTTTTAAGATTTGGTATTACATATCATTAAAATTTTAAAGTTACAATACATCATGAGAAATGTCAATAAAGTTAAAATCTTTGGATTTTAAACATTTTAAAAATCAATTAAATTTTGGTATTATATTGAAAAAATTCAAAGTTTTGATGCATCATGAGAAATGCATATAAAGTTCAAATCTTTGGATCTTAAACAATTTCAATACCACTTAAGCTTTGGTATTACATATCATTCAGAATTCTAACTGGCTATGCATAATGAGAAACATGCATAAAGTTAAAACCTATGAATCTTAAACATGTTTAAAACCACTTAAGCTTCAATATTACATATCATTCAAATTTTAAATTTATAATGCATTATGAGAGATGCACATAAAGTTTCAATCTTTAGATCTTAAACACCTTTGAAATTGTTTAAGCTTTAATATTACATATCATTCAAATTTCAAAGTTGTGATACATCATACAAGATGCACATAAATTTTGAATTTTTTGATCTTAGATACATTCAAAACCACTTAAGTTTTAGTATTACATATCATTCAAATTTCAAAGTTATGATGCATCATAAGAAATGTGCTTATAATTCAAATATTTGGATCTTAAACACCTTCAAAACCACTTAAGTTTTAGTATTATATATCATTCAAATTTTATTATGAGAAACATGCATAAAGTTTAAATATTTAGATTTTAAGCACATTCAAAACTATTTAAGATTTATTATTACATATCATTCAAATTTTAAAGTTGTGATGCATCATGAGAAATGTGCATAAAATTTAAATATTTGGATCTTAAACATTCAAAATCATTTAAACTTTGATATTATATATCATTCAAATTTTAAATTTGTGATTCATCATGATAAATGTGCATAAAATTAAAATCTTTGGATCTTAAACACACTCAAAATTACTTGACCTTAAGTATGACATATCATTAAAATTTTAGAGTTAAATAGATTGTGTGAAACACGCACAAAATTATTATCTTTGGATGTTAAACACACTCAAAACCACTTAAACTTTGGTATTACATATCCTTCAAAATTCAAATTTGTGATGCATTATAAGAAATGTGCATAAAGTTAAAATATTTGGATCTTAAACATATTCAAAACCACTTAAAATTTGGTATTATATATAATTAAAATTTTAATTTATAATGCATTATGATAAATGTGCATAAATTTTAAATATTTAGATTTTAAACACATTCAAAATTGTGTAAGCTTTGGTATTACATATCATTCAAATTTCAAAGTTATGATGCATTATGAAAAATGCACATAAAGTTTGTGTAATGCCTAAAATATCACCCAAATAAAACCCATAAAAACACTACATTTTTTAAAAAAAATCTTTCACAAAGTTAACTTCACACAAAGACAAGCACATTCAACTAAATACTTCATAAAATTAATGCAACTAAACCGATGTGCATTAGGTTTACACACATTAAAATATATCACGTCCAAAACCAAGCAACTTGAAAGAAAAATTAAACCCTTAGTTTGTTCCATCATAATTTAAACTCTAAACTACCCATAAACATGCTAGATGAGGCAACCTACACATATTGGGATAGAATTTCCTAACACCCAGAGCAACCCAAGGTTGACTAGCTTGCCTCATAACCAAGTCACACATTTGTTAACTTGCCTAGTCTACTGAAGTTTCATTCCATTCTCCATTTTTCCTCCTCCATCTCTCTTCCTCTTATAATTTTACTAACCTCTATACTCAAACTAATTGTACCCATATTGAAAACATAATTTATAAAATTACCCATAAAATTGCTCATACATAATTAATGTGAACTTTCACTAAAACATGTCAATAATTAACTGTTTTCCCACTACCATCTTGAGACCAAAAATCTCAACAACTAAAATGGTCAACTCAAAGAGGGTAAGGACCCCTAATATAATAGTAAAAAAAACCCACCCTAAAGGGATATAAATGAATGATTCACGTACTAGATTACAAGCTAAACCTCTAAGATTTCTTGCTTGGGATAGTCTATATTACAATTATAAAAAGTATCCATTAACAAGAAGGTCACAACTTCGTTCAACTATATTTTACATGTTTCATGAGTGGTTAATTATCTTATATAATTTTTAATTTTTTTTTAAATTTTTATCTTGGTTTACTTTTCAATGAACTGGGTTGAATTACTATAAACAAGCTACCTAATAATGCTTAGACTAATGATAACTCCAACCACAAAATTAAGAAATTTACATTAATACAATTATTTTAAGGTGGATTTCAAGAGTAAAACCTAAATTACTACTGGTAAATTTTTTTATTATAAACGTTTTCAAGAACATATATAGATATTAAAAGGAAAAAATACATTATATATACATATAATTCCATTATAAATTCATTCGGATAAGTTTTTAGATATATAAAAATATTACAAAAAGTGGTGTTTA